>WBMV01006590.1:31042-48591 GCA_013396655.1 Campylorhamphus procurvoides | reverse complement strand
TTTTTTTTTTTTTTTTTTTTGAAAAAAGGTTTAGAAAGTTGGGGAAGATCTTTTGGTATGTCTTTAGAAGTGAAGAAGACTGCTGCATAGGGGGAAAAAAGGCATTTTTTTTGTGCCTGTCGTGTAAAATGAAGCTGTACCACAGCACCAAAACAAGGGGAAAACACGTAAGTGAGGAAAAGCTTCTAGTGGTGAAGATAATGAAAGAAATTTCTTGATGGGTTAAGGAAACTTCAGTTGTGACTTTAAGAATAGTTAATATTAGCAAGTGAAAGTATAGTTGATCTTGCTTTGGGAGATATGAACCTACCTAGCCTTTTTCAAAGTTTACTTCTCTGATAGTCTTCCACACTGCCTTAGTATTTTTGATAAAAGATTTAGTGTTGGGATATGCTCAGCATGCTAAGCCATGTGGAAGATAATGAAGGGAAAAGAACAAGAACTTAAAGAAAAAAAAGAAGAACCATTGAGACAATCCATGGACTGACGGGTTTAAAAAGTTTTTATGTTCCTATAGTGTAGACAGATACCTGTTGCATTAGAATAGCAATAATTATTTTCCTAGTGTTGAAATGTTATGATTGGTTGTTTTATTCCTGTTTCCCCATTGGTCAGCCTGTGGTGCAATACACCACTTCCTTATATGGCTGACCACTCCCCAGTTATCCCTTGTATGTCGCAGTTTCCACCCCTTTATTCCTAATGTGTCGCGTTCCGCCCTAACTCCGCTTTTAACTCCTCTCAAATTCCAGAACCCTCACCCTACAAAAGTCTGTTGTGCCCCTCAATAAATGTCTGTTCCTACTTCACCCCTAACTGGAGTAGATCGCCCCTTTTTCTCCTGTGGAACATGGCAATTTAGGCTGAAATAAGAAATAAGTAAATTCTTCTGCAAAGACAAATACTGCCCACCTAATGGTGTTTTATTGCAGCATGGTTCCTGTAAATTATTTAAAATCACTGCTGGAAAGGATAGCAGGACAACTTAATGACACAGGTGATTTTGCTCTCTGGTACACAAATGCAGTAACAACCCACTGTAAGTCATCCCTCAGTATTCTACAGTTTTGTCTAAATTGCTCTATTTCTATTATATGTCTCATTCTCATTTCCATAACTGAAAATAAAGGACCATGTTTAATACAGAGATGGACTTAGATTCCTCTATCACGTGAAATCTCCATATATTCTTGCATCCTATGGTGCCTTTACTTTTTTCTGTAACTCAAAATCCTTACAGGATCTGTAATTTTCTCCTCCTTAATTTCTTAGACTCAGCATTTTTTTATCTAAACATAAGAAAACATCTGAAACCACTGAACTATTTTCTCCCTGTCCTGGGAAAATATCCTTTCCGTCCAAAATATCTTTCTCATTTTAATTAGACAAAAGTTCTTTTCTAATACATACTGATATTCTGGAGTGATGTTATCTGAAAATTTAATATAAAAATACTAATACATTTTTTCTAATCTTGAAGTCTAATTATATTGTTTTTGAATATATGTAGTAGAGGTCACTTTCAGTGGGTGAAATTGCAAAAGAGATTTATATTAAAATAATTTGCTTTCACATATGCCACTGCACTGTGGGTTGTTTTAGGAGGTCATCATTTACAGCAGGCAGAGAAAGGGGGAAAAGGAGAAAAGGAATCTGAAGGGTGTCAACTGGATGTCTTATTTTGCTCTTGTCCCATTACCAATTAGATATATAAATACTTTAAAAAAAATCCTTTAGAGAATTTTCAGTTTGAAGTGGGTATTTTAAGTTCTTTCCCCTACAGTTTAATAGGAACACAGTAGCTAACTTGCCTAGTGCCAAATGTTGATCCTCGAAACTATAGCATTAATATAAGATACATTCTCAATAGGGAATATATACTTTGCTAATTTTGTAGAGAGGAAAGGAAGAAACCGTAGGCATTAAGATGGGCAAAATGCAAGCATTTATGTAACGCTTCATTTCTTGCATTACTTAAAGTACTGAGGTCCCTGGTTCAGTTTCTTAAGTATTAAAGACTCATTTTATCATTCCTGCACAAACACATCATCTGAAGACAAGAGAGATGTGTTTGTAACAACTGATCACTGAGATGCAGATACACAATAGAAGGCTATACCACAAAACCCACACATTCAGAATAATGCAGAAGTTTAATGATAACCTTTCTCATTATTTTTGTCAAAAGACAACACACTAGGCATTTTTAAACTGTGTACAACACTCAAAATGTACAATATATTAAGACAAAACATTATAAACTGAAAGCTAAGTTTGTATCAAAGTAATTTTCTATTTCATCCTTTTGAGAAAAAACCTGTCATTTCATGCTACTCTAATGGAAAACAGAATTTGACTATAGATTGTTAAGAGAAGTTCCTGTTTTCTTCACGCATGTGGATGAACCACCACAATATTAACAAGAGAAACAGCCAGAGATGTTTGCCTTGGCAGGTAATGTCCATTATAAATATCAAAGGCTAAGGGAATTGGAGTGAGAAATTTATAGTTTTGCTTGCATATTTAAACAAACACAGTATTTCCTAATGACAAAAAGCAGAGAGATCCTTTTAAAGACAAAAAGTTAAGTTTCTAAAAATGTGGTATCCTGACATTTATTTATTTATTTATTTTTCTTAATAGAGTAAACCAATAGTTTCAGGCAACCTTCAAGAGTCTGAAAAGAAAAGGTTTGAGAAGGACACACTGCAAAGAACTAGAGAGTTGACACAACTGGCTGCAATTCAAGAAAATGAGGGAAGGGTAAATTTTTGGGGTTTTTTTAAATAGTATATTTCTGTGCCTCAGAGGCAAATCATGTCTGGCTGGGATAATTAAGCTAGTACCAAAGAGAGATTGAATTGCACAAGACAGCTGCAATCCCTGTTCACTTCATGGTGCAAGTCTAATAAATGGTTCACAAACTCTCAGGTAGGCCACTCCAACATATGGATTTTGAAGTCACATCTTGGTATAGGATTAGCCTGTGTCTTTGGTCCAAACACTCTGAAGAAAGCAACATAGATGTAGCAGTGAATCACTAGATTCTTATTCTCTGATCATTACCATAAATGCCATCTAAATCATGTTCCAAACTGAGATGTAGCTTCATTTTGTGGTAATGTGGTATTCAGAGCAAAGTCTGCATGCTCCAAGTGTTATTTTTATGCACAGAATAAACAAAAATGTGTCACTTTGGAAAAGATCTGCTATAGAAAGGGGATGGGTAAATGATCCCCTATTTTCCAGTCACTTTATTCACTTTGTTATGCTTTACATGAGATAAGTGAAACCAAGGCTTAGTCTGTTTCTGTTCCCTTTCTCCAGCCAATTTCTCACTTAATCTCTAGCTGGAGATTTTTCTTGCATTGGCTTTGCTTTTTCCATTAAGCTGGATTCAGTAGTAGATATAGTTGCCTCCGTCTTTCAGATAAATGAAATTCATTTCTCTGGAAGGGTGTTTGAATACAACAGAACAGGGCCATGAAATAGATGTTCAAATCCTTGGAATATGACTTTTAGTTGTGCCAATCTACCCTCCATAGGCATATGGGACTGCCAAAGTCTGAAACAGAGATGACTTCACTTCAGTAGTAGAACACTGCATCATGTGCATGTGACAAATATTTTTACAAAATCCCTTCGGTGTGAAATCTTAATTCTGTGAGCTCTGAAAAAATGCTGCCAGAATAAGGAGAAAGGCAGAGACATTTGCCTTATAAAACAAAAGAAAACAAAACAAGCAATTTATAAGTGAGCATAAGACAACAGCAACTATAGAAGTTCCCCAAACACTTTATTTAAACCTAACATTTTGCAAAAAGTGAGAGAGCTACTTTTGAAAAAGAGACACAATTTCATGACCACTCCTGACTGTTTGCATAAGTGTCCCAAATTTCAAATTATGGACTTCTTATAATTTTTATAATGTGTTTCAGTATTGCCCTGCTATACAACACCCAAGAGAATCTTTAGGGAAGTACACATGCGAGCTATTTTATCATCATTCACTTCCTTGTGTGTTACTTTCATTAAAAACTACAGCCACTATCCGTATTGTTACACATCTGAGAGTATGTCAGTGCCTTGAAACAGTCATATGAATGTTTCTTTTAAGGTTTTCTCCCTTTGTAAGATATCATTGGTGTGTGCCTTCTTTTTATTACTTTAAAATTGTGGTTTTGAACACAATTTTAGTACAGCTGTTTTCTGACTAGTTCTCTGTGGTTTTGTGTTTTTCAGTTTTGTTTGGGTTTATTGTTTGGTTGGTATTGGTGCTGTTCTCTTTTTACTTCTTGGTGCAGGGGGGCATGGGAGAAGGGGTTAGAAACATTAATAAAGCCCAAATCCAGCTTTCAATTTTGTGCAGGGGATATTAAAGGCAAAAATCTTTGCAAGGCTTGGAAAATGCACAGTGTTAAAACTATTGTTCTACTAAAAAACTGAAACATATAAGAAAAGAAAAAGCATAGGACTCCATGGTATTTGCAAAGTGTTAAACTTTACTACTTACGCGTATTCCTAAGAAGGGTTGTTTTCTTGCACACATTGCACCAAACTCTGAGCAGTCACTACAGAAGATAGGTATCTCCTCCTAATGAGTTAATCTATCAATTCCACTGTTATTAAGTCTGGGGAAGAAAAAGTAAATATGGTTTGACATGTCTGAAAAGTTATTTGTGAAACAAGTGTAATGTATGACAGATTCTGAATAAGGATAGTATGCTAGTGGCTGCTCTCCATCACCATTGTCCACAGAGTCAGGGTCCAGGAACATTCAGCATTCTTCAGAAATAATGCACCCCAGATTGTACCTTGTGTTTAGTAAAGACTGAGGCTAGAACTTAGGATCAGAGCAAATGGAGGGATCAATGATAATACTATGAAACCTAGACAGGCTAGACCTGATCAATAATATAAATATACCTTATATACTTTACCATTATATGTCCTGTAGCTAAAAGGAAATTTCAAAAACTAAGGACACATTCAGGTGAAAGAGGGAAGCAAAATTTCATTCCCACTTCCTTTCTATTTTAACAGAATATTTATTCTATTTTTCTATGTCTAGTTTAATGTAGAGAATAAACCCCAAAGTTTATCTGGTTTGTTTACACAGAGGAGAAAAAAAATCCCCAAAACTTAGAAATTGTTCTTATGAAAGTTTCCATACAGAGATACAAAACTATATTAAGCATGATTAATAAACTTCTCTACATATTAATAAAAAATTCAGATGAAGCCTCAGGGTTTTAAGTTTTGAAGCTTCTCTTTTAATTTTATCAGCTACAGTGCTCTGTCACAATATTCCACCCTAAATTATTATTCTTAGAGAGAAAAAAGAAAAATAGAAAAAAAGTAAGATATGTCAAAAAAAGATAAAAGGAAAAAAGAAAGGAATAAGAAATTAAAGAGAATAAAAGGAGAAAGGAAAGAAGAAAGAACGAGAAAATTATGACTTGGTAGCAAGAGATTATGTACTCTTCATTGTTTTCATCTAGCTGCCTGGCGTTCAAGCACCATGTTATATACCAGAGAGAGCATAAAATTATTTCATTTTTTGTCATTTAATTGGCCAAAGCCACAGCAGCTGCCACTTTTCATGTGAATCAAATTTCTGCCTCAAAACTTGTAACAGAAACATTGACACCTTCATGGTAGTAGTTGCACCATTATCTCTCTTTTTTAATCTACTTGGCTTCCTCCCCCACGCTAGTGCTTTTTCCTTTTATTGGATCTGCCACAGAAACTTGCCTGGCTATTGATTCTGTAGAGTATGCCTGTTCAGTATTGCAAGGTCACTCATAATTGCATCTAGATTGTTTTCTTTTTTTCTCCCTCCTCCTCCTATTTTTCCCCAGTCCCTCCACCTTTCTCTAAGGAAGGCAACTGTTCTGACTAACAGCCATGCTGGCATACTGTGAGCTGGAATTTTACCAGCAAAAAAATGAATTGTGATCATTGAAGGAGAAAATGTGGAAAGAGAAATTAAACCTACTCTGGAGTGGTACCTTTTTGGCTAATGGGGCACTACAAAGAGAGTGGCACAGAAAAGTATTATTTTTCAGAAATAAAAGCCCAAACTTACTAGGCAGGCAATAAAATAAAAGCTAAGACGTGTTTTACAGCATCAAGGATCTAAAATTTTCTCCCTTTGGGATTTTGGGATGTCAGTGTTTCGTACTTCTATTTCAGCTACCGACAGGGATGGTATTTGCAGCTTTATGCCCTCTAGTCGCATTCACACCTAAATGACAAAGTTAGACTTTATACTTTTCTTCATTTCCTCTTCACAGTCCACGGTAACCTTACTGTATATCTGCAAAGAAGGAGAAGGGACATTTTCTTTCTTTTGCCCTCCAGTTATGTCTTGAGTGAGAAAGACAGAACGCTGCAGTCATACTTAATCCCAACAGAATTAGCAAGTCTTTACTGTATTTATATTTTAAGTATGAAAGAAATTCCTGTTGTCTTCAGAATCTTAATACAGTGTGTTGGGGAATTTCTGTCAAGAAAGTATAAATTGTCAATAATCCAATGACTCCCTGAGAAAAGAGAAAGTGGTTTCCAGGCACTTTATGTGATCACACCGATTCTGTCATCTGCTAATACAGAACCAATGGAAGAGAAACACATTTTTCTAGTTCAGATTTGTTTCCTACATAGCAGTAAAATTTATCACCTGTTTGACATTGAATTCCATAAACATGCAGACATCAGAGAAATAATCAAAACTCTTATAGAACTAAACCTTGAGATTAATTAGAGTAAATGTGAATCCATATTTCTGATACAGTAACAGTTGGACTCAATGAACTTAGAGGACTTTGTCAGCTAAGATGATTCTATGATTCTGTGATACACTTTACGTTTTTTTATTTTATTCTCGAAGACACAAGTCTTTTGCATCCAAACCCAACACGTCCTAGTTTCAGATGGGATAGAGTTAATTTTCTTTTTAGTATTTGGCACAGTGGTATTGATAGGATTTAATATAAAATTGATTTTGGTAATACTTGATGTTTTAATTGTTGCTGAGTAGTACTTAGTTTAAATAAAGTATTTTCAATTTCCTGTGCCTCTGAGGAGATGCACAAGAATCTGAGTGTGAGCACAGCCAGGACAGGTGACCTGAACTAGCCAAAGGGGTATTCCATACAGTAGAATGTCATGCTCAGTAAGAAAAACTGACGGGAATTGTCTCAGAGGTGCTGCCCACTGCTTCGGGACAGGTTGCACAGTCAGGGGTCATGAGCAATTGCATTGTGCATCGCTTGTTTATCTTGTGGTTTGTTCCTCTCTCTGTGCCTTTTTCATTATGACAACAATAACACCATAATAACAGCAATAATAGCAATTATTATGTAATTTTACTGTATTTCAATTATTTAACTGTTCTTATCTCAACCCACAAGTTTTACCTTTTTCTGATTCTTCTCCTCATCCTACTGTGGAAGTGCATCTGGGGAGTGAGTGAGCAGCTGCATAATACAGTTGTCAGTTGGGGTTAACACACCACCAAGTAATTCCATCAAGTGTCATTTCCAGAAGAAATCCTCATAAAGTTAAAAAAACTAAAGTGTGTACAACAGGCACAGAACTGTGTCTTCTTAATTAATTTGTATCTTTTACCTAATCATAGCAAATATTGGGTCTTTAAAGAGCAATAACCTGGTGAATAGGAAATCAGTGACAAGGACCCTTACAGTAACATAAGGAAAGTTTATTTTACCACCATATATAATCATCCTGAAATAGATGTGATAACAAGGAAGTGCAGTTCCTTGCCGGCCTATATTTAGTTTCTATGTTTCCAAACCAATCTTTTATATTTTTTTTTTCCGTAATTGGCTTGACTGAAAAATCAAGAGGATAAAAAATTCGTGTTCACACTTTTCCTAGTACAGCTTCTGCTTTTATAACAATGGACAACAGTCTTACTCTTACTTTGCAGTACTGCATGCCTACCATGTTATCTGGTAATTCTCACCATAAAACTATTTAGAATTAGATTTTCTCTTAAACTATTCAAATTAAATCTGCAATTTCAAATACAAACATAGGTGCAGATCACATACATTCTGGTAGTTGAAAACACACAGAACAGTTTTGTTTATTCCTCATCCAGCTCTCCCACCATTACTCTTATTTTTGAAGACATCATGTGAAAGCTAGATTAAAATCTCATATTGAACATCCTTCTTTTTAGGATATTATAAAGAGATCAGTCAAATTCCATGACCTGACTTCTGTAGCTGAAATTCATAGAACTGCTTCTGTTTCAGTTGACTGAGTTCTTTATCTTACTTTTTCATTGTGCAAAAATTGGGCTGAAGAGCAGCCTCTGCAAAACATCTTTGTCTCATTGATCATGAAGCTGAATTATTGTGCAGAGTTGCTCAGATTTTTTCATTTCATTATGTATTTATTTGCGACAGCTGGGTGGTTCGCTCCCACTTTCCCATCCCCACTTGACCACGTAGTCCCAAGATGTCCCAGCAAAGAGACACACAGAGACCGCCGGAGAGGGAAACAGAGAGTTTATTCACCTGGCCAGGGGTATTTGAGGGGCTTTTGGGTATGCTGGTCACAGCCTATAGGAGCTGAGGGTTAAGAACCAATGGGGAAAGGGTTAACAATGGACCAGTAAGGGGGCGTTTCACATCATCTGGCCAAAGTAAATAACTGCATAGATAGGAGTTTTCTCTCAAGGGGTCTTGGGAAGGAGCAGGGTGGCTCAGGGAAAAAAAAGGCCAAGACTCCATTTTACAATACAGTAAAAAGCTTCAGGTTTTTAAGGCACTTTGGTTGGTTTCTTCATCTCCTTCAGAGACCCATCTCCTGCATGATTCATTCCAGTTCTGATATTGTGAGTCTATTCCTACATTTATTAAGGACTCTGAAAAGTTTACTTAACAAAAAAAAAATTAAGTTTTTTAACTGAGTTAAAACTCAGTTGAAAGTTCAGGTAATTTTCTCCATTGGTATGTTCGTCAAAGAGATATTGATATGTCATCTTATACAAAATTGTAAAATTTGATGAAAAATTCCAAAATTCAGAGTAAAATGAGAGTGTTAGATATGTAGCACTTCTAAAAAACTGAAATGAAAATCTATTTGTCCTGCTTATATGTGACCAGCTTGTCACCCTGTGGGTGTGGCCAGGGCTGTGTATTCTACACCCTCTATGTCATTTCTGATAAACTATTAATAATGGATCATTTGCAGCAGCTGCCCAGGGCACAGCTGGCCACTCAGGCTACAAGATGAGTACTTCAAGAACTCTATGAGATAAGGAAGTTTTTCTGTCCTCACACCAGTGACTCAGGTGTGATAACTTCCCTCTGGGGAGTCACTAGCACCTTCACAGCCAGCCTGAGGGGTGATGTCTGATAATGGGCCACCAAGGAGTATCCCATGACTCACAAAGTAAATCACCCATTCTGAAACTCCTTACCCTTGGGGAAGTATTGGGCATGCCCACCTGAACCTGAGCATATATAATCTTGGGGTTTGGGACTTCTGGTACCACTTGTCGGATCCAGAGGAGGACCAGAACCTCAACAGGACAGTGACTGCCACTCTTGACCAGACTGTGGACATCATCCTCACCAATACGTTTCTTCTTTCCTTTTACTTTGTACTCAGGGGGCCATGTGGTGCTCAGCACAGGGGCTAGTGAGCTCCATTCTGCTCATGCCCCATGGTGCTGCGTTGTACATCTGTTTTTGTGGGTCAAACGGATTCTTTTTCTCTGTATCGTACTTACTGTGATCTTTTTATTAAATTGTAATTTTGACTTGTAATCTCTTTTTGATTTGGTTTCATTTCTCCTGCCAGTTTACTATGTTTTTTTTTAACTTTAAACCAGCACACTATGTTATTTCAAATATTTCACTAGTAATTTTGGACCAGATAGCATTGTGTGGTATATCACTTAAGTGGATAAGCATTAAAATAAAAGAGTTTATGATGCAAGTGAAAGGATGTCCTGCATCTGGTTATTGTATAGTACTCAAAGATCCTGTGTGAAACAAGCTGAAACAGTTTACTTCCTTTCAGACTTTCTTGGCCCCCTGAGCCAAGAATACTTGATCTCATGCTCCCATTTCCATTTCAATTTTTCTGCCATCATGTTTTCCTGAAATTGTTCCTACTGTACTACTGAATAGTGATCAAGCCTTTCAAGGGTCCTGAAGATTAATGCATTGCTGACAGCAGCTTGCTGCAGTATCAGCGAAGTTGTGAAGGAATTATTATTGAGTTTATATTAGTAAGTCTTTGAAAAATGAGAATATTTTTGCCCTGGTCTGCCAGTTCCGATCCAGCCTACACTAACAACTACCTACCTCCTTTAGTATCAGATGACCTGTTGTATGGTATGAAAGTCCTTTTTTGCAATTTTGTGACCTGACATGGTTAGGGGAGGGGGACGGTGGGAGGATTTTAAATGGGAAGAAATAGTTTGGTGGTAATTTTGTGCATCAGAGATATGTTATAATTAGCTGGCATACAGTGTACTTAAATGCTTGATTTTTAGCAGTAATTCTTCATGGCAACCCAAATGATTTAGTTTTGAGACTACTTGTGACCATTGCATTTAAATATTAATGTTTATTTTGATGAGGCTAACAAAAGTGTAACTCCATGAGCACTGGTACAAAGCATCATTTTGATTGTTCCAAACTGATGAGAACAGAAATTGCAAATTAATTTCTGCTCATACAGAATTGTTACAGTGAATTTCTGCTAAACTTGCAAAATTACAACCAAATATTGCTCCTCTAGATCTATAATAAAGTGTACACCTTTCGGTAGGAAATCCATTCTTGATTTAAAATTAACATCTTTGAAGTTTGTCACACAATTCCTAGGGATTGAATCCACCTACACCAATTTAAAGGCAGGTGAAGTGATCCAGCTTTTAGAATATAATGCACTGTATTAAGAAAAGAAACACAAGTAGCCTACATATGAATGGCTATTATGTTAATTTTGAGTGCTCCTTTTGAGTCTGATCTGGTGAGGTTTTTCACTTTGACTATAAAGAGTCTTTCTAATTATAACTCATATCAAGCCACAGTGAAGTAAAATTTCTCTTAGGGAAGTATATTCAAACTTTGTCAAGACATGCCTGTGCAATAATTACTTTCAGTTAAGTATCTATACAATTAATATATAAACACAAAAAATGCTGAAAGATCCATCATATTTAGTCCACATTACACTTGCAAATGATTACAACAAAGTGTCATTTGCCTGTCTTTATTGAGGTTTGTTTGTTTAAAAAATCATAACACTTCACAATAAAGATGTAATTTTCAGCTTACATAGAGAAGATACTAGGCAAAAATTCTTCTTTGAGTTCTAAGATAATTTCCCCAGTTTGTTTTTACGTTTGGTTGGTTTTAGGTTTTTTGGGATTTTTTTTTGTTTGTTTTAACATATAACAAGATACATCCTTTTCCGCCACCTTATATTATGCTTATGGACATGTTGTAGTACATATGATTGCATATGATTTTCCAGTTACTCTGAGTGCACTGGTACCCAGCTTTGTTTTTTCTTTTTTGTTTATTTTGGGTTTCCTTGTTTATTCATTTTTAAGACAGAATTGGAGATATTAAATATGTTATAAATGAAGAAATGTTATTTTCTGTCTGAGAAGCTGAAGTTATCAATTCTTGTGTGAAACAGTTATACTTCTAAAGTTTTGTATCTTAATTATGCACTACATTAGGTTCTGAAGAACCATGCCTTATGCAAAGATAAATGTAAATATTAACTGCTGTGGATAACAGAATTTGCACTACTATTCACGATGTGTTTAAAAATCACCATTTATCTGTCTTGAAAAAAATTCCTATGTCTTCCTTCTCCAAAACCTTAACTGTTATTCACACCAGTGGTGTAACAAATGAGTCTAAATACTCTCAAAGGTTAAACTAAAGTTCATAACCTTATAACATCTATTTCACTGAGCTTTCTAGATGTACAGTAATCAGCATAAAATAGCTGTCTACTGTCTTACTTATTACCTTCATATATTTTCCTGAGTTCTAATAAAGTCTTTTACATTGAAATAATGGTTAAATTTTGATTAATTTAAAAAGCATTAAGATCCATGTTTTGGAATGAAGTGTAAACTTTTTTGTTTCTGTATTACATTTGCTGTTGTCTTTGTGACTTTCGAGTTTTGGTGTGGTGCTTTTTTTTTTTTTGTTTGGTTTGGTTTGGGGTTTTTTTCCAAAAAAATTATAGTCTGCAAGCTCACAGAACAATATGAACAATTAAAAATCTGTTTTTCTTTAGTCATTCAGAAAATCTTAACAACTTCTAGAACCATGGATATATTTTTTTTCCTATCGTACCAGGCAAACCTTAATCCCATTTCACATTCATATTAATATATTTAGTTCAATTTTAAAATTAAAAATATTAATTATGAAACCATTTAAAAGAAACAAAAAGTATTTTTTTCTTATCATCTTATAAATAAAGATATTTTAAGCTAAATACTTTATTAATTTAAAAGGCATTACTGTTTTAGTAAACTGCCTTATCTCAACCTAGGAGTTGTTTCCCATCTTATTCTCTCTCCCTTGTCTGGGAGGGGGAGTGATAGAATGTCTTTTAGGCACCTGATATCCAGCCAGGGTCAACTCACTACAGTCTTTTTGCTGCCAATTCTTTCCTTAGAGTAAAAAAAAAACCAACCAACCAAACAAAAAAAAAAACAAAAAAAACCCCCAAACCCAACAAACACTAAAAAAACAAAGCCAACTAACCAACTAACCAACAAAAAAACCCCACCAAAACAAAACATTAGTTTTTTTCCCCTCCTCTTCTGTGTCTATATTTTTTATTTTAATGACCCAGCATTAATCATCATTGAATTTTTAATGATTAACAACATTCAAAATTTGCCCATACTTTCATGATCTTTGCTATTATATTCCATTTAAACTGTGTATCATAGAATGATATAGTCATAGGATGTGTTGGGTTGAATTGTTTGGTAACAGTCCTGCCATGTACAAGGATTTCTTTGACATGGTCGATTTGCTCATAGCCTGTCCAACCTGGCCTTGAACACCTCCAGTGGTGGAGCATCCATAAATTCTCTGACCACTAGTTTCAGTGTCTTACCCTTCTTGTTGTAAATATTTCCATTCTATCTCTATTCTCTTTAAATTTAAAACCGGTACCCCTTGTTCTGTCACTAAAGGCCCTGGTTAAAAATCTCTCTGTCTATTTTATAAGCCCCCTTTTTGTCTTGAAAAGCTGCAATAATGTCTCCCTGGAGCCTTCCCTTCCAGAGGCTGTACATCCTCAGCTCTCACAGCTTTTTTTCATGGCAGAGGTGTTCCAGCTTTCTCACCATTTTTGTGGCCCTCTTCTGGACCCAGTGTGACAGATCAGCATCTTTCTTGTACTGGAGACCCAAGAGCTGTTTGCAGCATTCTAACTGTAGAACGGTGTAGAGAGGGAGAATTCCCTCCTTTGACCAGGTGACCATGTTCCTGTCACAATTACCATAAGGCACAGTTAATATCATACCTGATCTTCTACTGGCAATTGCAGTTATTACTGTTCAACTGGGGAAAAAAATTAGTGATACTATATTAGTGTACTAAGACTGGGTTCAAAAAATGTACTTAGTAAAGCCTGTTTCACAATGCTTTTACCTTTATAGGTGAAACAACTCTTAATTTTTACTTTGTGAGTTGTTGTCAGCTACTACTCCTTATTCAGACCTGGAGTGTACTTTTAGGATGCATATAACATATTGTTTCAGACAGCAAGCATTCTCAGTACCCAGGGTAAGCAAATAACTGGGCTACATTTATCAATATCTTGTAGCTGGTGTGATAACAGCAGCTGCATGTTTTTAATATGAATTAAATTATATTACATATATAAATTATGTAATGAAACAGTTGAGAAATTCCCAAACTGAGAAGTTTTTCCACCTCTTTTCTCCACAAGACTGAAGTACCCTGTGGCAAAGTGTAGACTAGGGAGAGAAAGAAATGATTGAGATGATCTACTAGGCAATGAGAACAAGCAAAAAACTGAAGGAGAACTGTTATGAGAGAACACAGTTCTAAGACTGGTTGTAAGATCACTGTCTCAGAAAGCAAAGTTAAGTTGAAAATTTAACAGAGCACAGTTAAAGGCAGAATTCAGAAAATTACCATAATGATGACCTAACAATTTGCATGGGTGAAGAACTGGTAGTGTCACAAAAGACAGATGTTGTCTCAGTTAGCCTGGTTTAAGGTAAAGTATCTCAGAGAACTATCTTTATGTTATAGTGTAAGTATAGTATTAAACACTTCTTAAGAAAGGTCTTTTTAGAATCTATATTTCAAATATTTACATTATTTGAAGGCCTAGTGCAACGAGCTACTGTTGGATAGGAGACTAGGTGATGTTTATACCCAAAGATATTAAAACAGGCAATGAAGGCAATACAGAAAAAGAGAAATCTGCAAGCAGTGTGATTAACAAAGTTCGGAGCAGTAAAATTAGGCAGTGCCTTTTGTCTCTGGTATTAGAGGTCCTTTGTATTATTCCCAGAGCCTGCTGCTGGAATATTGATAGACTTCTATTCTCAATAATAGTACTGCTTATTCAAAGGCAAGAAAAAAAAAATTAAACCTCTTTGTCAAATGCAATGGACACCTCTGCTTCCTAGAAACTAACCACAAAGAAATGATGGATGAGGCAAACAGGAAGTTGTAGTTGCATTCTGTTCTTTGATCAGATCAGATCCTGCTCCTTTTCTAACAATAGACAGCTGGCTGATTAGGAGATATGATTTGAAACTCAGTTTTGACAGATAGACACAGCTACATAGGAGCAATAAAGCAGACTTAGCATTCTTCAAACACTAGTTGTTTTCGTTTTATGAAGCAAAGCAAGTAATTGTTCAAGAAAATTATTTTAGTAGTACAGTTAAAGTACAGTTTACTTTTTATAATAAACAGTGTTTTACAAGAAAGAGCAGGGTAACTCATTATTCTTGAAAGAAGGGACATCCAAGAGAACAACTCATTCAAATGACAGTTTTCAGGTCTTATGTTGCATTTTTTTACCTTTTCCAACACATTCTATTAATCTTCAGTACTCATAAACTGTGGACAAGAGAGACAGACTGAAAGAGATAAATAATGAGCTCTAGGATAAGTAAAAAAAGTACGTTAAGCAGCTTTATTTGGTTGGCATAAGAGAGATGGAGGAAAAAAGTTGATGCAAAATACAGGGTAGCCTGAAAGAGTTATTTCAGAGATGATTGTACCAATGACCTCCATCTGTTCTATTTTTAATGCAGCTTTTACCGTGTTTTTGGAAAATCAAAATCAGATATCATGTGAAAATTCATTTACAAAATAAAGAGCAGAGAATGTTGTATATGTTTATTCACCATGCCAAAACATTAAATGTTTTGGTACCGTGACCAAGTAGGGAGAAACAAAACCAACAACACAACAATTAATGAGGTCTTTATGTTTTGCTGAGATAATTTGGGATGCTATTTTGCTCTTGAAACACTCATGTGACCAGCAGCATATTCTTGGTTCCATGCATATGTTTTGTTCTCTTATGTCAAAACAAGGGTCTCAGTGTAAGAATTTAACTTCTCTATAATTGCAAAAAAATTACTGTTGAAACCAATAATTTTTATTTACATCTCAGACTTATTCTTGATTTAAAAATACTCATGAAATTATGTTCTTTTGTGTCTAATTCATCAACTCATGCATTGGTTTTAAAGTTAATTAAAAAGTTCTACCAGACCACTATCAGTTTGTGACTTTACAACATTTCTGTTTCCTCCATAGCAGAATTAGTTAATATCTTGTAGGTCACTTTCACAGAAAAGTTAAAGACTAATCTCACACAAATAAATAACAAGGCTCAAAATGCTGTTCAATTTGTAGATTAGAGGGAAAAAAACACATAGACATTTAAAAAAACCTGAAGACCAATGATTTTAATAAAGCATATGTAGCAGATAAGTCTGTGGATTTCCCAGTCACAAACAAGTTTTTGCCTGTTACTCCTTCTTGGCAACTGTGTATTATTAGCACTACCTGCTGAACATTGATGGTTGCTGATAACTAGAATGTATTGTTAGCATGACTGTGGGTAGTACCCGTGCTTGGAGATAAAGTGTTCTCAAAATGGCACAGTATGAACACAGCAGGTACAAAGTAAAAGCAATAATAAAAAATGGAACAGGCTTTAAGTGCTATGATTATTACTGTGGTCTACTTTTTATTTGCCCCTTGGAAAGTCTGTTCCTTGAATATCCTTTGTTAAAAAATATTGATGGCTATATTAGCCTCATATTTTCTCTCCTGGTACCAGAATTCAAGAACGAGATGGAGGAGAGTGCAAGTATTCTAGGAATTTACAGGCTTTGGGTGATTTTTAGTTCCAGATGGTTGAAAAAAAGTAAAACCCTTTTAAGCTACAGACATATATCAGAATATACATATCTAATTTGGTAATGTTACTGCATTCTTAAAAGTACTGGTAAGACCTCTATAATGGGTAAGTACTTACCTGTAGTAAGCAAATAAGACTGTAAGTCTTTTGACTTTACTTACATCAAAATCTTCATAACAGGAATAATCTTAGAATGAAATTTCAGATCAAAAAGAAACCACTAAGTTAATTGAGGGAAATAAAAATAACAGACTCCATTCCAAGAAAAGAGAGAAGTAGACTAAACAATCTCTTGGCTGAGATGTACATACAATAGTGCAAGATCCACATGGGGGAAAAGAGCCAACAGAACCCCATGAAATTAAGGAAAACTGAGGCCAAACTTTGTTCTGGTAAGACAGAGCCCTGCAAGGGTGCACGCTGGGGCTGGAGGGACAAGGGAGCAGAACTGGAGCACGCCCTAATAGGCAGTGACCTGAGCAATGGTCAGACATTGCAAGAAGCAATAAGGGCCAGCTAGGGTCAACTGAAGAGGCATCAGTTGGAGTGTAGGAGTTCCATCTTTAATCAGCAGTTATTAGACCACATTTAGACACTGTCTAGTTTTGTATCCCCATACTCCAATACGTGTGAGTACATCAACATTATTTTCATATATGATAGAATTTAATTTTCCTCTTAAGGAATGTAGCAGGACACAACTTTTAAGGAAATGAACTCACAAACATGTTTGCAGTTAAGTAACAGCATGTATTCCTTCAAACTTTAGTCAATGAATCATTAAGGTTTAATGTTCCTCTACAGTTCTTTTTTGAGATGCCTTGCTTCCACCCAGGACAGGGATCATTTTTGCAGTAGCCAGGACAGGGCATGTCTATGTAATGGGCNTTATGGTCTTTTGCCTATAACATCTGGGACCCGGAGGTTATTGTATACCACCTCATGTCATTTTCCAGGGACAGGTGAAAGAGTCCCTGTTGGGTCACATAGTGTGGCAGCTTATTAGTTGGGCTCCACGGTGAGCATTTTGCATGTGAATCACTGTCTCTCTTTTGTACACTTCTATTATTAATATTGTTGCTGTTACTGTT
>WBMV01006590.1:1241-30870 GCA_013396655.1 Campylorhamphus procurvoides | reverse complement strand
AGATTCGAATGAGAATGGGAACGGAGTGGATTTGATTGGAGGAGCTGAAAGAGAACGGAGGGTATAAAAGCGGACTAGAGACCCGTAAAGTTTGCAGTCTGTTGTGGAGTAGGAAACTCCCCAGTCGCCCAGCGTGCTGCTTTGCTATTTTTCCTTTAATTTGCCTTGAATAAAATTTAATATTCCAAATTTTTTAAATTATGGTCTTTTGCCTATAACATCTGGGACCCGGAGGTTATTGTATACCACCTCATGTCATTTTCCAGGGACAGGTGAAAGAGTCCCTGTTGGGTCACATAGTGTGGCAGCTTATTAGTTGGGCTCCACGGTGAGCATTTTGCATGTGAATCACTGTCTCTCTTTTGTACACTTCTATTATTAATATTGTTGCTGTTACTGTTTGTTTTTCTTATCTTATTGCTGTTTCCAGTAAATTGTTCTTATCTCAACCCATAATCTTTACCTTTTGTGCCTCCAATTCTTGTCTCCAGCCTGCCACAATGGAGGGGGAGGGGGAAGTGAGCAAGTGGCTTGTGGTTTCAGTGGAAATACTAAACTGGAGAATACTATTCCTAAACCACAACATAAGAGAACATAATACACAATAATTAAGCAGTCTTCCCTTGACCAAGCATGATTCTCCCAAACATACACACACGTAACCATAGAATATGACTATAAATGGTTCCCAGTTGTTAACAGAACAGAAAAGCTTTTCCACTCATCTCCCAACCCTTTTTTTCCATGTAAATGTTTCATTTACTTATCAAATACATTCTTACATTTAGTGTCATATTATACTTTAATAATATTAAAATAGCTCATAAAATAGTTTTTTTCTTTATTATTATTACTCTTACTGCTTAAAAAACCCCACATAAATAAGCAGATGTAGACCTCACAAACTCACAGAAGCATGTATATAACACTTCATAAAATCTCATTTGAAAAAACTAAGTCTTGAACGTGTAGAAGAATCTTAAATTTGAAGATATCCTTCATTAGCAATTATTAAATCTCATGAGACTGGCCTATTATTGTAGTTCTAAAAAATAGCTGAAATGAACTCTGTTCACTTAATTCAAGCTTTTCAATTTTACTCTTTTAAAACTTTTGTCTCTACTGGAAGTCAAAGGTATAGAAGGATCAAGCAAACAGGGCTTGACTGTTTACTTAACCCCATTCTAACATAACTATAGCAAGGTAGAGTATTTATCAGTATGAATGAGTCCTAAAAAGATACAACTGATTTTTCTACTTATTGATGCAATAAAAACTGTTTTCAAATACATTCTCAAAATTCTGTTTATTAAAATATACTTTGAGATGAGACGTCAGAAGTAGGACACATTTTAAAAAAGCAACTGCTGAAAAAGAAAGTGTTTTGCCATCTTCTTCCACAGCCTTACTACAGTTTTCCTAGGTCTGCAAAATGTATTGCTGTGTTTGTAAGCCCATGTCCCCTAATTCCCATTACTTACTATTACAATTGTGTGTACTTCAATTATTTATGAAAAACTTCCCCGCAAGCATTTCAGCTTTATGAGGAGAGTTATTTTACTTTCAGTTTGAGCAGTAACAACTCATGTCTATGCAATTAAAGCAGAGTGTTTCAGTTTAACATCTCTAACACAAGAGAACACTAAATGTGCCTCTTTCATTAGGGATCAAAAGTAAACGATAGCAATAAACAGGAAAGCAATTTCAAGAGTGTACTAGAGTATCAGCTGTGCTGTTATTATGGGCACACAGCAAGTGAGGCCTAGAGCAGTCAGCTCTACAGCACTGTGTGAAAACAGAATGCATGAGAAATGGCACCTGAGCAATAATTGATTTTACACTTCTTATGTTCAGTACTACACTGTACTTGACCTCATTTGAAAAGATTTCCCATTTGGTTGTTTTTTTCTCAGGTTTTGTTGTTAAGTTTGATGCAACACCTGACAATCAATCAATCAATGCTTTTCATATCTTCAGCTCTATTCATGCACCTTGAAAAAACAGATATTGTGATTATTTAACACTATTTGAAATGACACCATATCATGCATATCTACATCCCTTGTTTATCTATTAATTAATTAATTAATTTATTTATTCGTTACATTAGCAGAAAGCTGACCTATCTTAACACATGTGTTGTGCTCACTGGTGTTTGAAGCAATCATGAGGTTGACTCCATAATGTAGATTACCTTCCACTTTCTCTGCTAGCCATTTAACACCCTGTAGAGATAGTTAACTTTTAAAGTATGTGATTTATCTTCTTTTACCACTTTGCAATGCAAGTCCAGTACTTTCAAGCAAATATTTCATTGATAACTTCATTTGGGAAAAAAAAATCTTTTCATTTCAATACAACTTCTACTTCCAATCTACTACAATCTTTAAAACCAGTGATATACTTTTTTACATCTCTTCAGTCAAGAATAGCATAAAAATGAGATTTAGTGCTCAGACATAAAAATGCACTGATGGAGTGAACTTTATCACTGCAGTTTACCACTCCACATGCAATGGAGTTTACCAGACAAACATTTCACTTATAGAAGTGTAATAATGCCAACATTATTGTGTCTTTTTTGTTTTTTTTTTGTTTTGTTTTGGGGTTTTGGGTTTTTTTTTGTTTGTTTTATTTTTTGGTTTGGTGGGGGTTTTTGTTGGGTTTTTATTATTATATTTTTTAATTATTTTTGTGTGGCCAGGGAGGTTTGGGAGGGTTTGTTCTCTGGGGATTTTTTAACGGAGTGTTGACTAATAACTGCTTCATGGAGCATGATTTCAAGTGTATCACAGAGAATGAGGAAGAATATGAGTACTTGGAAGTCACTCAAGGACTTCTTTAAAAATATTGGAGTATTATGACAATGGAAATAATACTTGTAAGATGTTGAATCAGTCTATTTCTCATCTGTCCCCGCATCTTACTTTAAAGAATGTACCACATACTCTTGTCTTTTAGAAACTTGAGTGTTTATAAAACTGAGGCCTGTGAGCCTTTACTTCAGTCACTTCCTCTAGCAAGTCACAGAAGATCTGAGTTGGCAGAAAGTAGCTTCAACAGAGAAAAACTTCTGAAATTAGGCTTTTAAGAAAAGTAGACTTTTTTATATAAAAAGTTGTAACAGTGTGCAAAAATTCTTTCTCTAAACCCTACTTAAGCACTTTAATTTATGGACAGTGATTTCAATAGAAGCTGTAAAATAAATGGAACTTATAGATAGTATTCAGTATTCAAGTACTCTGGATGACTCTTTAACTGGTTGCTATACAAATCCCTTGAAAGTAGCTTACTTTGTGTATAGTAGCAACAATAACTAATAAACTATGAAGGATTTCTGTAACAGAATCACAAACGTCACCTGTAAAACTGACTCTTCATTTCCATCTTGGAACATGGAATTTATTTAAAAATGGAAGAAACTTCAGAATAAAACATTTCTTGCTGAATATGAAATCATGTGTGATATTTGAGACTGTTCTTCAGAAAGGTAGGAAATATGCTAATAAATGATGTGAGATTAGCCATTATGACTAAAGAGACATTTTTGTAATCCAGATTTAAAACACCCTACCTTTCGGTGGGTACTGGAAGCAGAGTTCATTTTACTACTAAATTCTTCCTTGAAAATTGTTTAACTAATTTCCCTTCCAGTGTTCAGGTTTTCAAGATTCAACTTAGGAAAAGATTTCTTCAATATTTTTTCTGCTAGATCTTGAAACTCTAGATTAGTTTAAAGGTGTGTGAAGTTGCTAGTGAAGACCGTCACAAAATAAGACTATAAGAATAAAAATATTGGGATGTTCAGTAATGTAAACATAAGGTCTTTATTATGTTTTAGACAGATTTTAGATGTTATATTAAATTCTAAAAGTCTTGAAATATTAATGGGTCTGATGCTTATTGCTAGGACATCTTTATCAAAGAAGCAGATTACTGTAGAATCCAGCTGTTTTTCTTTTTTTCTTTTTTTTTTTTTAAAATTTATTCAAAGCTCTACACTTCTGCAGAAACTTCATTTAACTCCTTTTTAAATTCAATTAAATAGAAAGTGCTGTAAAGTCCTACCTTTAGCTCTGCTTATGCAGTCATTTCTGTGTTCTTTTATGCAAATAAGCAAGCATCAAATTTTTCAAACACTTCCTCACAGTAAAAATTTGCAGTCTGTAAATTAAAGACAGGAAATTCTCAGGAGTATTTTTAATAACGCTTTGATTATTCTATTTCATCCTATACTTTAGTTTTCAAGGTTGTGCAGAAACAGCAAGTGACCCAAAAAAAGAGAATTTAGGTCAATCAAGTATATACTCTGAAGAACTCTAAGACTCAGTGTGCCAAAAATTACAAAATAAAATATAGATCAAAATTAAATAAATTGAAGAGGCCTCTGTCTCTTCGCCCAAGTCACTGATGAGTAAGTTAAGCAATATTTGGCCCAGTGTTAAATCTTTTGGGACACAGCTAGTCACAGCCCTGCAGCTGGACCCTGTGCCATTCATTAAAAACCTCTGGGATCTGGCATTCACTCAGTTCTTAATCCAACTCAGCTTCCACTCATCCAGCCCATACTTCCTGGGTTTGCCTATGAGGATATTGTGAGAGATAGTGTTGAAGGCCTTGCTGAAGATGAGGTTGACAATATCTACTGTTATTCATCTATTATCACAAGGAGTACAGGCAGAGATCACCAGCATCGAAGCCATGCTACTGAAAACGCAGCTGCTCTGGGCAGGACACGTCTCCAGGATGGGGGATCACCTCCTCCCTAAGACTGTGCTCTATGGGGAACTTGCCACCACATGCCACAAGAAAGGAAGCCCGACGAGGAGATACAAGGACTCCCTGAAACAATACCTTAGCCTTGGCTGTATTGACCACCATCAATAGTCCGCTCTGGCCTCCAATCGGGAGAAATGGAGACACACCATCTATAACGCTGCTGCTTCCTTTGAAAACACAGACAGAATCAATCTGAAGGAAAAAAAGGAAATGGAGGAAGAACCGTGCCTCACCAGTAGCACTGATGGAGACTTTACACTGTGCCTTTTGCAATCGGTACTTGACTATCTCAGATTGGCATTTGTCACGGAACCCTGTCTCAAAGACTGCCAAAACAACCTGGATGGAACTGACAAGCAAGTGATCGACACCAGAAATGGACAACTACCTCAAACCTCAGAAGTTTATGTTTTAAAAGATTTTCTATAGCATAGATAGTGACTTATTGTATTAGATAGATAGTTATTCCCCCTGTATTTGTATGCTTTATTCTCACTGGTGGTGGCTACCCAGTTACCGGTTTCCTATTGGTTGTGTATTCCCTATTTTTTCATTGGCTGGCCTCTGATGCAAACCCAGCGTCATCATGTAAGGCTAGCCATACCCTGTCTGTATTCCCCTCCTTCCCTCTTATCCCTTCCCCTACTTTCCGTGCTCCGCCCCAACTCCTCCCACTTTCCAAGCTTTTCCCTGAACCGTATATGAGTCCCATGCTCCCTGAATAAAGTGTTCCAGCCTTCTTTACCCTACCATCGGCTGAGGACCATTCCTTTGTCCCCGGCGGCACACGGCAGGCATTTTTAGCCACCAGCGTGCTTGTAGCAAGTGTGGGTAGAGCTCTTGTAAATCTTTGTTCTTGAAGCCTAGCCATGATGATGACGCAAAGTTCCCTCTGTTCCCAGGCCCTAGCACATTCCCAGATATGATAAATTCCTAGATGTCTTTCTTTCTTTCTTCTTGGTTGGGTTTTTTTGTTTGTTTTCTTTTTGTTTTCATTTGTTTGTTTGGTTGGTTTGGCTTGATCTGGTTTGTGTTTTGTTTTTTTTCTGTAATACCTTTAATGAATATTCCTCTGATACCATTGAATGCTCTGCCACTACAGACAAAAGTTTTGTAAAGAAAATTTTTCTTCACAGTATGTATAAAATGCATGCTGTGTAAACAAGGTACATTGATTCAACTTCAGCAGTGTATATAGGATATGCATAAGAAAGATACAACACAACAACTTGAAAAATGGCAAATATATAATGTACACATTCAATCTGGAAATCAGCCAAATACTGCATTGGTGGAAGCAGCATATTTTTTGACTCCAGAAGAGATTGGAAACCCATATAAAAAGCAAACTGCAGATGTTTCAGTTTTCAAAAGATAAAACAAGCAACAGGGAAAAGCCCAACCCAAATTACCAAATGTTAAGTTTCTTGTGTCAGAGCTAGAAATGTGAGATATTACAATCATTATTCATCTTCATTCCAAGCAATTTTCAGTGGATTGATGTGGAAGGAGGTAGGCTTCAAAGAACAGTGAAATGCCTAGTCATAATTTAAAATAATAAAATCATATATATATTAGGCAACAACTGTGTTTTACATAGAAGAAGAGGGGGGAAAAAACCATGAACATGGTTTTTCTGTCATGAGAAACCTGTTGGAAAGTTTTTTCCATTGCAATTAAAATTTTCAAGAGATGCAAAGGTTCTAATGGCCTTGAAGAATGAAAAAAAAAAGACACTGAATAAATTTAATTGTGATGCAAATTGATAGAAGGGGGGAAAAAAAGCAATTCTCCCCTCCATATCCCACTCCAAAACAACAAAAAAAGATAAGTAAGTGTAGTAAAAAAAGAGACATTGAAAGAGCAGACAATATTCTTGAATTAATTAACTGGCTCCCACTTCAATATCAGTTAACACTGATTAAAACCAAAACCTCAGATGACATTCACAGCTGCAATAAATTGACTTCAGCTGTGCTGGGGTAGCTAGCAAGGATGAAATATTTATTCCCCAGTTCTGCCTGAGTGTTTCCTTATTGCAGTATTCTCAGTTTTTCACAGTTCAGGGAAGTTAACACAGAACTTAGGATACAGTTCTTCAAATACAAAGGCACATACGTGTCATGCATGTTAGACTCTGGATTGGTAAAAGTAGTATTTTATTGGTGGGTCAGAACCACCTCCTGTGTGAGGGGAGACGATGGGCAGGGCCAAAAAAATCATGATGAAAAGCACTGTATGATTGTAAGGAATTGGATGCTAACAACCCATACTCTACCACCTTTGTATCTGCCATTAACATGGTATGTCATGACAGTGTTTATAGCCAACATTAACTACATTTTGTCACATTTCGATAAGCTGTTTCAAAGTAGTTTTATTAATCCCATATGTTGTTTCTTATTTCTTGGAAAATTTCAGTAAAGTTATTTACTGATTTGACACAAATCAGAAGCAGTTTAACAGTCTTTTACTTACTTGTTCTGAAACTTTATATATCAAAACCAGACATAGAAAATAAATCCATAAAAAGGTTGGTTCTTCTTTTAACATTAGTAGTAGATAGTTTCAGTCTTTATCTTTATATACGTGTTCTTGCATCATGGCTGGATTTGATAGTAGATTTGCAAAACTGGGAAGAGATTATCATTAGTCCTTTAGGGATTAAAGAAGAAAGCAGAGATGTTAGAAACAGATTTCGTTGTAAGACAGAAGGAATAAATTGCAAAGGTTTTAAATATATAAATGCTGTACAATTGGTCATACTGGATGTGTTTTCTGGGCAAATAAACTAATACACAGACTTTTTAAGGACTGTGGAAATTTGTCCTTTTGCTTTAGCAAATTTCAGTTTTTTTTGTTTTTTTTTTAACTAACAAACTGGGAATTTTCTAGTGCACCTGTCTCACAAAGTCATCATTTTTTCAGGGATGAAGCATATGAAATCTAGAATGGGTAACATGACTTAAATACTACTTATACATTTCTCTGCTTTACAGACGTTAGGGAATGGTGGAGACTGCTGGATGACATCTCCTTTGACCTTCAAGTAAATGCAGTACAGCTTAGGCCAGTGTTCATGGGGCAAAAGGTTCTTCTAAACTTAAACGCTACAATAAATCACACAGAAATAGGCACAGAAAACCAGATTTGTGGTTCATTGAATCTATTATTTTGTTTTGGTGGCATGCAATAGCAGTTTCAGAGGCTAAGGAGCAAAATTTATTTCTCCAAAACACTGGTTGTAAAAGCTGGTTTTTATTCTATTTTCCCAAAAACATTCTCCCTGGCATTTTGAGAGAGTTTATAAAGTGTCTCACATATGAAGAAGATCTGTAAAATCTCTTTGGACTTTACTTGTTCATTGCAAATAAGGTGTAATTAAGCTGTGTTAGGTCAAGTGCTGATACTAAGCTGAGCTCTTCACTGCTGCTAATATGTTGGGGTTTTGGTTTGTTTGGTTTTATTGTTTGGTTTGGTTGGTTTTTTAACTATTAATAGAATTTTTTAACAGTTAAGATGTTACAGTTGAAACAATGAGTATGAGAATTAAACTTCTGCTTTTGCATGCTCTCAAGACTGCTTACATAACTTTAAACAAAACACTTTCTCAATGTTTTTTATAAAATGAGCAGTCAGATTTCCTCTGTCAAATTCCCATAAGATTTAGCTCTTTAGCAAATGTAAAACTTCTAGAAGTATACATTTTAATCTCAGAAAGTACTATTATAATTGCACAAGTACTATTATAACAGCACAATTTTGAAAAAAAAAAAGACTCTTCTGAAATGAAATTATTTCCTGTCATAATTTCAATTTAAAATCTTTACTACTAGTGGAGGTGAAGAATCCAGAAACAGAGTTTGACTTCCAAAACCCAGACAGCATTTGAAAGGCTGAACGTCAATAGGCAGTGGAAGAAATCTGAATAAAATCATCTAACAGCCTTTGAGAGGTTCTAAGTTGGTCTTTCTCACTTCTTACACTGCATCTTGAGTTTTTCTCTTCCATAATGTAATACAGCTTCTGATAACAGAGAGTGAACACTCTCTGTTGCATGAAGAACACTCTTGAAAAATATTTACAGCAGAAGAGTCACAGAATTTGCTGAAATTTTTTTTCACTGAGCACCCTATGGCTTTTTTCCTTCTGTAGTTTTGTTAGTAACTTAGAAAAAAAACCCCAAAGGCTAGGTAGTGCATTTGTTGAATTCATTCCCTTTCATAATCTAACTTCATTACAAGACCAATAATCATACAAATGTTCTTTCTATTTAATTCAGAATATTTAAGGCAATAGCTATAATTGTGAACAATTGTAACATTGGCTGCTGCTCCAGCACCTCATTCTGTCACAAACCCTATATGTTCATAGTATTAGTGGCAGCAACATGCTTTGCAGCCTTTTCTATCAACTTCCATAAAAAAAAAAGAGTGGCTATGTCCATGTGCCACTGTCAACATCTTATCCAAACCTCTTAGTTTTATTTATGTACAGATTAGAGCTGATTCCTTTTTAACACTCTGAAAGTAGTTGTCTAATTCCTGCTATTGCCAGTTTTCCTTATCTAGTTTTATTACTTTCACTGTTAAAATGCAACCTTTTGGACTGAAGATAGGTAACTAATAACTCAGCACTGAATAGTCAGAAATGTTTACCAGAGAGGTTTCTATTTGCTTGTTTCTTCATTTTGGATTCTTTTGCTTTTCTGTTTGTTTATTTGTTAAAGTTTGATGATTCCCTAATGCTTTCTGCAAAACAGCTTACTAAACAGTAACTCACACATGTAGAAGGGAATAATTCAGACACCTAGTTTCATCAGTGGTCATTAGGCTATTAATTTATTCTTTTCCAATCTACATAATACTTAAGTATATATCCATTTCCAATTCCATTTTAGGCAAGATGGCATTGAGCTATTCTTGGAACCCAGCCATTGTCAGACATTAAATTTACCTAACAGAAACCTTTTTTAACACAATCAGGTCTTCCTCAGCATGTCCTACTGAGTTACATTTAGATGCAAAGATGTCGATAACTCTTTATTGTGCCATTGTTGCTTTGCCATTGTTGCCTTTTTTTTAATTTTCTTTTTTTTAACAAGCAAAAATGAGGAAGAAAGATGGGAGCAATTTTGCTTGAATTGTTTTCCCATTGCTCTTTGATTTAAAAGATGGATTTAAACTTTGGTGTCCTCTGATGTCTTGGAGAAACGCGAAGTGGAGCACACATATCCTAGCAGAAAAAATATGAAAGAAGAAGTTGAATCATTTGTTGTAGAAGTTAATACATATTTCTGCAGAGTGATAAATAAATCATTAGATTTATCAATGCTTTATAAAATTGTCCTAGTTCAGCAGGAGGGACCAGTTATCACTGTGTGGGGGTGATTAAAGCTATGTATTCTACACCCTCTATTCATTCCCCAAGAACAATGGACCATTTGCAGTAGCTGCTCAGGAAGTTGTTAGCACCTTCACACCCAGCCTGAGGGGGCATGGGTGCTACTGTGCCATCAACGGTTCAACAATATCCCATGACTCACAGAGTTAATCACCCATTGTGTGAGTCCCCGCCCTGGGGGAGGGACTGGGTGCTCCCTGAGGGTACATAAACAGGGCTCAGAAGACCTTGAGCACCCTCTCGTTGGATCCAGAGGAGCAGCAGGACCTCGNTTTTGGGGTACGGAATATAAAGAAGTATAAAAGAGTATAAAACTATAAAAGAATATAAAAGAGTACAACAAGTGTTGACAAGTAACAAATAGAAAAGACTGGTGCTAGGTTGAACTCATGGCCTCAGGAATACCATGAGGGCTCTTCTCCAAGCACCACCGCTTCAAACATGCAGAATAAATTAACCTAAAAGGCATCCCTTTCATTTCATTCCTGGCTGTACACATACCCAGCCAACCCACGAGCCACTCTGCCATGTCTTACTGAAGTAAACAAGGCACAACAACATGCCCCTCCCAGGTGAAAGACCCTTTCACCCACAGGCTGGGAAACTGAGTCTTGCAACATCTGGGCCCAAGTAATTTCACCTCCTAACCTGCCATAAACACGGGAAAAATTCCCTTTTGCAGCTACTCCCCTGCAGCTCAGCTACCTCAGCAACTCATGCTGGTACCCAGTTCCCATTACTGGTCTCGTCTTCCTTCAAGCAGGACTTGAGGTTCTCAAGGTCTGGTCCGGGAGAGCAAGGGAGGGGAAACATCTTCTCCCCCCACCTTAGGAGAGCAAGAGAGGGAAAACCCCCTTTTGCAAGCAGAGTTTTTCTGAGCTTCTCTCCTCTCCTTCTGGGGGAGGAACACCGGGCACTACACCAGGCTGGGCAACTGAGAGATAGTTTATGTGTGTGTGTATGAGAAATGTCAACAAGGTGTTAGAGCTGGAAAAGCCCTGCCTACACGGCAGCATACTAATTTTATAACACTACTCAATTATCATATCTGAAGTTTGCATCCAATCTAAGAAATGTCCATACCCAGAATTTCCCTTGGTTCTGTCCCCTGTCACATCTCTCCTAGAATTGAGTTGGAGTTCTTAAGACCCTTACTTCATCCTTTATCATCATCTTCACACCACTTTCCCTTATTGAAACTTCTCCAAGGTTGCTATTTTTTGCTTTGCTTTCTTGTTTTGACTAACATGGTATCTAATTGTCTTAGCTCAGGTACACGTTTCCCAGGCATGGTCTTCCAGTTATTATCTGACCCTTAAGACAGCTAGCACAGGGTTAGAGGTTGCTAGCTGCTCTAAATGCAAGAAACTACCTAGAAGTATAAAAATCTACAAATTCATGAAAATCCTAAGACATCAAACATAGGCAGTGTTTGTAATTCTATACCAGGCTTGGGACTTCTGCTGGTCACTAACATCAAGATAACTATACTATCTGTCTTAAACTGTCCAGCTCTTTCAAGCTGCTTTGAACAGACCATCACAGTGCCTATATGATAATGCCTTAATTTCAGTGACATCATTCTGTTTCCCTCATTTCCCTTGGACAACTGAGACATCCAGGTTAGATAGTGATTTTTTTATCTACTCCAAAAGGAAAACAAAAAAAACCCAAAAAAACAAATCAAAACCAAACCAAACCAAAATAAAACAAATAACAAATAGCAACAACAAAACCCAAACCCAACCAACCAAACAAAAAAGGTAACATTTTAATTTTTCCAGTTCCATGTGTCTTAAAAAAGATATAGACAAGTTTTTCTTCAACATGTTAGATTTGAAACATAGATGAGTTTCTTGATAAACTGCAAACAGATAGAGAAATATATGTAGAGTCTGTTCTGTTGAAAGTTAGTACCAAATCCATGACTGCCTGTGCTTCTCTTCACCATACACCACAAAAGAATGCAAAAGATAAAGAATAAAACCACCTAAGTCTTTGTTCTGGGATTTTTTTTTGTTTTGTTTTTTGTTCACTACCCTTCATCCCTTGCCCAGTGCTTCAATAAGCAATGGTAGACAATACAGGATGAAAAATCTGTTTAACATCTTTATTGATGATTTAGATGTGGGGATTGAGACCATCATCAGCAAATTTGCTGATGACACCAAGCTGGGAGGGAGTGTCAACCTGCTGGAAGGTAGGATGGCTCTGCAGGNTCTCTACAGCTCCCTGAAAGGAGGTAGTAGTCAGGTGGGGGTTGGTCTCTTCTCTCAGGCAGCCAGCAATAGGACAAGGGGGCATGGGCTTAAGCTCTGCTGGGGGAAATTTAGGTTGGATATTAAGAAGAAATTCTTTACAGAGAGAGTAATCAGGCATTGGAATGGCCTGCTCAGAGAAGTGGTAGATTCACCGTTCCTGGAGGTTTTTAAACTGAGATTGGACATGGCACTTAGTGCCATGATCCAGTAAACAGTCTGGAGTTGGAGCAAGGGTTGGACTCGATGATCTCAGAGGTCTTTTCCAACCCAATCAATTCTATGATTCTATGATTTGAAATTCAATTTTAGAATGTGATTAGATAAGGTTTACATGTTCCAGTACATTTTTTCCAAACATCATCATCGAGAACACTTTAGGGGTAGTAATGAGGTTTTGGAGATTCTGCAGCAGGTTCAGTTGTAGAAGTAAAGGACACTAGCTTTTAGGAAATAATTTCTGGAAAAAGAAAGAGGAACATCCAGTAAATGTACTGTATAAATACTAGAAAATTCTTAAAACTGATCCGCAGGTAACATTCCTGTTGTAATTCTAACATCTTAGAGTAAGTTCATTTTTATATTTAGTTTACAGTTTCACTTTTCTGTTTTAATGACAGACAAAATCTGTGCAATGAACTCAACTTCACATTCACCTACTACCGCTGTTCCACCGGGAAATGGTGGTGGCAGGCCACAGGTTTGTGGTGCTTTGACATATTCATTGTAGACTACTGAGAAGCAGTTTGATGAGGCAGAAGAGGAAGGCTTTTACAGACTCTCCAGCTACCAAAAAAGTCTATGATGCAGACTGCCCATGGAAACCTGTCAAAGAGAAATACAAGGGCTATCTAGGGGAATACATTGAGGAAGTTTCTTAAATACAATCTCAGGATGGCAAACCTCCTCTTTTCAGACTATTATCTCTAGAACCTAAATCTAATCAAAATTTCTACAAATTTAGTCACCTCTTTCTCACCTCTTCCAGGAAACATGAGATCAAGATTTGGATAGATTTCACAGCCACGATTTTAGAAGCATTTCAGAAGAGATAAAAAAAGCAAAATTTGGAGACAAATTATTCATTGAATTGTCCCGGTTTTGACAAGTACTCCCTTGGTCTAAAAAAAGTATATACGAATTAGTAGAAACTAATATTTTAAGAACTCAACAATCTTAACAACAGTATACACACATAAAATGCTTTGCTCCTTGAAGCAAATGACATTATGATTCAATTTTGAATCATAATTGAATATTGTGCAGTTTCACAGGAATTCCAAATCTTACTATTTACATATTTACCTAACAGTACATCACAAAGTTGAAAACACAGTAGTATTCTGTCAATTTTTGGCTGAAGTAAGTTTTGTAATCTAGTTGATCCAGCACACTTATACCTGGACTAATTTTCCATGTAAATCAGCAACTTAATAATTTTAATTCATGTTGCATCAAACAAGTAGGGAAAGTTTAACTAAAAATATTACATCTTCCATATACTATGTTTGTGTATTTAACTTTGGAAGTTTTTGCTGTCACTTATGTTTCTTGTTTTCAACAGCCACAGCAAGGGAATATGCAGATTTCTACAGTGTAGGTATTCTAATTCCTTAAAATACAAGAGGAGAAAAACAGAGAACAGCAACAATCAGTTTGAGTGAGATTTTTTTGGCTTTTTTTCCTTCTGTTTGAAATTCTAAAACAAAAGAAGTTATCAGTAATGTTAAAAATGTGTCTAGAGAGTAAATATTTTCCAAAAAAAGAAATTAAAAGAAAGAAGAAAGAAACCCATCCAAACAATTTAAGATGTATTTCAAACTGTATTTTGTTTAGCACCCTGTTTTAGGGTGTTGTTTCCCTCACAAAGCAAGTAAACAACCAAACCAAACCAAACAACCACACAGACACACAGACACACACAGAGACAAAACAAAAACAAAAACACACCCACCCCCCAAAAAAAACCCCCCCCCCCCCAAACAAAACAAAAGAACAACAACAAAAACACCTCACAACCACCAAAAAGACATATTTAATGAGGAGGGAAGATGCACTACCAGTAGGGAGAAGAATGAACTAAATGGATGCTTCAGGTTTTGTCCAAAACATTTTTATATATGATCCTCTACTTCCAAAATAACTTTCACAAATACTAGCTTGAGAAACTTCCATAAATCTTTGAATTCTGCGGCTCCAAAAAATGTCTTCTTATAATAAAATGCCAAATATGTTTGTGATTACTGGTATCTTGATTGTAAACTAGATTAATTCTTAGTAAGAGCAATAGTGTCGTATTGAAAAGGAGGATTTGCATACTTTATCCAGATTATTTCATCCTGAATAGGATGGGGTAAATGCCCAAAATGTTGATTAGATTTGACTTTATCTCATGAGAACACTAACATCCCATCACATTTCTTTTATCAAAGTCCCATTTAAAGCATATATTGACTCCATAAACTTTTTTTTTACTCATTTTTTTCTTTTTTCATTTCAGTGGTGCATTCTGAGGAAAACCTCATGATGTAGAATAATTCCACCCCTTATCATACTCAGATTGTGTTTTATATTCATTTACTGATAACCAGATAATACAGCATTCTTTTTATTTCACACAAGTTGTAATCAGTTGTACTAAATCAGTGTTTTGATAAGTACATATATTTTTAAATAAAGCTATTATGTTAAGGAACTTGTGTGACAATTCAGTTTCAGTAAGGCAGAGTTTATATACATCTTCTCTTTTTCTTTTACCATGGTTGGTGAGACAATTAGCACTATTATGGTTTTGAAGCCTTCCTTAGAGTCTGAGCCAGCTTTTTTCAAAACTAAACAAAGTATATCATACTTTAGAGAAATTGCAGACTCTTTGCAAAACCAAGTAGATTTCTTCTCATCAGCTACATTTTGAAAACACTTTAGGAAGAAGAATAGCAATTGCCAGCTTTTCCCTTGCTCATTGCTTGCTTTCTTTTTTAGTAACTTTGTGGCTTAAAATCAAATGTCAGTTTCCAGCTCTCCAAGACAGTTTCAGAAAGTAGTAAACATCACCTCCACACTTTTGAGAAAAAAAAAAAAAACAGAAATGTGCACAAACCATATAATTTCATATTTAATTTGAAGAAAACCCATTAATATTATCCAAAATAAAACATATTAGCTCAGAGGAAACAATAAATGAAAGTCTCTGAAAAGGCTGCATAACATACGACTCACAGATATGGAAAGTTACAGTAAAATAACCTAAGAGATTGCCATTGTGATTGCTTCATAGTATCTGTGTATTTCCACATGAACTGTAACTATTATACACTTCTAAATGTCACATGTTATAAAGTTTAGATAACTTAAATTCTTTACACAGATACAAGTAGAGGAAAGCAAAAACCACAGAATTTTTCCCGAAAATGGCACCTTTTTTGTCTGGCAGACAACAAGATATGAGAGAGAGCTTCAGTTTCTTACAGCAGATACATAGTCCATCAGGTCACCAAAACATTCTGAGAATAGGTTGTATCAATAGTACAGGATTTTTACCTTCATCTTGATAAAGTACTAGTTCAATCTTCTACTTGTACGGGATAGCTAATTGAAAGGAGAGGAGGCATGAGAGAAGTCAATATTAGACCATGTTTGAGAAGGGATCTATAGGGCGATACCTTAATCGACAAAGCCATAAAATAAAATTCAGGAAAGGGTAAAACTACTGGAAATCATATTCATCCAAGATACAGATATAGAACTATAATTTGAATAAAATTTTCAAGCATAGATTCACAAAAGGAAGTGATGATACCTCAAAATTTTCAAGGGAATCAATTAGGAAGCAAGGAATCATTTAAGGAAAATGTTTATCTATCTTCTTAGTTATATTTCTATATTGCATTTATTTATGTTTTCATACAGTTTTTCACAAAATATATCTTTCTATTTCTTTATATATATAGTTTACATGCATTCTGTACACATTGCTAACATAACTAGTTGGGTTTTTTAAGTATATTTTCTGTTTGGAGGGGTAAAATGCATTAAAAAGTGATTCTATCTTCAGGAACCAGGACAATCATAAAGAAATTGTTCTGATTTTAAAGTAGCCTTATTCTTTATTTATATGAGTGAAAATAACAGAGCCTTTTAAAGGCATTTGGCATGTAAGAACCTGTATTGTCTGGTTTAGATCCCAACAACAGAGAGGGCATGTTGATCAAGTACTAACAATCGTGTGTTCCTTCAAGACATGACACAATTAAAACACAGTGCTTCACATTGGATTAATCTAGTTAGTGGTTTTTCTGTGTGTTTTGTAACAGCATCAAAACAGGTGTTGTTATATTGTCATAACTCTTTGCTTTAAACTATATGCATCTCATATTCTTAAGACAACAGCCTGCAGATTATGAAATTCTCAGTTTTGTCACCATAATGTGAAGAATTAAAAAAGAAACTCTCAATACCCCAAGATACTCTATTATTCTGTTACAAAAAAAAAAAAAAATTCTCTTGGGGCTTTTAACTCTAACTGTGCTTTTTGTATACAGCTCTTTTTCACACACATTCCCTACAAGTACTCTGCTCACATCTTTCACGTCAAGGTACAGATGAGGTCAATCACTGCTTTCCTGGTAGAAGGTGTTTTACATCAAATAAATTGGACTACACCAGTACAATAAATCAATACAAATTAAAATTTGTCATGAACTTTTTTTTAATGACACATAAAATAAGTTCTCTAGTAAATACAAAAGACCAAGAACTAGAAAATCAAAGGCAGTGCTGGATTACTTTTTACATGAGTTGATAAATATATTTGATCCTGATATATTTACCTGTTCTCTGTTATTCCTAACAACTGCTGAACATAAAAAGTATTTTTTGAATACTAGAGAAACTAGGGAAATAAGTAAGAAAGAAAATAGTCTAGCATCAAAAAGAGTATTGCTATAAATAAACTAGCATAAAATACATAAATAAATAAATACATACATAAATGCAAAAATACCTAAATATATAAATATGTGAGATGGGGGTCGATCTCTTCTCCCACTTAAAAAGTGATAGCACAAGAGAAGGTGAATTCATGTTGTACCAGAGAAGGTTTAGGAAAAAGTCCTTCACTGAAATGGTTGTACTGGAAGAGGCTGGCCAGGACAGTGGTGGAATCACTGTTCCTGGAAGTGCTCAGAGAATGTGTAGATGCTTAGCAATGCTTAGGTGACATGGTTTAATGATGGACTTGGCATTATTAGGTTAATTGTTGGGCTTGATGATCTTAGAAGTCTTTAAAAAATGATTAATAATTAGTGATTTTATGAAATCTTACAGAACTTTTTCTTTCCACTAGGCAGGTTTGTATTTGAAGAATTAACTTTCCAGTGATACTTGGTCTCTCATCACAAAAATATACAAAATTTATGCAATACATAGAGTTGCAACAACAGTGGGAATGAAGAGCTGCACTAAAAATGGATTAAAAGCAAGACTGAGGATGTTTATTGAATGCTATCTTTATAATCAGCCACCATTTCTGTGAAAAAGCCCAAGCCATAAGATAAACATTAAATGTTAATTTTAGTAAGTTGTTATTTGGGAGAACTTTTTCACATTTAGAAAGAATGTATCTATATATGAATTCATTCATATGCACATAAAACAATATGCACATACACATATATACATATAAATGCATTCCTGTATATCATGTATATTTTGTGCACATATACACATTTGTCAATTCACATAAAGTTTAATACTTATATTTATTTCTAACCCAAGTTCTGAGGTTCTCTTCTCTGTTCTTTCTTCCTCTCTACTTTTTCAAGCAATTTCTTGTCATATACCCTCCACTCTATGCAAAGCAGGACTCAATTTTATAAAACTGTTGTCAATTATTCAGACCTTTCTTCAGACACACTGTTATTGTGTCTCCCCTGTGCTTTAAGAAGTTTTTGGTTTAAATCTTGTTTGAGGTTTAGCTGAGCACAGATTCAGCATCATTAGAAAAACAATCTTGTAAAGATAAAATGGAGCTTACATGAGTAACACCAACCTTCAGAATACGTTTCTGAAGCAAGTATTGTAAATTAGCCATGAAATTTTAGGTCCAACAGAGACATAAGGATTTGTACAAGATGAATAGATGAGCTTAAATTTTAATGTTTTCAGGGTTTAAAGGTGAAGAGAAATGAGATTCACTATACAGAGCAGCACATTTACAAAAGATTGATGAACTTTCTAACAGATATTTGCAATGTAATTTTATATGCTAAAGTTTATATTTGTGTTTTACAGAAAAGTCAGTTATTCTCCATAGTTATAATTACTATGTTGTAAGTCAGAGAGAAATGGGTCCATATGGATTTTTATTGAACTTCTGATATGTTTTATGGTTATAAGGTATCTTGGAAGTGTGGAAAATCTGACATGTAGTGCTTTTTCACCTGAAACATTAGGAAAGATTTTCACATCTCAGGGTTTTATTAAATGTATTTTTTTTTCTTTCCAGTTTGAAAATTCTATCATCTTCAGGAATGGATCTCTTATTTCAGCCTCTGCAGACAAACTTTATTAGAATTTAATGGTTAATGTCATTAACCCATGTCTTTTTGGGGTGGCCTCTGAAGAGGTGCAGAACATCTGTTAAAGCAACATGTACCTCATACAATGGCTCCAAGTTTATGTTGCCTTGTATATCACCTGTTTCTACTGTTGAAAAGGCTAGACCAATTTATAATTTCTTAATCTGTATCCTGGAGTTATTCATAGGTAAGATCTTTTTTGTGCGCTTTGCTCTGCATATCGGTTTCCTGATTTACTCTTTGCCTCCCCTTTGTTCTGTAGGGATTAAGCGATCAAAGTGTTTGGTCAATATGCATTTTTCCTTTAAAATTTTACAGTATGTTTAGAACCATAAGGGTGTAATTTCTTCTCAACAAGAAGGGAATTAAAAGACTGGCATTAGCTTTCTTCAGTGCCTGAGTTTCAGATAAGGTAGAGTTAATTTCTTCTCAGTAGTTGTTACAAGGCTGTGCCTTGGATTCAAAATAAGCATGGTGGTGATGTTTTGGGTTTTTGTGAAGTTGTTTTTATCCTAAGTCAAGAATTATTTTTTTTTTTTTATTCTGCCAGTGAGGAGGTGCACAAAAGATGCTGGGAGGGAGCATAGCCAAGACAGATGACCAAAGGGATGTTCTACACCGTAGAATATCATGCCCAGTATATAAACTGAGGAGAGTTACCTGGAAGACAGGAAGATTTGGGTTGAGGAGGGATCTGGCATAAGTCATTGAGTGGTAAGCAATTGTATTGCTCATCACTTCTATTTCACTTTTTATTATCATAATTATTATAATTAATTATTATTACTGAGTTTTACTTTGTTTTCACTTATGAAACTATTCTCAAACTGCAAGTTTTACTTTGATCCTCCTCCCCATTCCAGTGGGCTGATCAGGGGAGAGAGGGCAGTTGTTGACTAGCTGCATGGTGTTTAATTTCCAGCCGGACTTAAACCACAACACTAAACAGCAAGTAGACAGAAATAGAAATGAATAAAAACCTAGTCCCCACTACTGATAGATAGACAAGACAGCAATGCAGAGAGATATACTTTAAAGATATTTTTCTACATTTTCCTTTTGGTTTGGGAGGCCAAGGTTTTAAAGGGAGAGAAACGGTGTGCCTGAAGAATGACTAAGAATGTAGAAAAATGACTCTTCTTGCCATGAATCAGCAAAGTTATCATTGGGAACTATCTCCAATTCTAAAGTTACAGCTTGGAAGAAGAAAGTGCTTTTATGTTTTGCTCAAAATTCCCCTAATTTAACAAACAGAGAACTGCATGCACAGTCCCCTAAGATAATTGTTCATTACAGAAAATAAATTATGAATTTCAGTAAAATAGAATGGTAATATGCAAATAAAACATTGGCAGTGTTTTCATTTTAGAGACACAAAAGGATAGAAACTCTCTAAGGTTACAGTGGAGTTTACATCAGGAGAAAACTTTGAAAAGTAGATTTTAAAAACTTCTGTGTAATGGATGAAGCACAGACCCTCTGTTGTGGTGCAGCAAAGAATTGTTTATTGTTTAAACCATGCATACATATATAGCTTTTTTAGTTTAGGTTTCTATCACTTCCCCAGTCAGAAACCAGCATATGTTCTCCCTACCAATCAAGCAAGCATGCAATGTTCATATGCTGTCCATATGCCAGGCTCTTGGCACGGTTAGGCCCTTGCCCATGTTCAATAACCTGAAGTCAGGGCAAACAAAGCAGCGCCAATGTTGACATGTGGCACCAGTGTCCAATAACCTCCTTTTCTCTTGGCAATGTTCAGCAATGTTCTTCATTCTCCACGCTTATTTGACAATCAATTTCAAATACTAAATCCTTGTTTTTACTAATATTGCTTTCAGAGAAGAGGAAGGAAAGAAGAAAGTAAGGAAGGAAAGAAAGGACAAAGGAGGGAAAGGAAGGAAGGAATTCAGAAGGAAGAAAGGAAGGAAGGAAGGAAGGAAGGAAGAAAGGGAGGAAGGAAGGGAGGAAGGGAGGAAGGGAGGAAGAAAGGAAGGGACTATTCTCATTTTATATTGGACTACTTTCTTAAGATAAGTAGATTCTCTGTTGTTACATTGGAACTAAGATATTATACTCATGAAAATATTACTTTCCCAGACTAATTTTCCAAATTAAAGCCAAGAATGCTTTTCTTTCCTGGCCATGAGGGCAAAAAAGGCTAAAATGTAAATGGAATTCATGATATAGAAATTTCTTTCTAAGTCTATGCCACCATGCAGTCCCTTTCATTTCCTTTCTTTCCCCTCTCTTGAAAAAATAAAAAGAAATAAAAAAGAGAAATTTCTTTTCCTTGCAAAATTTCATTGAGTTAGATATAACAGAATTTAGATTCAGCAGTCAACTCAGTAATTTATGAGGAAGCCTACAGTTTCCCCTTAAACTGATGCTTAAGCAGTTCTCCATTCCATCTTCTGAGAGTAACAGAATTAATATAAAGCCAAATAGGCTTCTCAAAAGTCCAGTTGTATTTTGTAGTTTTCAGCTTTGTCTGGCTGAAGAAGAATCAATTCCTCTCCCTGGCCAAATTGAGCTCTGGGAACAGATGTCAGATCTATAATCAAACCACATGACTTTTACAGTTATAAAACACATAGAGATTGAAAAAAAAATATTTTATTTCCTTGTGTAGTTCTAAATGAACTGGTATGAAAATAACTGTTTTTTATAAAAATGGTCAAAAGTTCTCTTTTTGTTTCCTGACCTCTATTACCCTGAAACACAGGTCTAGGCACTTTATACTGGTTTTGCTGGGATACAGTTACTGCTGAGCAGTACTTACACAATTTCAAGGTATTTTCTGCTTCTCATATTTCTCCTAGCAAACAGGCTGGAGGTGTTCAAGAAGCTAAGAGGGGCCACAGTCAGGACAGCTTACCTCAATTGACAAAACAGTATTCCATACCATATAGCATTGTGTTGAACTATAAGAGCTATGGCAAGCGGGAGGAAGGTGGGATATTCAAAGTTAAAGTGTTCCTCTTCCCAAATACCTGTTGCAAGTGACAGAACTCTCTTTTCCTGAGGGTGGCTAAAAACATCTGCCTGCTGATGTAAAACAGTGAAAGAATTCTTTACTTGTTTTGCCTAAGCACATGGATTTTGCTTTACCTCTTGATATGTCTATATCTCAAGCCACAAGATTTTGCACTTTTACCTTTCTATCTGTCTTTCCCAACACACAGTGGGGGAGTGAGTGGAAGTTTGTGTTGGGCTAAGCTGCTTACCAGGGTAAACCCAAAACACAGGTTGTAGTATTAGGTCATAGAGTAAAAAGAATCTGTAACTGAGGATTCTTTTATCCTTGAAGATCAGCATTACAGCCACAACTCTAGTTGACTTCTAGACTTAACTTCCAGATCAAATGGTGCTCTGTAAAGATACAACCTTTGGAAATTCTCATAAGACAAAAAAATCTCTGGTGGTGTTGTCAAGCAGATTTTGATGATATGTAGAGGTTTGAGGGTCCAAGTTTTCACATCTTTGAAATGTATCTTCTCAAAACCATGTCTATGAGAGGGCTGAGCAAACTTAGCCTGCCCTACTGATCTAATTGAAAACATATGGCTTACTCTGTGTAATGTTTGGAGAGATTTCTTAAAGCAATATTATGAATTAGGCACTCAGCTTCTACTGGGTAGTCATGGGGATTTGGGAGTCAGAAATCCATCTGTTATCTTTCTATAAAATTGTTTCCTTTTTAGTATGGCTATAATTGAGATAAGAGCATCAATTAACACATCAGAAGAGGAGAGGGATCAAAATTAATGAGAAGTTGACATATAAATTTGTTACTGTTGCAAGAAATATTTTGATTTCTGTAAAAATATGAAATTAAGTGTAACTGTACAACTATTTGTCCAACTATCAACTTTTAGAATTCTGTCACAGGGGCACTGAAATAGCCCAATCAACTATACTTTGTTTTGAGGTCAATCATCTTTATTGATTTCATGTTTCATTTAGTGTCACAGGCCAAAATTTTTCAAAATTAAACTATAGCAAATATAATGGATAATATTTACTTTGGGTCTTAAATTATAGGAAAGATTTCAAATAATGTATATTTTGTAACAACACAAAGAAGAGATTGTTGTAACTAAAATAAAAATACTTCAAGACTGGGAAGAAAGAATATGTCAAAAAATCACTGTGTTAACCAAGGTAATAAGTCTGCTTGTCTAATCACAAAACAAGCTAGCAATAGTTCAATTTTCCCATAAAGGGAAAAGGAAACTTAGCCATTGTTAACAGAATGTCTGGCACCAATAAATGTGCTGCTCATCAGCTGGGTGACCCAGGCTTGGTGACTTTTGCCAGGGTTATGGGTAAACAATTTGAAAGCAGTTGGAAAACAGCCTTGTTTATGTATCATATTTAAACCAAACCTTCGTGTTATGCATCTTTTAATCTTCCTAATATATCTTTTCTAATTCTGGCTGATTTCAAATCCCTCCTATAAAATTTCCCTTTTATCCATTATGATGTCTGCCTAATATTGAAATACTCTTAAACAATGCAATAAGGAGGATTTAAAGAAATTGAAAATGTTTTATTTTCTGTCCATACAGCAAAAACAATATGCATAAATATAACACAGACACCCTCAACCCCACCTCCCCTGTATACATTCGTAGGAACTTACTGATAGGCATACCATGAAGTCAAAACCTGGCATTGTTTCTAGTCAAGCTGTTACAAATCAAGTTACTGCTCAATGTCAACTCTGGATAATAAATACATTGTTTGGAAACTGAATGTCCTCCATCAAAACCACAAAACTGTACTTACAAGGAGGAACTGTTGGCCAAACACTATACTTGAGATTTCTGAAGTTTTCAGTAAAGAGAGATCATGTGCTTACAAGGTTGGAGAAACCTTGTTATCAAGACCAGGATGAAACCTACAAAACCAGAGATAATTTAAAGCAAAATATGCAGGCCTGATTCTTCTTGAAATGAAGAGGATACATTTTGACCAAAGATGATAGCTTCTGCATGGGTAAGTAAATTGCAACTGAGATTGTATCAAAAGTCTTCTCTACACATTTGTTTTCTGCAATGATCACCATATGTTTCCTTTTTTTTTTATGTTTTTTTTTTTTTTTTCCGGGAAAACAACAGAGAGAGCAGGGTAAGAAAGACAACAAAGTGTCTTGCTTTTATAGAAACTGACAAAAAAGTGATTTATTTCCTCATTAGTTTTGACAATGATCTATTTGTTTATTTTTATTGCTAATTTTGGGGGGGAGAGGGGGTGGGGGCAGGGAACAGGACAGGTTGATGCTTGCCTATGGCTGATCATCTTCACAAAGTCCTCAGTAAAACTAGTTCCCTACATCATTTTGCCATCTCTAGCTATTCATAAGGTCATGAATGTCGATGTATTTGAAACTGGAATTAGACTTGAATTTCTTTTAGCAATTTTCCTAAAATATGTTGATAAGTGCTAGCAAAACCTTTGCTGTGCAGCAGACAAATAGAGCTGCGGAAACCTAGACCACAGCAGAAAAAAACAGATTTCTCCTACACAATGTCCCTGCAAGAAACTGGCTCTATATACACTGATTCAGCTCAATAAGAATACTGGAAAATCAGTGGGTTGTGTTTCTCTCACACCTTATATGGTGTCGTTTTTATAAAAGGAATCATATCCTGTATTTTCTCTCTGAAATCTTCATATCTGGGTATTTAGCCACAAAGATCTAGTGATTTGAGACTGTTTGACTGAAGTTAATGAAACTGCTATAAGTGGTTGACATGGTGCTTGAAAGTGTTCACAGGTTCTTGGAAAGTATGTTTCTGAGCAAACTGCTATTATGAGTGCTGAATTGCACAATACCACTGTTTTTCTCACATCAATCCATAAACAATGCTTCATGCTTTCTCTAATAGACTATAGATTTGATCTGTGCTTGATGAAGACAACAAAGATATTTGCATAAAGTGCTGTGACAAATATACAACCAACTCTACTCTGCTCTTGTAAAACCTTACTTGGAATATGTCATTCAGTTCTATGTCTCCCAACATCAGAAGGACATGGACATGTTGGAAGGTGTTCAGAGAAAGACCCCAGAGGTAAGCAGAAGGCTGGAGTACCTCTCTTACAAAGACAAGACTAGGAGATTTCAGGTTCTTTAGTCTGGAGAAGAAAAGGCTTCAGGGACAACTTGTAGCAGCCTTCCAGTACCTAAATGGAGCATACAAGAAATCTTGTATGAATCTTGAAGAGAGACTTTTTGTAAGAAATAAGGGTATAAAGTCTTTACATTGAAAGAGCATGGGCTTAGATTAAATAGAAGAGGAAATTGTTCACAAAGGGGGTGTTTAGGCATTGGATCAGGTTGTCCTGAAATTCTTAAAATCATTGAGTCCCACTGGAATGGTAAACCTAGCACTGCCAGGTCTACCAATAAATCACATCCCTAAAACTCACAAGTTCCATAAATACCTTCAGAGATGGTGACTCCACTTCCCTGCACAGTCTGTTCCAATGCTAAATGACCCTTTTCATGAAGAAATTTTTTCTGATATCCAATCTAAACCTCATTTGTTGCAATTTGAGGCCATTTCCTCTTGTCCAGTTACTTGAGAAAACAGGTGAACCCTCACCCCACTGCAACCTCCTTTCAGGTAGTTGTAGCAAGTGATGTGGTCTCCCTGGAGTCTACTTTTCTCCAGCGCCCTCAGTTTCTTTTCATAAGACTTGTTCTCTACAACAATCACTAGCTTGCTTTTCTTTTGATACAATCCAAATAATTTTTTGTTTGTTTTTTTGGGTTTTTTTTGTTTGTTTGCAGTGAGAGGTCCAACAGTGAACACAGAATTTGACTTGCAATCTTACTCAGGTAAAGAGAGTTTCTGAGTACAGTATGAAAGAAACTGGTGGCACGTAACAGCTTCATCAACAGAACTCCTTAACTATAAAAGGAAGACTGATAAACACTTAAAAGCATACTATACAATAGAGATCAAGTAAACTCTTCAATTAATAAGTCCTAGAAAGCTTGTCCCACCATGTTTGGGAACACAATACGACAAAGCTAGTATCTTCTTATATATGATACTAAATATTTACTGCCAAAAGCAACAAAAATACAGATCAAGTGTCTGCTAAAGTCAGGTTAAGTTGTAAGCGAACAAACTCATACAAATAAAATAAAATAAAATAAAATAAAATAAAACAAGATTAGTTTTGCTTCTCCACATCTTTGTAAACAACTTGGTTGCAGAACTCCAACATATTCAAGTAAATTTTGCCAAAGACACTAGAATGAAAGGAGTTTTTAGTTCCCTGCACATGGTCCTCAACAAATCAGAGGGCTGGGCAATCACCAACTGTATGAAGCTCAACAAAGAGAAGTGCTGGATTCTGCACTTCAGAAAGGGAAATCCTGGATGTACAGACAGACTGGGGAGGGAGACACTGGAGAGCAGCTCTGTGGAAATGCACATAGGGGTCTTGTTGATGGCAAGTTGAATATGAGTCAGCAGCGTCCTGGTAGCCAGAAACTACAAAGATAGTGAAGGGGAAGTAGTGGTGAAGCCATACAAGTAGCAGTTGAGGTCAGTTGGGTTATTCAGGCTGGAGAAGAGGTGACATGAGGGGAGACCTCATTGCAACCTACAGCTTCCTCACAAGGGAAAGTGCTGGGGCAGGCATTCATGTCTTCTTTGTCATGAACAATGACAGGACAGAAGGGAATAGTAGGAAGATGTGTCAGGGAAAATTTAGTTTTNAACATATTCAAGTAAATTTTGCCAAAGACACTAGAATGAAAGGAGTTTTTAGTTCCCTGCACATGGTCCTCAACAAATCAGAGGGCTGGGCAATCACCAACTGTATGAAGCTCAACAAAGAGAAGTGCTGGATTCTGCACTTCAGAAAGGGAAATCCTGGATGTACAGACAGACTGGGGAGGGAGACACTGGAGAGCAGCTCTGTGGAAATGCACATAGGGGTCTTGTTGATGGCAAGTTGAATATGAGTCAGCAGCGTCCTGGTAGCCAGAAACTACAAAGATAGTGAAGGGGAAGTAGTGGTGAAGCCATACAAGTAGCAGTTGAGGTCAGTTGGGTTATTCAGGCTGGAGAAGAGGTGACATGAGGGGAGACCTCATTGCAACCTACAGCTTCCTCACAAGGGAAAGTGCTGGGGCAGGCATTCATGTCTTCTTTGTCATGAACAATGACAGGACAGAAGGGAATAGTAGGAAGATGTGTCAGGGAAAATTTAGTTTTGATATTAGGAAAAAGTTCTTCATGCAGGGGGTGGTTTGGCACTGGAATAGGCTCCTCAGGGAACTGGTCATGGCACAAAGCCTGACAGAGTTCAAGGAGCATTTGGACAATGTTGTCAGGCACATGGTGTAGTTCTTGGGGCTGTCCTGTGGAGGACCAGGAACTAGATGATCCTTGTGGGTCCTTTCTAACTCAGGATATTTTATGTTTCTATGATTCTATGAAAAGAAAAGTCTGATGAGACTAAGGATTTCTAAAAAAAGCCATTAATTAATACAATACTGAAACTGGGGAAATATAGGTGAAGGAACACCTTCTAGTAGGAAGTTCCAAAATAAGTTTTCTCTGGTGAGATTTAGCATGATAGTGCTATTACATTTTCTTTTAAAAATTGTTAATTATGACTAAAAGAAGTGGAAGACATAAACTACTTACAACTCTCTTTGTCTTCTGCGACTCTAGGATCAAGCATAATCTTTATAGTTAGAATGCAGACTTACAGACGAGTCGGAAAAGAGAAGACTAGGACTACAGTTCAGACAGTCCACAGTCAGCTTTACTCAACAATTAAGATTAAGAACCAGAGATCTTCCAATACCAAGTTTCTATTATTTTTATTATACTTTATTTTTATATTTTTATTATACTTTAGGTATTTATTCCTTTGTTTCTTTTCTATCAAGTTCACAGATAAGCAGCAGCAGTCCTGTGCAACATTACTACAGAAAAATAATTAGATAAGAATCTGTATGCTGCTATGCTTGAAAGAGGACTATATAATTCTTTCTATATGTCATAGTGTCACCTGATTCCACTCCAAAAATGGTGTTCCAGTGAGCAAAACCAGATTTTCACTGCACAGAGTGCAGATGTAATATTATAATGTTAGTTCTGGTTCTTCTTAACTGTTCAATTATTAGCTCTGTGACTTCAATAAGCTGCTTTGTAATGCACAGACTATGTATGTCAATGTCACATGCAAAACACAGGCAATGAAAATTCTTGACAAACACCTTCAATCAGGTACTAATAAAAACAAAATTGAAGAGGAAATAATGTCTTACAGGAAGATGTGGTGAAAGAGAAATAAGTAATAGGTTCCTGGGTGACAGAGCCTGCAATATTCAAGCTTCTCAAGGCCCAGGATGTGAATGGATGACTTTTAGGTTTGCTGCCCAGAGTTCTCCATGTCTCATGAAGAAACAGGAAAGGAAAGCAAAGAGCTTTTTTCCTTTTCTATGTCCGAAACAAGTGCCTAACTCCATGCAACTCAGAACACAATATGATATTCCGTCTATGCTTTGTGGGCAGGAAACAGGCAGTAACACCTCTGTCAGTTCTCACCAGCCAAATAGTTGATGTTCACAGGGGAAATATTTCACACCCTTCAAGATGTGTAACTGTATGACTTAATTCCTAATTAGCAATCCAATTTATTCCTTCAATGGCTCTATATCTGTTTGCAATGTCTTATCAATATACTTACTTATCCTCAACATGCCCATTGCCATAACAACACCTTATTTTGATCTCTTCCATCACTCTTTTAATTGTAAAATTTTTTAGTTTAAAGTTAGGTTGTATCCTTCCAGGATTGTTCAGAACCTGATGATTCTTTGCTCAAGAGAATAATGACCTTTTCTATTTGTCACAGTTAAAGGTGGTGATTTGGTACCTGCTTATTGCAAAATAACAGAGGAGCCCATATAGGCACATCTTCTTGAAAGCATATAAAATATAGCATCCATTTACAAGACACTTAAGCATGCGCAATCTGAATCCAACTTGGAGATGCCAGAGAAAGATAAATTAATAGTTGAATCTTCTACAAAGTGGCACTTGACGGAAATTTGCATGCTGGAGTTTGCTGTCTTTGTAAAAAAGCGTGATTTAGTACAAGCACTGGCTATAGAGGCTGCAAAGGCCTTGACAGAACGCACCCATTTAGTGAGAAAATTTTTAGTCCTTGTGGCTTAGTGATCTGAATAAACTAGCTTTTGTAGGCTGAAATTGTATCATGGCAAGGCTTTTCGAACAAAGATTTACAAGGGCTCTACCCACACTTGCTACAAGCACGCTGGTGGCTAAAAATGCCAATGCAAGATCAGCAAGATTGCAAAAGCCACAGTGGAAAGTCTCCATCAGCACTACTGGTGAGGCACGGTTCTTCCTGCATTTTTTCCTCCAGACTGATTCTGCGTGTGTTCTCAAAGGAAGCAGCAGCGTTATGGATGGTGTGTCTCCATTTCTCCCAGTTGGAGGCCAGAGTGGACCATTGATGGTGGTCAATATGGCCAAGGTTGAGGTATTGTTTCAGGGAGTCCTTGTATCTCCTCTTTGGGCCTCCTCTCTTGTGGCAGCCGGTGGC
>WBMV01006583.1:62142-92346 GCA_013396655.1 Campylorhamphus procurvoides | reverse complement strand
GGTGCGCGCCGCGCGGCTCCGCGGGCCACGCCCCGCTGTGACGTCACGACGCGGGTCGGGCCGGTTCGGAACCGCTCGGGTCAGAGCCAGAGCCAGAGCCAGTCAGCTCGGCCCGGCTCAGATCAGAACCAGCTGGGTCGTACCGAAACCAGCTGGCTCAGCTGAGCTCGGCTCAGCTTGGTTCAGGTCAGATCAGAACCCACGGGATCAGAGCAGAACCAGTTAGGTCATATCAGAACCAGTTGTCTCAGCCCAGCTCAGTTCAGCTCAGCTGGGCTTGGGTCAGATCGTAACCAGTCAGCTCATGTCAGCTTGGCTGGGCTCAGCTCAGTTCAGTCTGGCTTGGATGGGTTTCAGATTGGATCAGGCTGGATCAGATTGGAACCAGTCAGCTCAGCACAGCTCAGATTGGATTGGAACCAGTTGTGTTGGATTGGAACCAGTTTGCTCAGTTTAGCCTGCCTTGGGTCAGACAGAACCATCTGGTTCATCTTAGCTCGGCTGAGGTTGATTTGGAACCAGTTGGCTTGCCTTACCTCAGTCCAGATCAGGTCAGCTCAGCTCAGTTTAATTTGGCCCAGCTCAGCTCAGCTCAGTTCAACCATGCTTAGCTCAGGCCAGTTTGGGGTGTCCCAATTTGTCTCAGTCCAGTTGAGGTCACCTTAACCAGGCTTGGCTTAGCCCAGATTGGCTCAGCCTGGCTCTGCTGGCCTGGCTCTGCTGGCCTGGCTCAGCCAAAACAGGTTCAGCTCAGTTCAACGAGGCTCAGTTCATCCCAGTTCAGTCCAGCCCGGTTGAGACCAGCTTGGCCAGTCCAGGTTCTGGTCAGCCTGGCTCACCACACCCAGCCCAGCCTAAGTTTTGGGATGCCAGTGGCCTGAGACCCCAGAATGGGGTGGGGGGACAGGGACCCCCCCTTTCTCCGGCATCTCCCTGAGGCCGAGGAGGCACATCCTAGTCCAGCTGGACACACACCTGTGCCAGGTGGCCCCAGGGGGATGGGGGGCTGGAGGAGGGGTGGTCAAGGACACAATGGGACCCTCTGTGTGCCTCCCAACGCCCCCCAGTGCCCAGTGCCCATCCAGCAGGTGCTGGTGCCCACCACAGGGGCTGTAGCACAGGCATGGGGGGCTCCAAAAAGGGCACAAGGACATTTTAGAGGTGCCCTACGTCACCCACATCCCCTACCAAGGAGGCTCCCACCTCCTGGTCAGCTGCCTCTGGGCTGTGCCAGCACCGGGAGCTGTGAGAGAGGGTCAGGGATGGACCCCACATCAGGTGCCCCCCACATTGTGCCACCCACTGCACCAGTGCCCTGGGGATGGCACAGTGTCTGGTGGCTCCCACAGTATCCTGACTATGGCCTGGGGACTCAGGAGCCAAAAAAATTCTCTGGGGAGAGGCACAAGAGGTGAGGGAGTATCCGATGTGTGCCTGTTCCCCACTTCCATGCCTGTCCCCAGTGCAATTCCCTGTGCTGGCATAGCCCTGATGCCATCCCTGGTGCCATCTCCAGTGCCATTCCTGGTGCCAGTGTGGCCCCAGTGACATTCTTGGTACCACTGTGCCCCAAGTGCCCATAGTGAGTGTGCCAGTGCCAGCAGCAAGGCCCTGCCCGCTTTGTGCTTGTGCAACTGGCTAGAATAAAGGAATTACAGCAGCTGCATCCTGGCTCTGGCACAGGACCCAGGCAGCTCCTGTCACCCACCTGCAGGTGGCACAGGACAATGGCATCCCACTGGACATGGTCCTGTGGGCATGGATGGGCTGGGCCTGGCTGAGAGCTGCCTGGGATACCTACCCTGGGTCCCTACCCAGGGTACCTGCCCAGGAATCCTGCCAAGGGTACTTGCCCAGGGTCCCTGCCTGAGGTACTTGCTGGGGATATTCTTCTGGGGCCCCTGTCCAGGGTCCATGGGCAGGGTACCTGCCTAGGGGTCCCTGCCTGGAGTACCTTCCCAGGATATCTGCCCAGGTGAGGATAAGGAAGGAGAGGAGGAGAAGGAGGAGGAGCGCCAGGTGGGCACTTTTGGCATAAATGGGTGCCTTCCAGGAACTGGAGGGGTGTAGCTGCTGTGTCACCAAGGGGCCCCAAAACCCCTGTGGTGATGTTCCTGCTGGGGCAGGGCCAAGCTGTCATGGCTGACAGGCACCTCTCCAGGAGCTGCCCTTGGCACCGCTCCCTTAATTAGCAGGGCAGAGATAATGAGGGTACAGTGTCCCCAGCGCATGTGGGGCACCTGCAGGGCATGTGGCACTGGTCTCTGTCCCCATTGGGCACCGGGAGCAGGATGGACCCCTGGGAGAAGCAGAGGGCCTGACAGGGGGCCAGCAGGGTGGGCAGAACCCCTGTGCCCCCCACCCTGGAGATCACCTCGCTCAAGGGGCTCGGGGCAGTCCAAGTGGGTCAAAACTCAGCTGGGCAGGGGGCACCGGCGTCATGTGCAGGCACAGAGATGGCGAGGGGGCTGTGCCAGCAGGATTTGGGGGGCACTCTGGTGAGGCAGCCCCATGCCCACTCCAGGAGTTGGATGTCCCAGCAAGGCCAGGTAGCTGCCAAAGGAAAGAGGAGGTGACCGGGGAGGTATCACAGGAGGAGGTCACCCTGTGGTGAGAGGGCTCACCTGGAAGAGCCAGCGCAGGGTGGGCAGCGGGCAGGTGGGCACGAGGCAGTGGGGTGGGCTGAAACGCCCGGCATGAGCAGGTGAGGTGCTGCGGGGGAGATACGGGGGGGCAAGGCGGGTTCTGTCACTCCTCTCATCCAGATGTGCCCAGCACAGCCCCCATGCACACCCCCGTGCTCGGGGGGTTCCAGCAGGCCCTGTCCTCCTGGACCATGGGATTCAGGCTGCTGGGAAGCAGACGAGGGCACGGAGAAGGGTGTGATGACACCCCAGTGGGCGCCACAACACTGGGTAGGCACACAGGGCCTTGCCAATGCTCAAGGCGCCCCAGTGTCCAGGGAGCCCCGCGACGCTAAGAGGCGCTCCAATGCCCAGGAACCCCCGGGCTGGGGCACAGGGAGGGCCACGGGGACAACTTTGAGTGCCGAGGGCCGCCCACGGGGAATGCAGGGGCCCCACGTGCGCGCTCGCCCTGCAGGGTCACGGCCATAGCGAGGGAGCGTGTCCTGCCTGGGAACAGCCAATAGGAGACAGGGACGGCGCGCTGGCCCCGCCTGTGCCCCGCCTCGGCGTGTTCAAACTCCCTGATGCGCCGGCGCCCGCTCTGACCAATCGGGACACGGCGGACTCCATCTGAGCCAATCGTGGCGATCTTTCAGCCCGGGTGGGTGGGAGGCAGCCGCCATCAACCAATCAAAATGATGTATGGGCAGGGCACAGCTCTCCAGGGTCGCTAACGCTTTCCCGGGTCGCGGCGCCGTTTCCGCCTGACCCGGAAGTTGCGGTGGCGGCGAGGCCTCGTCCAGCTCCGGCCGCGGCCCCGGGCCTGACCCCAATCCCGGCCCCGATCCCGATCCCGATCCCGGCCCTGGTGCAGGCATGGCGGACGTGACCGCCCGGAGCCTGCAGTATGAGTACAAGGCGGTGAGTGCGGACCCGGTGCCGTGAACCCTCCGGCGGTGCCGCGAACCTCCCTTCGGTACCGTGAGCCACCCCCGCTTCAGTGAATCCCACCCCGGGTACAGTGAATCCCACTCCCGGTACAGTGAACCCGGTCCCGGTCCCCCCTGCCCCGGTCCCCCCTGCCCCGCCTCGCTTCCCTCACCTCCCCTCAGCCCCACATTTGGGATCCCCAGCCCGCCCCAGCCTCACACTGAGACCCATTTTGGGACCCCCTCCCAACTGTCCTCAGCCCCCTGCTTGGGATCCCCGACCCGCCTCAGGCCCACAGTGGGAACCAGGCTGGGGTATACCCTCAGATACGTATTGGGACCCCCCCAATTCCCTTCAACCCTATTTCAGGACCCCCAGCCCCCCCTCATCCCACGGTACGACCCATTTCGGGACCCCCCTAATGGCCCTCAGCCCCTTTTCCGGAGCCCCAGTCCCGTTCCAGGACCCTCCTGAGCTCCTCTCTCCCCCCCTTCCTGACTGTGCCCCCCCCAGAACTCCAACCTGGTGCTCCAAGCCGACCGGTCCCTGATCGACCGCACGCGCCGGGATGAACCCACGGGGGAGGTGCTGTCGCTGGTGGGGAAGCTGGAGGGGACTCGCATGGGGGACAAGGCCCAGAGGACCAAGCCCCAGATGCAGGAGGAGAGACGAGCCAAGTGAGTGGGAGCCAGGCTGGGAATTCCTGCCCAAAAACGGGATGGGGGTCCATGGGGTCACACAAAGGTTTGGGTTGGGTTGGACTTTAAAGTGGGATGGAGTTTAAAGTGGGATGGACTTAAAATCATCGACCTGTCATGAGACCAGGGTCCGAGCTGGCCTTGGACACTCCTAGGAATGGTGCAGCTTCCCTGGGAATTCCATCCTAGCTCCTCACCACCCTACCAGGGAGGAATTTCTCCCTAATATTCCTCCTAAATTTCCGCTTTTCCAGTGGGAAGCAATTCCCCCTTGTTCTGTATCCCCATCCCTTGTCCCAAGTCTCTCTTGGAGCCCCTTTGGTCACCAAGGTCTCCCTGGACGTGTCTTTTCTCCAGCTCAACAGGGTTGGGAATATTTGGAGGTGGAAAACCCCCTGGTGGTGTGAGCATAGGGCTGGAGATCAAACACCTCCAACCTGGAAGTTAGAAACACGTTATTTTCTCCACTTGGAGTCACTTGCTCCATGTCATGTACCGAAAATCGAAGGGGAAGAATTAAAATAAATAAAAGAGCCTTGTGGTACTTTGTGGCCCTGACTCCATTTCCTCCTCCTCCTGCCCCGTCCCCAGGAGGAGGAAGAGGGATGAGGACAGGCACGACATCAACAAGATGAAGGGCTACACTCTGCTCTCCGAGGGCATCGATGAGATGGTGGGAATCATCTACAAACCCAAGACCAAGGAGACCCGCGAGACCTATGAGGTCCTGCTGAGCTTCATCCAGGCAGCCCTGGGGGACCAGGTGAGGCTGGAATCACAGCCTGGATGAGGGAGATCCAGCACTTGGATTGATTAATCGATCCCTGTCATCCCTTGGCTTCATAGAGACGTGGAATGGTTTGGGCTGAAGGGATCTTCAAGCCCATCCAATCCCATCCCCTGCCATGGGCAGGAACACCTTCCACTAGCCCAGGTTGCTCCAAGCCCTGTGCAATGTGGCCTGGGACGCTTCCAGGGATGAGGCAGCTACAGCTTCTCTGGGCATCAAAAAAAGTTGTTGCTCCCTTTTTGCCCTGTGTTGGTGCTGCTCTGGTACTTGGGGTTGTTCCAATGGCACCTTCATCATGTTGACGTTGCTTTCTGGTGCTTGGAGGCTCTGGGTAGGGTCAGCAATGACACTGTGCTCTTCCCACGGTGAATTCCTTGTCTATCACCCCTTTCCCAGCCACGGGACATCCTCTGTGGGGCAGCTGACGAGGTCCTGGCCGTGCTGAAGAACGAGAAGCTGCGAGACAAGGAACGTCGGAAGGAGATCGACCTTCTGCTGGGCCAGACAGATGACACGCGGTACCACGTCCTGGTGAACCTGGGCAAGAAGATCACTGACTATGGCGGGGACAAGGAGATCCAGAATATGGGTATGGGTGTTTTCCCAGGATGGGGCTGGGCAGGAAGGCTGCTGGCACACAGGGAAACACTTTGGGATGGTTTTCAAGCCCCCAGACCATGTTGCTTTCGTGTTTCTGAGGTGTGGATGGGATGTGGATGTGGGTGAGATGTGGATCTGTGAATTTTGCCCGTGTGGCCCAGATTTCCTGCTGAATTCCTTTCCCTCTTCCCTGCAGATGACAACATCGATGAGACCTACGGGGTGAATGTGCAGTTTGAGTCTGATGAAGAGGTAAGAGATGAGGCTGAAGATCACTCAGCCCTGGCCCCCTGCTCCACAGGGATCATGTTTATTCTCTTTTCCTCTGTCCCATTGGGAATGGGACATTAGCTCAGGCTGGTGTGTCTCTTCCAGGAAGAACCTGGATTATTTTAGATGCCACTTCCCTGCCTGGGGAGGATTTATGGCTTATCCTGCTAATCCAAGGCTTACCATGACTCAGCCTGATGGGATACAGATGGTGACATTTAGATCTCATGGGGAAACTTGACAGATGGGGAGGGAAAGAGGGATTCAGATGTGCTGGGTGGAGGTGTGGCATAGAAACACTCCCTGGGATTGGTTTTGGAAGAGGCTGAGAGAAAAAAGGGTTAAATACGGGATTGTTGGAGAAGTCACTGGCAAATCCTCTTTAGAAATATCATGTGGAGCTTCACCTGAGCTGGAGCATCACATTCCTGCTAAAAGCACAAGTCAGGCTGTTCCCCTCGGGAATGAGCTACCAGATGAGTCATTCTTGTCAAGAAAAGGCTGTTCTTTGATGTTTGGAAAAGCCACTTACCAGAACCCTGGTTTCCACAGGAAGGGGATGAGGATATTTATGGGGAAGTCCGTGACGAGGCATCGGATGATGACATGGAAGGGGACGAAGCCGTTGTCCGTTGCACCCTCTCAGCAAACGTGAGTCATGTATAGCATGGGCTTGGGATCATCTGGAGGAGGATTGGGAGTCCTCTTGGACTTTTAAGGGTGGAGAGAACCTTTGGAGTTCTCTGATGGCAGTCAAAGTGGATGTTCCAGAATGAATATCCCTCTGACACCCCAAACTCTCATTTCACCACACCAAGGCTGCAGGGAAATAACAGTTTTTTGGGGGTTTTCCCAAGCTCGTGGCATCGGGAGAGCTGATGAGCTCTAAGAAGAAGGATCTGCACCCCAGAGACATTGATGCCTTCTGGCTCCAGCGGCAGCTCAGCCGCTTCTATGATGATGCCATCGTCTCCCAGAAGAAGGCAGATGAAGTGCTGGAGATTCTGAAGGTCAGGGGACATCTGATCTGTAGGATCGCAGTGGCCTTGGAATCTCTGCCTGCCTGGAAGGCAGGAATTTGCACCAAAAACTTAGGCTGGGCTTAGTCTTAATTCACAGGGAACTCCTGAGAGGAAGGTTATTGGGTTGGTGTTGGTGTTTAATGGGAGATCATGATCCATGGAGTCGGTTTCCCTCCTTTTTTTGTGCTGGTGTTGCTCGGGCATCGTGGCTTGGTGGGAAAAATGGGAGTTGGGGAGGGGTAGGATTGTTATTCCTGGCCTTGTTTGTTGCTGCTGTTGAGCTCCTTTTGCCTTCAGTTCCCTGGAAAACAGGGATCCAAGGTCTGTGGGCACAGAGGTAACTGGGCATTCCATGTTTCTCCTCCCAGACTGCCAGCGATGACCGGGAATGTGAGAACCAGCTGGTTCTGCTCCTGGGCTTCAACACCTTCGACTTCATCAAGGTCCTGCGGCAGCACCGGATGATGAGTGAGTGACCTTCATCTTCAGGTCAACCACCTCCTCCACCCTTCACCTTCACACTTTCACCTTCCCCTCCACTTTCACTTCCACTTTCATACTTTCACACCTTCACCTGGACCTTCATCTTCATCATCACTTTCCCTTCTTTCTCCACCTCCCCATCTCTACCTCCACCTTGTTTCCTCCTAGTTCAGACAAAAATCCACCAAAATCCAAGGCTTTGGAAGTGTTGCTTTGGGAAGGCTGGACCCTTGTTTGCTCCCTTTTTTGGCTAACCCTTTGTTCCTCCCCTCCCCTAGTCTTGTACTGCACCTTGCTGGCCAGTGCCCAGAGCGAGGCCGAGAAGGAAAGGATCATGGGCAAGATGGAAGCGGATCCCGAGCTCTCCAAGTTCCTGTACCAGCTGCATGAGACGGAGAAGGAGGATCTGATCCGGGTGAGCTGCGGGCAAGCTGGGGCAGGATGAGGGACTGGCTGTGGGTTGTCTGGGTTGGTTTGGGTGTGAGAGTGGAGCAGCTGGCTCAGCTGAAATCCCCAATCCACGGGAAATGCTGCTCAGAAAGGACAATCTTTTCACCACTTCTTATTTTTGAGGCACGCAGGGCCCTGCTTTCCCAGGAAAAGGGTGATATCAGCAACTTTCATATTTTTAAACTGGTTTTGGCTGTCGTGTTTCACCTCTGGCCACCCCCATGTGAGGCTCAACCACCCTGGTTGTGACCTCTGCTTCCCTGGGGCAGGAATGGGCCACTCAACCTGATTATTGCAGTGCAGGATTAGCTCTGCTTGGCCTTTACTCTTCCATAACTGATTTGGGCGTTGTTTTTGTGGGATTAATACCACATTCCTGATTTGTGGCTGGAAACACCCTGGTTGTGTTGTATATTTGGTGTCTCTGGGATTGGGAAGTGCTGCTGGCTGTGTTTTCCCTTCAAAGCACAAACATGCTTCCCTTCATCTGCGCTCATGGTTCTCACATTTACGTTCTGGCCTTGAGGGCACCGGTTTTCCTGCTAAAAGTGGTTGTTCCTGGTGCTGTGCATGCCTCTTCTTGAAGGGAATGGGGGCACAGGACCTACAGGGTGTGACAGGAGCTCCTGGCAGCCCATGGAAGAGGCTCAGCTGGTTCTCAGGGCTGATTCCTGGTCTCTTCCCACAGGAGGAACGCTCCCGCCGGGAGCGTGTGCGGCAGTCCCGCATGGACACGGACCTGGAGACCATGGACCTGGACCAGGGAGGGGAGGTAAAACTCTTGGATCTGTTCCCAGCCCTTCTGAAACATTCTCAGTCAGAACAAAAATGGTATTTGAAGTGTCCTGAGCATGAAGATACCATGAATTACCCCTGCTGCACTCCACAGGCACTTTCCAGCTGGATGCAGCAGCTTTTCCTTTCTTCCTGTGGTGTGAGCAGGAGGACAAGGTTGTTCCCTAACCTGTGTCCCTTTCCCCTTGCTGCCTTCAGGCACTGGCTCCCCGGCAGGTGCTGGATTTGGAGGATCTGGTGTTTGCCCAAGGCAGTCACTTCATGGCCAACAAGCGGTGCCAGCTCCCGGATGGATCCTTCCGCCGACAGCGCAAGGGCTACGAGGAAGTTCATGTGCCTGCCCTGAAACCGAAGCCTTTTGGGGCTGAAGAGGTTGGTGACCTGTTTGCTCCCATTTACCTAGCACCAAAGGACACCTTGGAGCCCCTTCCAGTGCATAAAGGGGCTCCAGGAGAGCTGGAGAGGGACTTGGGACAAGGGCCTGGAGGGACAAGACAAGGGGGAATGGCTTCCCACTGCCAGAAATCAAGGTTAGATGGGATATTGGGAGGGAATTCTAGCTTGTGAGGGTGGTGAGGGAAAGGGATGGAATTCCCAGAGTGGCTGTGGCTGCCCCATCCTTTGTAGTGTCCAAGGCCAAGTTGGAGCAACCTGGGATAGTGGGAGGTGTTCCTGCCCATGGCAGGGGCTTGGAACAGGATGACCTTTAAACTCAGTTCCAACCCAAACCATTGTGTGACTCCCTGAGTCGGTGCTGGTGTCATGACAGACACTTCCTGTGACTCAGCAGCTTTGATGTGGCCGTGCCTCCCTCCCACATTCCGTGCAGACCCTTCTTTTAATCCAAGAACTTCCACGTGTGTCAAGACACTTCCTGATTTCTGGTTTCCCACTTCTGGGCTGGTCATCCTGTGCAGTGGTTTCTGTTTCAGGGCTCCCCTGCCCCATTCAGCTGCCTCAGCTCTGCTTTTGCTTCCTCCTTGCTGTGTGGGCTGAAGCTGTGAGATTAATTGGGATAAATCCCCTCTTTTGATCTGTGCTGGAAGCAGCAACATGGTCTGATCTATCCCACTATGGAAGCACAGTGGGGATTTGATCTTCTAATGTGTAATCAGATATAACTTATCCTGGTTGGAGTGCACGTGCCAGTTAATGAGCCTTGTTTGATCCTTACCTAACGAGCTCCGTGATCCCAGGGCACAGGCGTTTCCCACCCATCTGGAGACAAGATGCCCCTCCTGCTGCTGCTCCCCAGGCTGTCCCTGAGGTCCCACATCTGTCCCACAGCCTGTGAGGCTGAAACAAAGGCTGAACTTGATGTTTTCCTGGATTTTTCTCCTCTTTTCAGCAATTGGTTTCTGTGGAAAAGTTGCCCAAATACGCCCAGGCTGGATTTGAGGGGTTTAAGACCCTGAACCGTATCCAGAGCAAACTGTACCGCGCGGCACTGGAGTCAGATGAGAACCTGCTGCTCTGTGCTCCAACGGTAAGATCTCGCAATTCAGGGCCTGTGTGTTGGGGCGTCTATGAGGATGATGATTTTGGGTGACCCTTTCCCCTGGAGAAGCCAGGGATTTGTTGGAATTGTTGGTTCCTCATGTTCCAGGGTGCTGGGAAGACGAACGTGGCACTCATGTGCATGTTGAGAGAGATAGGGAAGCACATCAACATGGACGGGACCATCAACGTGGATGAGTTCAAGATCATCTACATCGCTCCCATGAGGTCCTTGGTGCAGGAGATGGTGGGAAGCTTTGGGAAGGTGAGGAGTGGTTTGGTCCTGTCTGTGCTGGAAGTGGAGGGAGAGAGGATGAGTGTCCTGTGCTGGGAGGCACCTTGAGTTTGGAAGGGTGGTTTTGAGCTTCTCATGACAAAACATTGAGGGGCTGGAGCATGTCCAGGGAAGGGAACAGAGCTGGGGAAGGGGCTGAAAGCACCACAAGCAGCTGAGGGAGGAAGGGATGCTCAGCCTCGGGAAAAGGAAGCTCAGGAGGGACGTTTTTCCTCCGTCCAATTTCCTGCCAGGAGAAGGGAGCCAGGGGAGGGTCATGCTCTGCTTCTAGGGAACAAGGGTCAGGATGAGAGGGAACAGCCTCAAGCTGTACCAGAGGAGGGGCAGGCTGGATATTGGGGAAATTCCTCCGTGGAAAGGGTTGTCCATATTTATCCAACATAATCCCTGTGGCTTTCCTTGCAGCGCTTGGCCACGTATGGGATCAATGTGGCTGAACTGACTGGGGACCACCAGCTGTGCAAGGAGGAGATCAGCGCGACCCAGATCATCGTGTGCACCCCTGAGAAGTGGGACATCATCACCCGCAAGGGAGGGGAGAGAACCTACACCCAGCTAGTGCGACTGGTCATACTGGTGAGCAGCACTGAGGCCTCCAGAGCCCCACAGAGACAAGGAGGGGGATGTGGGTGCTGCGTCCTTCATCACTGCTTGCTGAACGTGTCTGAAGGTGTGGGGGGACTCGGGCTTTCAGCTCTGAGCTGAGCTGCTCCAGTGCACACAAGCCAAGAAATCATCCCAAAAATGAATCAGGTTGCCCAGAGAGGCTGTGGCTGCACCATCCCTGGAAGTGTCCAAAGCCAAGTTGAATGGGGCTTGAAGCAACCTGGGCTAGTGGAAGGTGTCTTCTAGGGGGTGGGACTGGATGAGCTTTAAGGTACCTTCGAACCCAAACTGTTCCATGATTCCATGTGCTGGTTTAAATGGGATATTGGGAAGGAATTCTTCCCTGTGGGGGTGATGAGGAGCTGGGATGAAATTCCCAGAGAAGCTGTGGCTGCCCCATCCCTGCAGGTATCCCCAGTCCAGGTTGGATGGGTCTTTGAGCAACTCAGGATTGGATGGGTCTTGGAGCAACCTAGGATAGTGGAAGGTATCCCTGTCCATGGCAAGGAGTGAAATGAGATGAATTTTAAGGTCCTTTCCCCCCCAAACCATTCCATAATTCTGTGAAATAGAGGCAGTTTTGAGCAGGGATAACCCCATTCCCTCTGTCCAGGATGAGATCCACCTCCTACATGACGACCGTGGCCCTGTCCTGGAGTCCCTGGTGGCCAGAGCCATCCGGAACATTGAGATGACTCAGGAGGATGTGAGGCTGGTTGGCCTCAGTGCCACCCTGCCCAACTATGAGGACGTGGCCACGTTCCTGAGGGTGGACCCGGCCAAAGGCTTGTTCTACTTTGATAACAGGTACCTTGGAAAGCTGGGAAAGTCTTTTCCAGATGGATTTACACCTTTCTCCTTTGGCAGCATTCAGCATCCATCTGTCAGGTGGTGCCAGGCCTTCACCAGACCTTCAACCTCCTCAGCACACATTTATTTGGGTCTTTGATGGGTTATTAACAGTTAAGCACATCCCACAAATCAGGTTCCCTTCAGGAAGGTGCTTGGAGAAGGCAAAGAAGCTCTGCCATCCCTGTGTGCGGCCGAAGCTGCTGTAAAGAAGCCTAAAACAGGATGATAGTAGTTCCCAAAACACCCTTTTTGCTCCCTGAGTAGCAAATGGATTTCAGGATCTCCAAGTAAATTAAGGCACAGAGAAACTGAGTTGCACAAAAAGCAGGATGCCTTTGGATGCCTTTTGATCTTTATATGGATGTTTCTACACTCATTTTCTCTTTGGCGGTTTGTTTTTTTTTTCCCTCCAGCTTCCGCCCGGTGCCCTTGGAGCAGACCTATGTTGGGATTACAGAGAAGAAAGCCATCAAACGCTTCCAGATCATGAATGAGATTGTGTATGAGAAAATTATGGAGCATGCTGGGAAGAACCAGGTTGGAGACTTTATTCCTGACACACTTAATCCTGGTTTATCTCGTTTGAGCTTCTGTTTTTCCAGAGGAGTTGCAGTGGAGGAGAGGGCTTTGTTGGTCCATGAGAGAGGAAGGAACACAGGTTTTCTCTCTGTGCCAGCTCTGTTTAACATAGGAATTGTTCTTTTAGAATGAGGGAATTTGGGTGTGCTGCCCTATTAAATCAGGAGCTCTATGTGTGCATCCACATCTGGATTGGTTCCAGGGCTCTCCCTGCCCTGAACACCAGGAGCAGATTGGGTTGGGCATCTTTTCCAGGAGCTGCTGCAGTGGTTCTTCACTCAGTGATGTCCCATCTCCTTGTTTGACAGGTCCTGGTGTTTGTGCACTCCAGGAAGGAGACTGGGAAGACAGCCAGGGCCATCAGGGATATGTGCCTGGAGAAGGACACCCTGGGCCTGTTCCTGCGGGAGGGCTCGGCCTCCACTGAGGTCCTGAGGACAGAAGCTGAGCAGTGCAAGGTGAGACTGGATGGATTGGATTGGATATTGGGGAAACTGCTTCATGGAAAGGGCTGCCCAGCCCAGGGCAGTGGGGGGTTCCCATCCTTAGGGAGATTTAAAACACGTGTGGATGTGGCACTTGAGGACATGTGTTAGTGGTGGCCTTGGCAATGCTGAGGGAATGGGTGGACTCAATGAGCTTGAAGGGCTTTTCCAATCTCAACAATTCCATGATTCCATGATAAACATCCTGCCAGTTCGATCCAGGTTCACAGCCTTTCCCTTGGGATATTCCACCTTGTTTTCTCCCTGGGTGGAAACCCCAGAGCTGATTGTGTTTGTGCCACAGAACCTGGAGCTGAAGGATCTCCTCCCCTACGGCTTCGCCATCCACCACGCTGGGATGACGCGTGTGGACCGGACACTGGTGGAGGATCTGTTTGCTGACAAGCACATCCAGGTGAGCCAGGAGCACTTCCAGGAGGACTTACAGCTTTATCCAGGGCAGATTCTTCACAAACAACACACGAGCCATGTTTTCTAATGGCCATTTGGGGGCCAAAAGGAGGGCCAAAGGATCTTCAGGATACCCTGAGGGTCGAGGGTAGCCAACCCCATCTTGCTCTCTTGTAGGAGGCAGTCTTGACTTTCCTAAAGATTAGGAATAAAATAGCAGCTAAAAGTATGTGATCAGGAGAGGAGGGTAGGAACTTGTCCCATCAACCTGTCTGATTTTCCTAAAGAATAGGGATTAAATAGGAGCTACAAGCATGTGGGCAGAAGGAAGAGGGCAGCAATTTCTCCCCTTGGCCTGGCTGGTTGTTTTCAGCCAGAGCTCTGTCCCAGAGCTGGTTGCCTCCTCCTCAAATGCCACTTTGGCAAAACGTCATCCAAAATTTCCTGATAAATGGCAGGCAAAGGATTTTCTCAGAAAATCTGGTCAAAGATCCCTCTGTTTACCTGTGTTTCCTGTGCTCAGCTGTCAAGATACTCCCGTTTCTCAGTCTTTATCCCTTTTGTGCTTGTCTACAGTCAGGCCCAGCATTTTAGATCCATGTTTCCCCTTCGGAAGAGGTTTGTGCCTGGCTTTGATAGCAGTTTTTCCCTGCAGGTGTTGGTCTCCACAGCCACGCTGGCCTGGGGCGTGAACCTTCCCGCTCACACTGTCATCATCAAGGGGACTCAGGTGTACAGTCCGGAGAAGGGGCGCTGGACAGAGCTGGGAGCCCTGGACATCCTCCAGGTGAAGTTCTGGGAACAAAGAAATCATCAGGACCCTGGGCTAGGATTTTTCCTTCCTCAAATCCCAGATTTTTTGTTTACTTCTTTTTTATTTTCTCTGTGTGGTCCCTCCCTGTTCTTTCTTGTCAGACTATCCTAGGCTCTAGGATCAGGAGGAGGAGAGGACAAATAATTCCTCCATAATTCTTTGCTCATACACATCTGAACTATATCTTTGTGGTGCCTGCCAGCAGAAAGTAGCAACAGGCTGAGCAATCTGGCAGGAAAACCCCTGACATGGAGAAATTCCTTGGTTAATGATTGGATTTGATGATCCTGGAGGTGCTTTCCAACAAAAACAATGGGATTCCAAAGCTTTGATGTTTTGCTGACCTTGTTTTCCCATTTTTAGATGCTGGGACGTGCTGGGAGACCCCAGTACGACACCAAAGGAGAGGGAATTCTCATCACATCCCATGGTGAGCTCCAGTATTACCTGTCCCTGCTCAACCAGCAGCTCCCCATTGAGAGCCAGATGGTGTCAAAGCTCCCGGACATGCTGAATGCAGAGACCGTCCTTGGTAATATCCAGAATGCCAAGGTGAGTGGGAATCTCTGCTATTCCCAGGGATTTGTCCCCTTGGTTGCACACAGTGGGACTGGGAGCAGATTTTTAAGAGATAATGGAGCCATGGGAACTACTAAATGGGGGGTCAGACACGATGCTCATTCAAAGTGGAGTTTTTCATATGGAATAGACACTTGAGAAAAATCTGCATGTGCAGAGTGCTTTGTTTTTTTCTTTTTAATTCATTGATATTTACCTGGTGCTGGATAAGAGCTGTGGGTGGCCCTGCTGGGCTTCCAGGCTCTAGTTTAGTGTGATCCAGTGGGATTGAGCTGGGATCAGCTGCTGTGTTGGATCCGGAGCACCCAGCTCTGAGTTGGAACTCCAACTGTGCTTTCCAAGAGGTGTGTCCATGGGATGATGCTGGTGTTCCCTTAGGATGCAGTGAACTGGCTGGGCTATACCTACCTGTACATCCGGATGCTGCGCTCCCCAACCCTCTATGGAATATCCCATGATGACCTGAAGGCGGATCCACTCCTGGATCAGCGGCGCCTGGATCTGGTCCACACGGCGGCCCTGATGCTGGACAAGAACAACCTGGTGAAGTACGACAAGAAAACAGGGAATTTTCAGGTGAGGCAGCCCCTGGGAAAGGTGTTGAGAGCCAGCAGAGCATCTCCTGGCTGGGAGATGGGATGTGGTTAAACACAGATCCCATGCTGGGCATGTCTGTGGTTCCAGGGAGCTGGCACAGGATAACACCTGGTCCTGGGGTAACATAACACCTCAGATAACACCTGGCCCTCACTGTCCTGCTCTGTTTGCTGCTGCCTTCTGGGCACATTCCCATTCCTCTTGTATTTCCATTGCTTTGGAGGCAGTGAAATGAGAAGAGGGAATTACGCACCAGGAAAAGAAGCTTTCCTGGGATATTTGTAGCTTGAGTTTGTCTAGAAAAGGGAGGTGGGAAAAGGGAATTAGGCACTGGAAAAAGTGGCTTTCCTGGGAAATTTGCAGCCTAAAAGTTTTGTTGAGCTGGTCTAGAAAGGGTAGTGGAGAAAAGGGAATCAGGCACCAGGCAAAGCAGCTTTCCTGGGATATTTCAGCCCAAGAGTTTTTCCTGGAGCTATTTTCCCTGCTGGAGACCCATTCCCATCCAGCCCCTTTCCTTGGTGCTGGGAGCACTTGGAATCTGAGCTGTGTTCCTTCCTTGTCCCCATAGGTGACAGAGCTGGGCCGCATTGCCAGCCACTACTACATCACCAACGAGACTGTACAGACCTACAATCAGCTCCTGAAACCCACCTTGAGTGAGATCGAACTCTTCCGGGTCTTCTCCCTGTCCTCAGAATTCCGGAACATCACCGTGAGGGAGGTACGGAGCCCACTGCCTGTCCTGGGTAGCACAGCCCCGGGACCCAAATCCTGGTGCTGCAGGGACAAAGCAGAGCATTTCCTGAGGGACCTTCTCATCCTCCTGCCTTGTTTTTCCACAGGAGGAGAAGCTGGAGCTGCAGAAGCTGCTGGAGCGAGTTCCCATCCCAGTGAAGGAGAGTATTGAGGAACCCAGTGCCAAGGTGAGCCCTGGAGGGGCTTCTCTGCCTGTCTGGAGGGGATCAGGATCCTTGGGAGAGAGAGCTGGGATAGCAAATCCCCCCCCAGGGCAGGGAATTCTGCTCCCTTCCCTCTGTGGAACGTCCTGGATGTGCCTGGAATGCTCAAAGAGCTGTGGGTACTTCATGTCCCTTGTTGGGGACAACCAGTCCTGTTGGTCACTGCTGTCCTGCCACGTCCATCCCAATCCACTGGGACTGGACACGGAGACTGAAGCTGGGAAGAGGGAATTGGGTACCAGAAATAGCAGCTTTTCTGGGAAATTAGGCACCAGGAAAAGCAGCTTTCCTAGGATACGTACTGAGAGCCTCTCCCTGTCCTTCCCAGATCAACGTGCTCCTGCAGGCCTTCATCTCCCAGCTGAAGCTGGAGGGATTTGCCCTCATGGCTGACATGGTGTACGTCACCCAGGTGAGCAGGGAGCAAATTTCCTTGGGATCTGTCACAACTATTTCCACCTCAGGTGTTGAGTTTATGGTCAAAAATGTCTCTGAACATCAGACCTGGGAAGGTCTGATTCCTGTCAGGATGGAAATGAGCCCTTCAGGGGAGCCTCCAGTTTGGAATCACAGTAATTCAGTGCTGGAGAACCACAGTGTAGCCTGGTTCTCGCAGGTGCCCCCCCACAGTTGTCCCCCAGAATGGTCCCGCTCCAACCCCAAAATTGCCCCACAACTGCCTCCAATAAAGCCATTTCTACTCCAGCTCTGTCTGTGCCCCCTCAACATGTGGGGCTGGAACACCCAGAGCTATGGGGCAGAGTCTGAGGAGGAAAAGGGGGGAATGCAAAAAATGGGAAATTAGGAAAAGGGAGAAAAAAGAGAAAAAGTGAGGGGGAAAGGGAGAGAAAAAAGAGTGGTAAACATGAGGTGAAAAAGGGTAGGAAAAGCAAGAGAAAAAAGGCCAGGAAATATGAGGGGGAAAAGAGTGGGAAATGTGAGTGGAAAAGAGCAGGAAAAGGGAGGGGAAGAATGCAGGAAATGTGAGGTGAATAAGTCCTACGAAGGCCAAGTTCCCAAGGCTGCTCCAATTGTAGGTTTTTGGGATGAAAGACCTGAAAGTATAATTCTCTGCTTAAAGAGATCTTGTAAGGAAAGTGGGGAAAGGGTTTTGGAAAGGCCTGGGAGTGACAGGACAAGGGGGAATGGCTTCCCCCTGCCAGAGGGCAGAGTTAGGTGGGATATTAGGAGGGAATTCTTCCCTGTGAATGTAGTGAGAGACTGGGATGGAATTCCCAGAGAATGTGGCTGCCTCATCCCTGGAAGTGTCCAAGGCCAGGCTGGATGGGGCTTGGAGCAGTCTGGGATAGTGGAAGGTGTCCCTGCCCATGGCAGGAGGTGGAACAAGGTAGTTTTTAAGGTCCCTTACAGCCCAGGTGATTCCATGAGTTGTAGCTGGGTGGGAAGGAGGGAAGGGTGGAGTGTGCTGATCCAGAGCTGTTCCATGTCCTGCAGTCAGCCGGGAGGCTCATGAGGGCTATCTTTGAGATCGTCCTCAACCGGGGCTGGGCCCAACTCACTGACAAGACCCTCAACCTGTGCAAGATGATCGACAAGCGCATGTGAGTGGGTGGGGTCCGGGAGGTTTGTGTTTCCAAGCTTCCTGGTGTTCCCGTGTCTGATCCCTGTGTCCCCACAGGTGGCAATCCATGTGTCCCCTGCGCCAGTTCAAGAAGCTGCCTGAGGAGGTAGTGAAAAAAATTGAGAAGAAGAATTTCCCCTTTGAGCGCCTCTACGACCTGAACCACAATGAAATCGGTACCAGGACATGGGGATGGACTGCATATTCTCAGTCCTCAGTGTTTGGGAGAGGCCTGAGACACTGGCACAGGTTGTCCAGAGGTGGTGTGGCTGTCCTTGGATCCCTGGAAATGTCCAAGGTCAGGCTGGAGCAACCTGGTCTAGTGGAAGGTGTCCCTCCCCATGGCAGGGGGTGGAATGGGATGTGCTTTAAGATCCTTCCAACCCAAACCACACCATGTTTTGATGCAGAGACTGCAGGCTTGTTCCTGATGAGGGTCTTGGTACAGCTGGAGTAGGGCACGGGCTTCATCCTGATGCCTTCCTGCTGCTTGGATTGCTTAGAATCCTCAGTTTAGGAGCTGTGGTCACCCTGTCACCTTTCTTCTGCAGGGGAGCTAATCCGGATGCCCAAAATGGGCAAAACAATCCACAAATACGTTCATCTGTTCCCCAAACTGGAACTCTCGGTGCATTTGCAGCCCATCACCCGCTCCACCCTCAAAGTGGAGCTCACCATTGCTCCCGACTTCCAATGGGATGAAAAGGTGAGCTCTGCACCCCAAAATGGGAGGGGAGAAGGGGAATAGGGGAATTCTGGGGCTGGAGTGTGAGACTCATGAGGGCAAATATGCTACTGGGGGTAAAAGGCAAGTTCTGGCTTTGGGTTATAAAAATCATGAGGGGAAATACCCTGTTTGTTGGAAAAAGGGTGTTTTTATGAGCTGGTATGTGAAAATCATCAGGGTAAATACCCTACTGGGGGAGAAAAGAGGCAATTCTGAATCTGAATTGTAAAAATCAGGAGGGGAAATGCCTTGATGGGTGGGGGGAGAAAGGGGGATTCTGGGGCTGCGTAGTGAAAGTCATGAGGGGAAATGCCCTGTTCGCTGGAAAAAGGGCATTTCTGGGGCTGGGTTGCTGTGGGAGAGCTGCTGGACGTCTGGAACGGGGGGGTCTGGGCTGTGCTCTGAAGGTGGGATCTGTCCCTGCTCAGGTCCACGGCTCATCTGAGGCCTTCTGGATCCTGGTGGAGGACGTGGACAGCGAGGTGATCCTGCACCACGAGTACTTCCTGCTGAAATCCAAGTATGCCCAGGACGAGCACCTGGTGACTTTCTTCGTGCCCGTGTTCGAGCCTCTGCCCCCCCAGTACTTCATCCGGGTGGTCTCTGACCGCTGGCTCTGTGAGTTCCCTCATCCAGGAGCACCCCAGTGCTTCCCTCAAGGATCTTGGGGTGGTTTATCCCCTCTCCTGAGTGCTTTCCTGGGGGAAAAACCGGGAATCCAAGTGGCATCAGAACTGGGGGATCCCCTGGCAGCGGGAGCTCAGAAATGGAGCTATGGGAGTGGGTTTGGAGGGGAAAATGTGTTTTTATGTGTAGGGGTGGAACTGTGGGAGCAGCTTTGGAGGTGAGAATATGTTCTTATGTGTGACAGCTTGTGAGACCCAGCTGCCTGTTTCCTTCCGGCACCTGATCCTCCCAGAGAAATATCCTCCCCCCACGGAGCTGCTGGACCTGCAACCACTGCCCGTGTCAGCCCTGCGGAACAGCGCCTTCGAGAGTCTCTACCAGGACAAGTTCCCCTTCTTCAACCCCATCCAGACCCAGGGTGGGTGTTTCCTCTCCTCCAAGCTGCCCCCTGGCCCCATCCTGCCTTGGTTCTCTAGGATTTATCCATGTGAAATCAGGAATTCTGTAGCAAATGGGGTATCCTTCTCCTTCCCTGAGCGTTAGAGCTTTGGTGGCTCAAAATCTTCCTCCAGAGGATCCTTAACACATTCCTTCAGTACATTCCTAGGAATATTCCCAGGCTGTCTGTAAGCAGCCTTTTCTGGAGCTCCTCTTGTGCAGGCTGGATCCAGGGCATGTTTTTCCATCCCGTTTCCAGAGCTTTGACAGAAATCTCTGGGGATTTTCACTGAACTGGCCTCTGTGTTGTCCCTGTGTCCCCAGTGTTTAACACAGTTTACAACAGTGACGACAACGTGTTTGTGGGAGCCCCCACAGGGAGTGGGAAAACCATCTGTGCCGAGTTTGCCATTCTGAGAATGTTGCTCCAGAATTCTGAGGGGCGCTGTGTGTACATCACTCCCATGGAGGCCCTGGCAGAGCAGGTGGGTCCAGCATCCTGGGAATACCTGGAGCCCTCTGCTCATTTAGATTTCCACCCTCACCTCCTGTTTCACTTTCCTCATCCTGTCTTTGCTGTCACATTCCTTAGGATAACTCTAGAGTTACCTGATTAATTGTGTCCTCCCTGAGGGAGCAGAGACACCATCCCACTGCCAACCTGCTCATATTTCTCCAGGAATTTGGTAGGAATCTGAGGGAAACATTCCCATTTTTTGGCAGGTTTTCATGGACTGGTACGAGAAGTTCCAGGAGCGCCTCAATAAGAAGGTGGTTCTGCTGACAGGGGAGACCAGCACTGACCTGAAGCTGCTGGGAAAAGGAAATATCATCATCAGCCCCCCAGAGAAGTGGGACATCCTGTCCCGCCGCTGGAAGCAGAGGAAGAACGTTCAGAATGTGAATCTCTTCATCGTGGATGAAGTTCACCTGATTGGGGGGGAAAATGGGGTGAGCTGGGGAAGGCATGAGGGTGAAGCTGCTTTGATTGATGCTTCTCACCATCTTACTCTTGGTGTAGAGCTCCTGTGGGGTGGGCTGATGCTGTATCCAGTCTCAGATCAGGTTTCCCTGCTGGAATTCTCCTGTGGACTGGCATAGGAAGGCCATATCCCTTCAGAAGCTCAGGAGGGGTATCCAGGGATAGCCCAGCTGTCCCTCTTTTCTGCTCCAAGCACCACTGTCCCCCATCCAGAGCTTTTGTGTCCCCCATTCCCGCTCTGCTTCAAGGTGTGTTTTCCCACAGCCTGTGCTGGAGGTGATCTGCTCCCGGATGCGCTACATCTCCTCGCAGATCGAGCGGCCCATCCGCATTGTGGCCCTCAGCTCGTCCCTGTCCAACGCCAAGGATGTGGCCCACTGGCTGGGCTGCAGTGCCACTTCCACCTTCAACTTCCACCCCAACGTGCGCCCTGTGCCGCTGGAGCTGCACATCCAGGTGGGGTTGGGAACGGCACCCCTGTTCCACCTGCCCCCAGATGGACAAAGCACTATGATCCCTTGGAATTGTGGTTAATTCTTGTTGTTGTTAACTCTTGTCTCACTGATTCTTGTTAATAATCCCTTGGGATGGATTAGAGTGAAACGAAACTGAATGATTGGGGTTTATAAATGTATTTATTTTAGATGTAAAAAAAAATCATAGTATTTTATATATATTTTAGAACAATTCGCTTGCAATGGAGAGGTGGAGCCATTTTGGTTATTTGCTATAGAAATATAGCCATATAAAGGCATAAAAGTACATAGATAACAATTTTATAATGATATAGTAATGTATGAGATGCAAAATAGTCTATATAATATATATTATGATTGTAATGATTATGATATATAATTATATGCTGTGTATTATATATAATATTTTACATATAGCTTTACAATATCACTATAATTTTATATTATGTAATATATATTACATTATTATATAGTCTTGCAGTTATTATTACATTCTTTGCTCTGACACACAATCCTTGTTCTCAAACCTAAGACATCTTCTAATCCATATTAATAAATCATTGATATAGGTAATTAAGGAAGAATTAACTGGCACAAGGCTGTTAATCACTGATTTAGGGATCAATCATTACTGTGCTAAAATTAAAAGAGTTTTATAACATCTTGCCCCACTGGTTCATTATAAAAATGTATTATATATTAATATAATAAATAATACAATATATCAGTATATTCTAAATTGTACATATTAGTATATAATTATAATATCTGTATTTTTGAAGAAAATGTAACCAGTCTGGTGACTGTCCCCGGCAGGGCTTCAACATCAGCCACACGCAGACTCGGCTGCTGTCCATGGCCAAGCCCGTGTACCACGCAGTCATGAAGCACTCGCCCAAGAAGCCCGTCATCGTCTTCGTGCCGTCTCGCAAGCAGACCCGGCTCACGGCCATCAACATCCTCACCACGTGTGCCTCTGATGTGCAGCGCCACAGGTGGGGGTGGGGCTGCGGGGGCACCAGCACGGGGGGCGTCACAGGCAGACTCACACCCGAGGGAGGGGCTGAGGGGGCAGAAGGGGCTCAGCCTGGGCAGAAGGAGGCTCAGAGGGGACCTTTTTCCTGTCTGCAACTCCCTGACAGGACAAGGGGGACGGGAGGGGTTGGGCTCTTCTCCCAAGGAACAGGGACAGGAGGAGAGGAAATGGTCTCAGGCTGTACCAAGGGAGGTTAGGGTTGGATATTGGGAAAATTCCTCCATGGAAAGGGTTGTTCAGCTGGCACAGGGGTGGAGTCCCCATCCCTGGGGGGATCTAACATCCCTGTGGATGTGACACTTGGGGACACGGGTTAGTGGTGACCATGGCAGTGCTGGGCAACAGGTAGACTTGATGACCTTAGAGGTCTTTTCCAACCTAACCCATTCCATGATTCCATGATAAACATCCTGCCAGTTTGGTCAGACTCTGCCCCCCGGGTACAAGTGCCGGGACAAGAGGAAATGGCCTCAAGCTGTGCCAGGGAACATTCAGGTTGGATACTGGGGATATTCCTTTATGGAAAGGGTTTCCAAGCCCTGGCGCAGGGCTGGAGTCCCTCTCCCTGGAGACACTTGGGGACATGGGTTAGTGGTGGCCTTGGCAGTGCTGGGGAAACACTTGGACTCAGTTATCTTAGCAGGTTTTTCCAACCCAAGCCATTCCATAATTCCCGGGCAGGTTCCTGCACTGTGCAGAAAAGGATCTGGTGCCGTACCTGGACAAGCTGAACGACAACACCCTGAAGGAGACGCTGGTGAACGGGGTCGGGTACCTGCATGAGGGGCTCACAGCCATGGAGCGGCGCGTGGTGGAGCAGCTCTTCAGCTCTGGTGAGCAGTGGGGTGGGCTCAGCACTGCAACCCTTTTCCCTGAAACTCAGCTGTGCCCACAGTCCTGGAACTGCAGATAACACCTTTTTCAACGTTTGTGGCACTTCTAATGGAGACCTTGGAGCCCCTTCCAGTGGCTGAAGGGTCTGCAGTAGAGCTGAAAAGGGACTTGGGAAAAGGGTCTGGAGGGACAGGACAAAGGAGAATGGCTTCAAATGGCCAGAGGGCAGGGTTAGATGGGATATTGGGAAGGAACTCTTGGCTGTGATGGTGGTGAGCGGCTGGGATGGGATTCCCAGAGTAGCTGTGGCTGCTCTATCCCTGAAAGTGTCCAAGGCCAGGTTGGATGGGACTTGGAGCAACCTGGGATAGTGGAAGGTGTCCTTGCTCATGGCAAGGGGTACAACTGGGTGGGCTTTAAGATCTCTTCCAACCCAAATTATTCTATGATTCTCTGCCTTCCACATCCAAAAAATCTGCCACCTTAAGCGTCACCCCACACCTCTCCTGCACCTCTCTGTATTCCCAGACTGCTCTGGAGAGCGCAAAACCCCCTGGAGTGCTCTCCTCCCTAATTCCAGTGCCTGGAAAGGTGCTGAGCACCCTCCTTGTGCACCTCCTAGGTGCTGTGCAAGTGATGGTGGCCTCCCGCAGCCTGTGCTGGGGTATGAACATCACGGCCCACCTGGTGATCATCATGGACACCCAGTACTACAACGGCAAGATCCACGCGTGAGTGGAGCCCCCAGTGCCACAGGGCCTTGTTCCTGCCCAGGGGGATCCCTGGGAGCTCCCCATTCACCCTCTCTCCCTGCCCAGGTATGTGGATTACCCCATCTATGATGTGCTGCAGATGGTGGGCCATGCCAACCGCCCACTGCAGGATGATGAGGGTCGTTGTGTCATCATGTGCCAGGGATCTAAGAAGGTGCGTGAGGTCTGGAGCATATTCCTGGTTTTCAAATATCTGCCTGGGGCATGGATATTTCTCTCCCAGCTGATGAATAACCCTCACTCAGAGCCATGGAGATGATCCAAAGCCTCACAAAGCATGGCAACCTGGGAGTCGTTCTGCAGTTTTGGAGTTTTGTTTACCCCTTCCCTCTTGCCCTGGCTGTAGGATTTCTTCAAGAAGTTCCTGTACGAGCCCTTGCCGGTGGAGTCCCACCTTGATCATTGCATGCATGACCACTTCAACGCTGAGATCGTCACCAAGACCATCGAGAACAAGCAGGACGCAGTAGATTATCTCACCTGGACCTTCCTGTACCGCAGGATGACCCAGAACCCTAACTACTACAACCTGCAAGGTGGGCACAGGGATCTGAGGGTATCAGGGACCCTCTGCCTGGGGACTCTGCAACCTTTTTGTCCATCCTGGGAAGTGTCTGAGCTCTGCTCTACCCACAGGTGTGTCCCACAGGCACCTCTCAGATCACCTTTCTGAGCTGGTGGAGCAGACCCTGAGTGACCTCGAGCAATCCAAGTGCATCAGCATCGAGGATGAGATGGATGTGGCTCCTCTGAACCTAGGCATGATCGCTGCCTACTACTACATCAACTACACCACCATAGGTGAGGGCTCCCAGGGAACAGGTACCACACTTGCTCTCTGTCCCTGACCCGTGGTGCTGCTGGTGTCACTGGTGCTGGAGAAGATGCTGTGAGTGTGTAAAACTCCATTCTTTAGCACGTTTTCTCCAAAAAAAATCAGTGTTTTTGTGTTCTCTCCACCCATTCCTTCCCCAGAGCTCTTCAGCATGTCCCTCAACGCCAAGACCAAGGTGAGAGGGCTCATTGAGATAATCTCCAATGCTGCTGAGTACGAGAACATCCCCATCCGGCACCACGAGGACAATCTGCTGCGCCAGGTGAGGCTCAGGATGGGAATTTCTTCGTGAAAAGAGTGATTAGACATTGGAAGGGCTGCTCAGGGACATGGTGGAGTATCCATCCCTGAAGGTGTTTAAGGAAAGACTGGAAGTGGCACTTAGGGTCTGATCTAGTTGGGATGGTGGTGTTGGGTCATAGGTTGGACTCAGTGATCTCAGAGCTTTTTTCCAACCTAATTAATTGTGTCATCTCAGAGCTTTTTTCCAACCTGATCAATTCTGTGATTCCAAAATGTCATTCCTTACATCATCCGAGACATGGAGCTGTCCACATTTTCAGCATTAAGCACTGGTGGGTTGATCATTTCTCTCCACAGCTGTCCCAAAAGGTCCCCCACAAGTTGACCAACCCCAAATTCAACGATCCCCATGTCAAGACCAACCTCCTGCTCCAGGCCCACCTGTCCCGGATGCAGCTGAGTGCAGAGCTGCAGTCAGACACCGAGGAGATCCTCAGCAAGGTGGGGCTGGGGGACCTGCTCATGTGTGGTGGGTTGGCCCTGTCTGGACACTAGGCACTCCCCAAAGTCACTCTGTCACTACGCTTCTCTACTGGACAGGGGAGAGAAAATACAGGGAGAGGTTCATGAGTAGAGAGAAGGGTTGGGAGAGATCCCTCATGGATCACCATCACAGGCAAAATAGACTTGAACTGGGGATACAAATTGAATTTATTACCAACAGAATCAGAGCAGGAGGATGAGAAGTAAAATAAGACTTCAAAAAACACCTTCTCCCCACCCCTGCCTCCTCCCTCCAGAGATGGCAGTGGGGGTCACACTCAGCTCATCCCAGGCTGTTCCTGCTGCTGCTCGGGGAGAGAGGTCTGAGTCCTTCCCCTGCCCCAGGGTGGGGTCCCTTCCACAGCAGACACTTCTCCAGGAGCTTCTCTAATGGAAATCCATCCCATGGGTAACAGTTCTCCAGGAACTGCTGCAGTGTTGGTCACTCCTCCGTGGGATGTTACAGCCTGTCTCAAGCATCCCCTGCTCTGGGTGGGCTCCCCCAGAACAGCAGCTGCATCTCTGCACCCCCATGGCCCTCGGTGGGCTGCAGGGGCACAACTACCTCCCCTTGGGCTTGCCCATGGAATCTCAGGGGAATCTTTGCTCCATGCTTGGAGCTCCTCCTGCCCCTCCTTCTGCACTGCCCTGGGCTCTGCAGGGCTGTTCCTTTCATGTGTTCTCACTCTGCTCTTCTTTGGACATAATTACAGCTGCACAAGAACTTTTCTTAAATACCTTGTCTCTGATGGGCTTGGCCTTGGCCAGTGGCAGGTCTATCCTGGAGCCACTGGAATTGGCTCTGCTGGACATGGGAGAAGCCTCCAGCAGCTTCTCACAGAATCTGCCATGCAACTCTCCTGCTCCCAAACCCTGGCCACACAGACCCAACACACTGTGTCAGTGTTCCCACCCCTGACCTGTCCCTGTCCCTTGTGTCCAGGCAATCCGGCTGATTCAGGCCTGCGTGGACGTGCTGTCCAGCAACGGGTGGCTGAGCCCAGCACTGGCTGCCATGGAGCTGGCCCAGATGGTCACCCAGGCCATGTGGTCCAAGGATTCCTACCTCAAGCAGCTGCCTCACTTCACCTCAGAGCACATCAAGCGCTGCACAGACAAGGTAAAGCCTGAGCAGGGAGCATCAGGGTCCTGCCCTCGGAGCGCTGGAAAGCACCAGGCTGAAAATGCCCTCCTTTCAGGGTGTGGAGAGCGTGTTTGACATCATGGAGATGGAGGATGAGGACAGGAATGCACTGCTGCAGCTCTCGGACGCCCAGATTGCTGATGTTGCCCGGTTCTGCAACCGCTACCCCAACATTGAGCTCTCCTATGAGGTGGTGGAGAAGGACAGTATCCGCAGGTGGGTGGCTTTGAGGGCACTCCAGCTGGATGGGATTTAAGGTCCCTCAGACCCAAACCATTCCATGATTCCCTGGTTCTATTCCTGACACACAGCGGGGGGCCCGTGGTGGTGCTGGTGCAGCTGGAGCGGGAGGAGGAGGTCACCGGACCCGTCATTGCACCCCTATTCCCACAGGTATGGTGACACTGGTGTGGCAGAATTGGGGAGGGGAGGAATTGTCCCCAGATTTCACCCATTTGCTCTTCCCTCCCCATCAGAAACGTGAGGAAGGTTGGTGGGTGGTGATCGGAGACTCCAAGTCCAACAGCCTCATCTCCATCAAGCGCCTGACGCTGCAACAGAAGGCCAAGGTGAGCGGAGAGGACATGGGGGGTGACACTGGGCACATCCCAGCTGGCCCTGTGGCCACACTAACACCTCTCCCTCCCTGCCCAGGTCAAGCTGGATTTCGTGGCTCCAGCCACGGGAACTCACAACTACACTTTGTACTTCATGAGTGATGCCTACATGGGCTGTGACCAGGAGTACAAGTTCAGTGTGGACGTGAAGGAGGCAGAAAGTGACAGCGACTCCGACTGATCCTGGGCCAGAGGATCGCCCAAAGCTCAGCTCCCTACCCCCAACCTCCACAGTGCTTGGGTCCCCTCCTTTTGTGTGATTTCCATGTGTTTTCCTGTGTTTTCCTTCGGTTTTTTAAAGTGTGGATGCTTTGTACAGTGTTTTCTAGGCAGTAACTGCATGACAGCAGCTGGAATAAATCTTGGGACCGAGTTCACCCTCTGTGCTTTTGCAGTGGGAGGGGGCAAACACTCACTGTGCTCTGCCTTCATGGGAGGTTCAACAGGTTCATTAGCAGCACTAATTCAGGCGTTTCAGGGAAAACTGGGATGATCCCAGCACCTCAGTGCTTCCCTTTAGTGGGTTCTGTCCCCCTGTGCCACCTCATCCAGCTCCAGGGAGCACCTACATGCCATTGTGTCACTCCAAGAGTTCCAGGGGTGTGACAGGAAGACCCCAGGTGTGTAATCATAGAATCACAAAGGTTGGAAGAGACTTTACGATCAAGTACAGCCACCAACCCAACAACTGTAACCCTCAAACCACTTATGAAAGGACGATGCAGAGGCTTCAGCCAGATCATACATTTATTTGATGGCGGGGGGGGAAGGAGGGTGGAGAAAGTCCTACTCCAAATCCCGAATCCAACCAGATCCTGGCACAGCTGTGTTCCTGGCCATGCAAAGTCCCCGAGGTGATGAAAAGGAGGCACGGTAGGACAGCTGGGGGTGTGTGGCCCCCTCAGCAGCCCTCAGGGCGCTGGTACTTCCAGAAGGCGATGTCCCCATCATCGCTGCAGGATGCCAGCAGCCCTGGCTCCTTGGGGTTCCAGGCCACTCCATTGACATCCTGGGAGTGTGCCCGGGGCACATGGGCAGCAAGGCAGAAAGTTGGCTGGGCCTCCTCCGATGTGGGGCTCTCCTCGAACACACGGATGGCATCGTCTCCACAGGCCGTGGCCAGAGCCCCCGTGAGGTGGCACCTGGAGGGGACAAATGGGGTGGATGGGGACTTGGGGAGGTGGCACCTGAGGGGGTCACAAGAACCAAGCAGTGCCCCTGGTGAGGTGGCACCTGGAGGTGTCATGGGTGTCACCACGAAGGGACCAAGTCCTGGGGAGGTGGCATCTGGCAGGGTCACTGGGAGGGAATGGTGCCCCAATGAGGTGGCACCTGGAGGGGCCACAAGTGTCACCAGACAGGCACAGGTGAAATGGCACCTGGAGGGAATAGGGCACCTTGCTGCCCCATGAGGTAGCACTTGAAGGGGTCATGGGTGTCACCATGAGGGGACAGGGTTGGGGATGCCACCACCACCCACCACTCACCAGGACACGTCATAGATGGTCCTGCTGTGGTACCCAGAGAGAGTGCACACGCACTTCCAGGTGGGATCAGAGCCATTGCAGGCCACACCTGGCAGGGAGGAGAGTGAGTTAAATTCCCTTTCCGTCCCCTTTTTCCCCTTCCCTTACTGTCCTTTCCCTCTCCTTCTTTCCTTCTCCCTCTTCCTTCCTTTTCCTTCCCTCCCCTTTCTCTTCCGTTTGTTTTCCTCCCCTCTCCCTTCCCTCCCCTTCTTTTGCCTCTGCCTCTCATTTCTCTCTTCCTCTCCCTCTCTCTTCTTATCCTCTTTTCTTTCTGTCCCCTTTCCCCACCTCTCCCTCCTTGTTTCCCTTCTCCTCTCCCTTTCCTTTTTCTTCTCCCCTCCCTTTTTCTTCTCCCTTTTTACTCTCCCTCTCCTTTCGGGCTCTTTTCACCTTCTCTATTTCTTCTCCTTCTCCCTTTCCCTTCCTCTTTTCCCCCTCTGTCCTTTCCCTTTTCTCTCTCCCTTTTTCCTGTCTTTTCCTTTTTTCTTTTCCTCTCCCTCTCTTTTTCCTTTCTTTCTTTTCCCTTTTTTCTTTTCCACTCCCTTTTATTTTCCTTTTCTTCTCCCTCTCCCTTTTCACCTTTTCTCTTTTTCCCCTCCCTTTTCACCTTTTCTCTTTCTCCCCTCCCTCTCCCTCTTTTCTTTCCTTTCCCCATTCTTTGCCCCCCCAGCCCCCTCACCTTCCTGGTTCCCAGGGTTGTAGCGGCGCCAGATCCGGAGGGTCCTGTCATCACTGACAGATGCCAAACGCTCCCCCCCCTTCTCAAAGGCCACGGCCCAGACTGTGGACTCATGGCCCTCCAGGGTGGCACAGCACACCCAGTCGTCCTCCTCCTCCCGGTACAGACGCACCGTGTCATCGTAGCTGGATGAGGCCAGGAGCTGGGGGGCAAACTGACCCTAAACCACTCTGGGATTGCACCCCAGCAGCTGAGGGGGGCCAGGGGCCAAACTGACCCTCACTGGCTCCAGGGTGAGACCCAGATGAGGGTCTGGGGGGGCAAATTGATCCTCAACTGCTCCGAAGCAGGTCAGGACCCCAGGAGGGACTGAGGGGCCCAGGGGGCACTGGGAGATTGACCCTCACTCTGCTCCACGGCCAGAGGAGGCAGGATGAGACTCCAGGAGGGGCTGGGGGAGCTCTGGAGGCCTCAGTGGGTACCAGGGCTGACCCTCACCTGCTCTAGGACTGGGGCAGGCAGAGGGGATCCCAGCGGGGCCTAGGGTGCTCTGGGGAGGTTCTGGGGGTCTGACCCTCACTGTGCTCCAGGGCAGGGGGAGGAGGCAGGAGCCCTCGGGAGGGGCTGGGACAGGGCCAGGGCGGGAGGAAGGGGACTTTGGGGCACTCCAGGGGTCCCCCACTCTCACCTCCTGGCTTGGGTGCCACACCACGTGCTTTACATCCTGTGTGTGGGCATTGAGGACACTCACACACTCGTACTCCTCCTCTTCATCCACTGCAGAACACAACGGTTGGGGGGAG
>WBMV01006583.1:43339-54097 GCA_013396655.1 Campylorhamphus procurvoides | reverse complement strand
CCCGACCCCCCATCCCCTTCCCCAGTGCCCGGCGTGCCCCCAAATCCCACGGGATTCTCCCCTTTACCGGGTGCTCCAGGCCTTGGCTGCGCCCCCCAATCTCTGCAGAGATGCCGCGATCCCCTCTCGTGGGGGCCCCCCAAAATCCCTGGGAGTTTCCCTCTTTTTCCAAATGCCCCCCAGATCCTCAGAAGTGGCCCCAGATTTCNTTCCCTAAATGCTGTCCCTGTGTGGTGTCTCCCATGTGGACCTTGGGCTGCCTCCCCCCAAATCCGTCCTTGGGACCCCCTTTTCTACTTCCACAGTCCTCCCAAATCCTCCCCCGGAGGCTGTCCCCTCCACCCCTCTAAACTTTGGGATGCTGCTTGGGGATGTCGTTGGGAATTCTCCCCATGGAAAAGGGTGGTCCCCCCTCACCCCATTGCTGGGGGTTTCCTAAACCCATCCCTGTGCTTTGGAGGCATGGGACACCCCAAAATCCCCTGGGATGGAGGTGGTAGGACCCTGCCACTCTCTCCAGCTCTTCTTGAAGTTTCCTTGGAATCTCGGGGCTTCCATAAGGATTCATTCCCTTAATTACCCTGGTGATTCAGCAGAGAGTAATTAACCCTTAATGGGACTCTTGGGATCTGAAATTCCACGTTCGGGTTCCTCATCCCACAGGGATTAGTCACCTGTTAATGAGGGATCCCTCCACCCCCTTCATGGCACCCCTGAGGATTTTCGGGAAATTCCTCATTGGGAAAAAGGCCCAAATCCCGGTTTTATTCCTGAAAAAGGAGCCTTAGGGATTGGGGATAAACCCTGGGGAGTTTTCCAGTGGCTCAGCCGGACTGGTCTTAGTCCTGGAATTAAAATCAGGTGGTATTTCCTTGCTCAAGGTCACACCTTGAGCCTCCTCACCTGGATTTAAATCCCAAATCCTCTTCCAGGGCCTTTTCCCAGGCACAGGAACGTTCCCTTGGATTCTTCCTCTTCATTTTCCCTTTCTTATCCTTTCATGAATTTCCTCACCCTCTCCAGCCTAATTCTGGGAGCAGTAAAGCTCCCAGTGAGGTCTCTGCTGGAATTCTGGGAGGTCTTGGCAGATGGGAATTTCCCTCCCCCCTTCCACATTCAGCGTTTTTGCCTAGACAGGTGGGAATGTGCCACACACAGGCCCCAAAAGGGTCCCAGAAATCCATAAACAGGTGAAATCCATGTGGAGAATCCCATTTCCCTGGGGTTGGCTCCTCGTGGCTGTGGAGCTGCAGCACCTCCTGGGGTTTCAGACAACTCCCAGTTCTTCCTGCTTGGGAAAGGCTTGTTTTTTCTTGGAAAAAACAGAATTCCCCGTTGGGAGGAGCCTCGGGGTGTCCCACGTGTCTCGGCTGGACACAGGCCAGGGAATTAGCTCCAGTGTCCCCTTGGCCCTGATCCGAAGGCTCCTCAGGTCGGGCTGTGCTAAGCTGGAGCCACTGCTGAGGTCAGGAACCACATCCCACGTTAATTAATTACTGGAATCTGGGAGGGACAAGGAGCAAATCTGGGGTCCAGGCTTGGGAGTGGCTTTGGAATGCTCCAGTCCCATGTCCCTTCCCCAGGAAGCTGGGAATCATGGATGATGTTCCTGTGCCAGGAAGGGAGCAGGGCGGGCATATAGCATCATTCCATTGTGGATCAATCCTGGGGCTGTGGTTTTCCTGGCTGGGCAGAATGGATTTGGGGAAGCTGGAGCTGTTGCCAGTTGGATCCTGTCCCATCCCCATTCCCTCCGTGGAGCATCCCAGGGGGTCATTCCCAGCCCCCATTCCCAGTTCCCTGCCCCTGAATCCCATCTCCACTGCCTCACCCAGCTCTTGGGAATGCTGCTGGAAGAAGCTGCTCCTGGAGGGATGGGGCAGAGTTGGGAATGGCTCACCCAAGGCAGGAAGGGCAGGATGGGGAGATCAGGATTGGGGGATTTGAGCTCTCCTGCTCCCTGGAGTTGGGGGGTGGAGGAGCCTCAATCCCAGGGGGGAGTCCCTGTGGAAAACAGGCTTGTGGATCCAGCTGATGCTCTGAAACTTTGCGATCCGCCTGGAGAACTGGGATGGAGTGGTTTCCAGGGAATAGGAACACAAGCTCAGCTGGACTGTCTGGTTCTGGCTCATTAGTTCTGGCTCTGTTCGTTAATTACCTGCATCCAATTAGTGCCTCCGGAGCACATGGGGACTTTTCCAGTGGACAAACCAGCCTTTCCTCTCCACGAGCTTGGAGGGATTGTCCCGATGGGGGGCTGGGGGGCATTTCCAGACCTCTTTGCTTCCCACTGGATATTTGAATTTGAGATCCAAATCCAGTTCCAGTTTCTGTCAGCACATCCTGGTTGATCCAGGGCTTTCTCCAGCTCCTTCCCTCTCCTGATTCCCATTTCCTGGTCCAGCTGTAATCAAAGAGTCCCCTCTTCCCACCCTCCTGAGCCATCCCACCCCCTGGAACAGCAGGATCCCCATTTCCACTTTCTTTTCACCCCAAATCCCAATCCTCTCCATGAGCCAGGAAGGATTTGCAGCTCTATCCCACTATCCTGAGACTCTCCCTGCAGTAATTTGGTGCTCCTGGAGAACTCCAGTGCGCCCTTTACAAATCCTTGAGCTTCCCAAGTCTCGTTCCAAGCACTAAATCCTCCTGGAAAAAGCGCTGGGGGCTGTTCCCAGGGCATCCAGAGCCTGGAGAGAGCTTGCAATATTGAGGAAATGCCACCCTGTCCTCCCAAATCCCCTCCTGGTGGGATTTCACCGGGTTTTCCTGGCTCCTTAACTCTCTCCCTGTGGGATGAGCGGCTGCACAGGGAATTTTGGTACCTCCAAATGCTGCTTTTCTTTAAATCCATCTCTTTCTCATCCCATACTGCTCAGCTTTGACCCAGCTGGGAAAAAAAATCCTGCTCTGCAACCCCTGAGGGTTATTTTTCCTTAGGGAAAGGCTGATATTCCCAAAAACTGGGTTTCCACCAGAAAAAGAAGCGGGAAGAGGGATGAGAGGACACATTTTTCCAAGCCCAGGCAGCTCTTCCCACTCCAAAAAACTGGAATTTCTCAGCCCAGGCAGCCCTTCCCACATTAAAACTGGGATTTCCCTGCCATTCCCACACCCAGAACTCAGTTTCCTGCCTCTCTCTGTAATTCTGGGGGATTTTCCCAGCCTGGGAGGCTACGTGTGGCTCCAGGATACTCCAAGGGGCTGATTCCTGACTTCTGGTGGGATTTTATTCTGGCAGCTCTGCACAAGAGATGAAGCACATGGAGAACCTTTCCAGCCTGGCCCAGGGAAACAGTCCTGGAGAACACCAGCCCTCGGAGCGGGAACAGCCTTGGGAGCTGATCATGGATAAGAAGCACTTTAGGCTGTGGCGGAGGCCAATCCAGGGATCCCACCTGTACCAGTATCGAGGTATCCTGGTGCTTTCCTATGTCGCACATCCCCTGGGATTGTGCCTTATTCATCCCTGGCCTCAGAAAAACCAGGAATTACCGTTCTTCGCATCCCCTCCGTGCTGCTCTGTCCCCCTTTATCCCTCCTAACCCTGCCCTGCGATCAGGAGTTGCTCATTCCCAGTCCTGCCCTGGGATTGGGAGTTTCTCATTCCCAGGCTCTGTTTTCCACAGTGTTTGGATCCTACACGGATGTGACTCCCAGACAGTTCTTCAACGTCCAGGTGAGCAGCACCTTTGGAATCACCTTGGGGTTGGGATGGAGCTCCAGGAGCTTCTTCCGGAGGATAGGATGGGGGAGCTGGGAATATTCCCTTTCTGTTGTGCCATTTGCATGATGCAGAGCCAATCCCAGGGAAATATCCTGTGCTCCAGGTGGGTTTTGCCACTGGAATTGAATGATTGGCACACATGGGCTGAAGGATTGCAGGGAATCCCTGATCCCAGGTCCTGCTCTCCTTTTCTCCCAACTTCCAGATATTTCCAGGATATTAATAATTCCCTGCCTGCCCATGACACTGATTATTCCCACAGGAAACAGGGAAAAAGGGATGTTTCCCTCCCTTTACCCCCCTCATTGGGATTTTTGCTGACTCAACTTCTCTCCCTTTCCAGCTGGACACGGAATATCGAAAAAAATGGGATTCCCTGGTCATCAAACTGGACGTGATCGAGCGGGACCTGGCCACGGGGTCGGAGGTGATCCACTGGGTCACCCACTTCCCGGTGAGTCCCCGCTCCTGGGATCTGCCCTGGGAAGGGCCGGGAGCAGGGGCTGATCCTGGCCCCTGTCCTGCAGTATCCCATGTATTCCCGGGATTATGTCTACGTCCGGCGCTACAATGTGGACAAGGAGAACAACCTGATGGTGCTGGTGTCACGGTGGGTGTTCCTGGGCTGCATTCCTGCCCTTCCCATCCCTAAAAATCCATTGGGAGTTGTAATTAACTCTATTAATACACATCGATCCCACTGGCATTAATTTGAGGAAAAAACCTGCCTGTTTTGGGGGGAAAAAGTGTGATCTTTTTACCCCCCACCTCCAAAATCCTGGTGGATTCTGGGGGTAATTCCCACCTGGAGCTCACCTTGGGACGCTCCTTGTCCTCCTAGGGCTGTGGAGCATCCCAGCGTTCCTGAAGATCCTGAGTATGTCCGGGTGAGGACCTACGAGTCACAGATGGTGATCAGGCCCCACAAAACGTTTGATGAGGTAAATCTGGGAAAGGGAGAGGAAAACCTGGCCTGGAAAAGATCCAGCTGCTGTTCCAGAGGGAGCTACTCCTTCTCCTGCCATGGGAAGTGGGGGAATAATCCAAAAATTGGGAAAATCCAGCTGTAAGTGTTGGATTTGCTGATCTTTGAGGTCCTTTCCAGCCCAGACCATTCCATGAATCTATGGAAGAGGGATGAGTTATTTTGCCAAAGGCAGGGAAAACCCATCTATGTGTGGCTTGGGAAGGATTTGCAGCTCTATCCCAATATCCTGAGACTTTCCCTGCAGGAATTTGGTGCTCACCTTCAGAGGTCCCTTTACAAAGCTTTGAGCCTCCCAAGTCTCGTTCCAAACAGTAAGTCCTCCTGGACAAAGCTTTCTGGGGTATTCCCAAGGTGTCCAGAGCCTGTACAGAGCTTGAAATACTCAGGGAATGCCACCCTGTCCTACCAAATCCCCTCCTGGTGGGATTTCACTGGCTCTTTCCTCAGTGCTCTCGGAGGCTCTGGCAGCTTTTCCTGTGGGATGTGAGTGGCTCCGCAGGGAACTCTTGTCTCTCTGGGGAGTGGGAGTGGCCCCAGTGGGATTTGGGATGTGCTGGGGATCCCAGGAATGCTTTTCTCCCCAGAACGGGTTCGATTACCTGCTCACCTACAGCGACAACCCCCAGACTGTGTTCCCTCGTTACTGTGTCAGCTGGATGGTTTCCAGTGGTGAGTGCCTGGAATTCCCTTGGGATCCTCCCTCCCCAGGCTCCTGCCTTCCCTTCCTGCTCTGGGGCAGGGAGGGGAATACGTGGAGAGGCTTCAAAAGTGCCATTCTGGGGAGAGTTTTGGTGCATTTCGGTTGCTTTTCCTCGTTAGCGGGAGTAGAATCCAACCTGGGATTCCTGGATAGGAGGGGAACAGAGATCTGTGCTCAAGGATATTCCTTGAAATGGAGAATCAGGAGGAACTGGGAAAAGGAGAAATCCAGAGGGGAAAGAAGAATCAAGAGGCAAAGGAAAATTTAGGGAAATGAAGAGTTGGGAGGGGAAGGAAAAATTGTGAGGGGAAAAAATTGTAAGGAGGGGAAAAAGAAGAGGGAAAAGGAAAAGATTGGGAGGGATGAGAAGAATAAGGAGGGAAGGGAAAAATTAGGAGGGGAAAAATTGAGCAGAGAAAGGGAAAATTAGGACAGAAAAAGATGAGAGGAAGGAAAAATCGGGAGAGAAAAGAACAGGGCGGATAAAGGAAGGAGAAGGAAAATTTGGGAAGAACAAGAAAATCTGGGAGGGACAAGAAGAATCATGAAAGAAAGGAAAAATTAGGAGGGAAGAAATGAGGAGAGAAAGGAAAAACTGGGGGGAAAAGATGAATTGGGAGGAAGAAGAATCATGAGGGAAAAGGAAAAATTGGGAGAAATGAGAAGAATCAGGAGGGAAAAAATAGGAGAGAAGGGGAAAACCGAGAGGGAAAAGACGAATCAGGAGAGCTGAGGATGTAGCTGGAGGAGGGACTGGTTGGGAACCTCTTCCGTCAGCATCTCTGGATCCCAACAGGCTCCCACCCCTCCCCTTTTCCAGGAATGCCAGATTTCCTGGAGAAGCTGCACTCGGCAGCCCTGAAGGCCAAGAAGATGGAGCTGGAGGTCCGGGATTACCTGGCCAAGGGCCCTGACACAGCCCCAGAGCCCTGCAGCCCTGCCCAGCTGGAATATGCCTGAGGAATTCTGGAAATTGCCTCCGGACTGGGACCTGTGCTCTGGGATTTCATCCCCGTTTTCCCTCCCCATCCCATTTCTGATGCTCAAGGACCAGGATCTGTCCTCTCGTGCTGTGTGTCCATGGTGGAATCCTCGTCTCCTGGTCGATGTTTCCTCATCCCAATGGGAAACACCTGGAATTCTCATTTTTTTATGGCAGCGGGTTCTTCCCACTCCTCATCCCTCCTCGGATGCTCCACCTGGAATGTTTTTGGGATGTGCTACTGCAGGGTTTGGTGATGATGCTCCACATCACCACTTCCAGGGTGTTTCCCCCCAAAAAAGACCCTTCAACCTCCTCATCCCATCAGAATTACTGGGATGGTCTGGGATTACTGGGGTAGGGAGTTGGGATTACTGGGAAGAGGTGTTTGAACTGGTGAAACTGGGGAAAAAAAGGCAGTTTAGGGGGGTTTTAAGGGTTGGGGGGTACTGGTGCTGCCCTGGATCGCCCTGAGCCCCCTCCCCAGTCTGGGGGTCTCTGTCAGCCTCAGGAATCTGGGAGAACAGTAGGAGCAGGATACTATTTAATAAATACCCAGGATCTTCATAAGCTCCTAATTAACAACCCAGTCACCAGTTTGGGGGGGGCTCTCCCTCTTAAATCATCGCCATAAATTCCCACTTTATAATAAATTTATCCTAATTTTATCATCCCCTTTGGAGCATCCAATTGTCCCCCTCCCACTCTTCCCAGAATTCCCCTTCCCTCCTCCCCCAGCCCAATTAGTGCTGTTAATGAGGAAAAGCTCCAGGAGTAGGAGCCTGCCCCAGAGGGAATTTGAGGGAGTTCCAGTGGGATCCCACCTTCCCATAGGTGGAATTTTTGGAGGGTGGTTTTCAGTGGGACCCCTAGAATGGAATTTTGGGGGGGGGATTCCAGTGGGTCCCACTTGTCCCACAGAATGGAATTTTTGGGAGAGGGGGTTCCAGTGGGATCCACCTCACCCCCAGAATTGCATTTTGGGGGAGGGGGTTTTCTAGTGGGTCCTACCCACATCCTTACATGGAATTCTGAGAGGTTCTCCCAGTATTTTGGGGAGTTTTGGTGCTGGAGCGGGAGAGGGGGAGGAGCTTGATCCCCACCTGGGTTGTGTTTCCCACCCCTGCCAAAGGAAGCAGCACTGGGGGGAGGGCTATGAAGATTGTGGGGAGGGGAGGGAAGTTCCCAGGGTTCCCAAATCCCACCCTGACAACCCCCCCTCCCCAGGAATTTTGGGCCCTGGAAAGCCAGTGGTGGGACACACCTTTATTGCACACACAGCAGCGGGGTGAGGGGTCCGGGGTGGGCTACGACCCTCCAACCCCCATATCCCTTGTTTTTTGGGGGGAAGGGGTGTTTTCCCTGAATTTTCCCATCCTGAATCTCCCCAGGGTGGCTCAGACTGGGGGTGCCCCAGGGAACCTCGTACCAGTACCCCCAGGAGAACCTTGTACCAGGGACCTCCTGGGGGAAGCCCCTCCAGTGGGATCTTGTCCAGGGGGCCCCATGTCCCCCCAGTGGGTCACAGCAGGTTCTTGTTGCGCTTGGGGACGATTTTCCGCACAGTGCGACGCTCCGAGATGTTCCTTCTGACACGCACAGTGGGGCCCGGAGGGTGCTCAGGGGCCAGCGAGGGGCTCGAGTGGGCCTTGGTGAGTGTAGGAAGGTCTGGGGGGGCTCCCCCTGCCCACACCTCCCACCCCTCCAGGTCCCGGGCACCTGAGCCCAGCCATGTCTCCAGCACCTGCACGTAGGTGTCGTAGCGCCGACGCTGGAGGAGATGACATGGGGATCAGGGCTGGGTCATCTCCATGTCCCCAGAGTCACCTGTTCTGGGGTCCCTCTGACCCACAGTGGTGTCCATCCCATGGGTAAAATAGGGATAGGGACGGGCCATTGCCATGGGGACATCTATGGGGTTCTCCATGTCCCTGTGTCCCTCTGTCCCATAGTGGTGTCCATCCCATGGGTTGGAGATGAGCCACCATCATGGGGAAGATTCCTGATGTTCCAGGTGTCCCTGACGTCCCAGTGTCCCTGGTGTTCCCCCTGTCACTGATGCCCCAGATGTCCTCAGTGTCCCTGATCTTCTGGTGTCCCCATGTCCCACAGTGTCATCTCTCCCCTGGAGAAGGGTCACCACCACAGGGACATTCCTGGTGTCCTACCTGTCCTTGGTATCCCTGGTATTCCCCATCTCCAGTGTCCCTGATGTCCCAGGTGTCCTGGTGTTGCCCCTGTCCCCAGTGTCCCTGGCATCCCCATTGTCCCTGGTGTCCCCCTGTCCCTGTTGTCCCAGATGTCCCCAGTGTCCCCGATGTCCCCAGTGTCCCTGTTGTCCAAAGTGTCCCCGGTGTCCCTGCCTACCTCCTCCATCAGAAATTCCTTCTTGACCCGATACTCCTCCAGGTCTCGGGCACGGCCCCGGCCCTCTGGGAGGTGCCTCTGGTGCTCCAGGAGCTCCTGGACAACCCGTTCCAGCCACTCCTCGTGGCACCGGAGCTGCTCCTCCTGCCATGGGGGACACACAGGGGTGGGCATGGGTGGGGCCAGGGCTGACCCCCACCCACCCCCGTGGGGGGCTGTGGGGGCAGTGGGCACCCAGGGGTGTCAACCCCTCATTTGGGGGGCTTGGGAGGCTCAGGGGAGGACTGGGGTGGTGGGCACCCATGAGCGCAGCCCCCAGATTGAGGGGCGCTTAGGGGGCTCACTGAGGGGCTGCAGGGAGGGTGGGGCTGATGGACACCCCTGGGTGCCACCCCAAGTCAGGGGTCCTGGGGGTCTCACGTGGGGGCTCCTGCTGGAGGTCATGGGCACCCATGGGTGTCACTCCCCCCAAGCTGGGGGTCCCGGGGGTCTCACCGGGGGGCTCCTGCTGGGGGCCGTGGGCAGGATGGGCCTCACGAAGCGTCGCTGGGACCCAACAGCTGCTGGGAACGGGGGGGAGGAGAACAGGGCAGCCACCAGATTGATCCGGGAGATCCAGGACAGCATCTCCTCAGGGGTCCTGTGAGGGAATGACCTCACCAGTGACATCAACAGTGTCATCACCAGCCCCATGCCCACCGGGTCACTCACGGTGCCTGGAACAGAAAGAGCCTCCTCTCTGCCGTCTGCAGCCGGAACACGTTGGGCCGTTTGGTGTATTTGGGGGCCCTCTCGGCCAGCGCGTGGTGAACCCCCAGCGGCTCCTCGGCTCCCCCTGCCTCCTCCAGGGGAGCCCCAGGGGGTGCCGGCTCCGAGGGGCGCCGGGAGACCCCCCGGGACCCACTCCCGGGCTTGCGGAAGAAGAGGAAGGTCCCGCGGAGAACAACCTGGAAGGGCTTCCAGCCCCGGCGGCCCCACGGGGCTGGGGGAAAATGGGGATGAGACACCAGGACACCCCAAAAACACTGCCCTGAAGATGGGACACCCCCCAGGGAAACAGAAGCTGGGGTTGGACCCCCCCCGGGTCACAACAGAGCCCAAATGGCACCATGTTTGTGTCCCACCCCCAAATCCGTGTCCACAGACTCCAACACACAACAAAACTACCCTTTGGGGCCCAAAAGTGGATGAGAGATCCCAAATCTGTTCCCCCAGAGTCCCAACAGACCCAAGATCTGCTCCCCTCCCTGACTCAACCCCCCCAAATCTGCTCCCCCCCAACCCAAACCACCCCAATTCTGCCCCCCTGGACCTTCAAAATGTTCAATCTGCCCCAATTCCCCCCAACTCACTTTTCTTTCCGTCAGCCTCTGCCAGGACCTTTCTGGCCAACCACCCGCTGCGGAAGGTGACGGTCCCGGCCCTCCCCGGCAGCTCTGGGCTTTGAGGGGGGCTCTTCTTCCCCCCTGCAGTCTCTTCCTTCTCCTCCTCCTCCCTACGGAACATTCAGAATCACAGGGAATCACTCCCAACCACCAAATCCTCCCCAAATAACCCCTACTCACATCGCCCACTCCAACTTCTTGCTGCGGATGGAGCCGTAAAGAGTCTGGGGGGGTAAACTGGGGAGTCAGGGGAGCCTGGGGGGGGAACCCCCTGTTCCAGCCTTGGGGCCTCCCCCCCAGTACCTTCAGCAGCTCCCTGGGGAAGTTCTGCCCGTCCATCATGCCGCTGAGGTTGGACACGAACTCGGAGCTGGTCATGGGCCGGCCCAGGCGCTGAGGGGGCACATTTGGGGAGTGTTGGGGGCTGGGGAAAGGCACATTTGGGGGGTGGGGACCCCAAATCTGGCTGAGAAATTGGGGAGATCCCCAATCCCTCCCCCAAAAAAGGCACAAGGTGTGGATTTCAGGGGTTTCTGGAGCCCCACCGTGTCTCACCTGCCCATGCAGGTCCGTGTTCAGCAGCATCAGGGCACAGGTGAGGGAGTGAAC
>WBMV01006581.1:90025-147994 GCA_013396655.1 Campylorhamphus procurvoides | reverse complement strand
CCCTCCTTAAGGCATCAAGTGACACACAGCGGTTATGTATTTTGCTCTTGACACAGATACTGTTTTGTTAAATTATTTTAGTTATTTCACATGCCTCTCCACACCTTTTGTGCCTATTGTGCCCATTATGCCCGTTAAATATTTATAGTGTAAGCTGTTGGGAGACTTGATGAACATCATCCACTAAACACAGATTCTCCCTGCTGACTGATGATCATCATCGGCAGCTAGTTCAGGGAGGAGCTTGTGTTTTGTCTTGTTTTGTGTATGTTTACAGTCTCTCAATATGCCCTAAGTTATATTGTGACTTAAGTTTTATTGTTTCAACCAGTTCAACTAAATGCACTGAATTACCAGTTCTAGTCAAAGCTTCCCAGCAAATGCAAAGCACATTGCCAGTCCATTCAACTTCTTGATTTTGTTAGATATTTTTAAGGTGCTAGGATGGCGCTTAAACTGGTGCTGCTACTGTCAGTGAGATACTGCCTGCAGAAAGCAGTAGTTCTCAAACTTTGTCCCTGAAAGAACTTTTGGACAAGGTGGCTCTTCACTTACTGTTAAAAAACTTAATGGCTTTGTTCAAGACAAAACTGGAATGAAATACTTGTAGTAAAGTCTCATCACAACTGAGAAATTTAAAATGGAAAGATGGAACCAGAGGCACACAAACCCGTCTCACTGCTTCTCATTGCATCCCCTGCCCAGGGCTGCAACATATTGCAGAGGCTTCTGCTAAACAAACACAGTATATTTTGAATACCCAGGGAAGCATTTTTGGATGGGATCTCTCACGGACTGAGGCATTTAGGAGAGGGGAAGGAAACACTCATTCCGCCTTTCTTAAAAATAGTGTGTTGTCTAGTCACACATGGTTTTAACATGGAGCACAACCCAACTTTATCTCTTTCTAAGAAAGGAAAGACACAAAGAACCCTTTGTCCCCTGTATCCTGCTCCTTTTCTGTCAAAAGGGAGATAGTACTCTACTTTTTCCAAAGAACTAATTAGTAGACAGGCAAGTTTCTGTCTGAGGGATCAGTTGCTTAGGGAGAGCAGATGTAGCAAAACTCTAGACTTAAGTTTGTGTAGGCTGCTCCTTGCTAAGGGATTTAGCAAAAGCAATGAGCGTAAACACTATCCATGTCCAAACTAACCCTGTATGTGAATAACATAATGTCATGGCCTTGATGCACAAACAGCCCTGTGAGTACATTGTCCAAGGTCTCAAGGGATTAGAGACAACAGCTGGAAGAAGCAGCAGGAGCTGGATATTAACGGCACCATGCACAGAACTCAATGCAAAATGTTTTTGTTTGATTCAACTTTTCTATGGTTATACATCATTGGTGAATAGCCATTATTCCTTTCCTGTTGCTGCTATATGGCACTTTTGGGGCTTTCTGGAAGGATTTCAGGCTCTCTGTGGACACATAGCCTCAGAAATCCCTGTGCTGCTGCTGGCACCCCAGTGTAAGCATGGAGGTGTCCAGGAATCCCCCTAAATACCAGATAACAGAAGTTAAGGATGATACTTGTAGAATACAAATCACAATGTCTCTGCCTGATGTTTGGCACCATATATGGCTGTTATTTTGGAGATACTCCTGCATTGTGAGCCATTGTTTATGTAATGTCCCAGTGGACACTTCCCTGTGTCAGTGAGAGTGCAAGTACTCAGATCCACAGTTCTTCTTTATAGAGGCAGGAGAGTATAATGAATGATGTGGTTTATTTCACTCATTTCTTTGTACTTACAATTCACCCAGTAAAACAAAGATGCACTTTTATGAGTCCTAGATGCTACTTTTGTGTGCAAATTCACTGTTTCTGCCTTGCTTTGTCGCTGGTAGCAGGCAGATTTCAGGGAACAGCAGGAGTGAGAGCAACAGTAGCACCTCTCCTTCCTCAGAGTTGGTCATCTCCAGACATTGCACTGTACTCACTGCAAACTATTCTTTCTAGGTCTCTTCAGTTCATGGAATTCCTAAGTCAGGGGTATACCAGCACTTTATCAAAATCATAGTAATTGGCTTATCCCAAGCCACCTGGGGAGATCAAAAATCATATAGGTGATGCAAAACATGATGGCAGGAGAAGGTCCAAGAATTATTTACCATCCCTTTTCTATACATACTTCAGCTTTAGAGGATTCCATCATAACTATTTCAGATATTCATAGCTTTTTCTAATGGAATATTTGGTAGTACTTCTGAGTGATGCATGCTAAAACAATTCACTATGAATGCAGGTGCAACAAGTCTGTGGACTCTCAGTAAACATTAAAACCAACATGCTTATGCCTAGAAATAGTCCATTACAAGTGTTTGTCTTTTTATGTTTACAAATAGAAAAAAAATGGAATGCTGCTTTCTGTAGAAGCAAAAGTTCAACATTGACATGTTCAAGCTGAGTTTAGCATACCATTTCAAACATGGTAAAATGGTGAGGGGCAGGAATTAAGAGCCAATGCAATATCCCATGTAGTTCCTTAATAGTCCTGTCTTGATATCAGAAAGGAATCTAGTGAATGATTTGAATGACAGAAGGGAAGACACTGGTCTTTCCAGAGAGCTACTTGGGTAAGCCCCCCACTCACGTCCCCTGTGCAGATGGAAGGAGAAATCCAAAGGGACTCCAGTCGCCTTTTCCTGTCACACTCATGGACAGTATGACATACCCACCACACCAACCCCTTACCTTTGGATATGATATTCCATCCTATGAGGAGACTGAAGGCATCATGGTGCAATTACAGCATGAGGAAAACTGTGTTCTGCCATTTGCACAGACAGTGGTTTCAGAAACTGCAGTTACTGGTATGGCAGATGGCTGCTTTCTCAGCACTTTGTGCTGAGCATTTATGAACAGTGATATGAGATTGCTGCGGCTCACTGTCAGGGATCTGGAAAGCAAAAATTTCCAAGCATACTGTCAACAGACAGTCCATATTGCCTTGGATTTTCATTGTGACAGCTGTCACAGCTGTAATATGAAGAATAGTGCAGAGGATTCACATCGCAACACTTCTGGATAATCTGCCTAGCACAAGGCTCACCCAAACCACCTGTGGTGTGATTGGTTTGGGTTTTAAAGCATGGCATTTAGTATCCCTGTGCTCTCATCACTCATCACAGTCATTAGCTAGAACAACTACAGATGATAAAATTACTTACAATTAACCTCTATTTGCATGCTCAGTACCAGTAACGACATCTTTATGCTATTATTCACTCAAACATTTTGAAATGTGCTATATATCACTAGTATATAGAAATTTATCATACAGAAGTTAGTTTTTATGAGGATGAATTTTTGTACATGGAGAAGAATGAATGCCCTGTATACAATGTCTTCAAAAGAAAGTATCAAAAAGTGTGTTAGACAGATAAAGACATCATCTTTTTAAATAGCGACAAATGATATTATGTGTTTCAAAGTATTCTTTCTTCATATTTTCCTAATCTTTTATCATCCCATGTGTATAGCTCACTACCTCTTGCAGCACCAAGTATCCTTGCGAGCCTTTTTTGGAGGATCTGCAGGATATTCAGGGTAGATAGAGGTTATGTCAATTGAAAGGTGTACCCAGCCTGAAGAATTCTTTCTGGTAGTGTTTGGCACACATTTCTGAACAGAGAAAATGTGTCTTAATGTTAATTAGAAAGCTGCTTTAGTCTTTTCAGTTTGCTACATTTAAGACCTTCTCCACAACAAGGTTGTTGTGGACATTGTCTCTTTATTGGAAATTGCTGAAGACAGTGAGATAAGGTCCCTGAAAAAGAACTCCTTGCTTTCAGTAGGAACTCTGTATAATAATGTTACATGGTGTTTTACAGTTATGCAGAGTCAAGATTCACTGCTTGAATGTCTTTCACTTCTGCTTAATCAATAGTGATGTTCACCAAGTATCCTTAGAAACTCAAACTCAGTCCAAACTGCAGTAATGTTAGTCAGATCGATAACACACAAATTTTGCATGATCCCATGATCTTCACATGGGATTTGAGACCACATCAGTTTGAATTCAGCTACTGGTCAGCATTCATAAGCTTGAACAAGGGTGAAATTTTATTTTAGCAGATGTATTATTTCTTATCATTTCCTCTCTGTCTGTCTACTCAGATACAAATATGTGCTTATGTCCACATCTGAGGTACAGATTGGGCAGAGAGAGTAAACTGACAAGACTCTCTGTGCTTCAAGGAGTTTCCTTATGAAATAGCTCATGTCCTCAGCTACTATAAATCTGTCCTAAACCCCTGCAGTCCAGCTGAGAAGCTCCGGAAAAACGATACTTTAGATCCTGCTTGAACCTATTCCCAGACCCGTGCCATATCTGCTGCTGGTGCCAGGACAGCACTGCTGAAGCGAGTGCTTTCCATCAGCTGGGCACACGGCCCAGGGCATTCTCTCTTCCCATTGCACAGGAAAACATCTCCGTGTGGAGATAAGCCAGAGACCATGGAGCACATGACATGCAGAATACAGTTTCAACAGGAGTCCCTCTTCTGCTTGAAATCCTTATCATAAAAAGCTGATAGCTGTGAAACTTTGTTACTAGGTTCAGCAGCATTCTCTCCTCATCAGTGTCCCACTGGGAACATAGGGAATTGTCAAACATGTTTCAGTCTCTCGGAAGCACAAAGAGAATTCACGAGATTTTTTTTCTTTTATCTCCCTAATCCTGCTGCCACTGAAGCCGTCTGGCAGACTGACCCTGTCCGTAGAAGTGGGCAGGACTGCATCTGCTGCACTGGGTTTTGAGGCACATGTGGTCTATCAGCCATACACAGAAGTTGAGGGAGTAACCCCACCATGCACAGCACATAATTTTTGGCTTCAGAAATGAAGATTCCCTCACATGCTGTTGGAATAACCTGTTCAAGGCCTCTGCACTATCACAATAAGATAGCAAATGTGTCTGGAGTCAAAAACAGGGAGGATGGGGCGGCTGGTCTAATCCAGTCCAGCAGAGCACTTATGCCCCTGGCTCTGAACTACATGAGACTGACAGGCAATTTGACCTGCATCCCTGCTTTGAATGAGAAGCTGATTCTGAGCTTCTCATTGCATGTACAGAAAAAATTTAGCTATGTAAAAAATGTCCCCTCTTCACTTGGTTTCTTTCCTTTCAGTCTTTGTTTCTCTCCTTGACAAAAGACATGATCAATATTTAATTTCTCTCCTTATTGCACTCTCTGCTGCAAGTCTGGCTTTGCTACCAGTGTTCCTATTTGTTACTCCTGGCCAAAAATCAAGGGATATTTTGCAAAGAGTGTTTTTGAAGTACGCTTTCCCATTTCCCCCTCTTCCTCCCTTGAATGTTTTGAAAAACCCCAGCTCTCCCTTCATAGTCCTCCTCCCTGCACCTCAGTTAGCTGGGCTCTTTTTCTCACAGCAAAGCTCAGACAGTGAATCACAATGGTGAGAACTGGCTCAGTAAAAACACTGATTTCAGTTTATGTCAATTGCAGACACAGTCTAATAAAATAAAAGTGCTTCCCAGTTGAGAGGATCAGTGGGTAGAAACATGTCTGACATAAGCCAGGCAGCTATCTGCATGTTGGGCTAATCATTTGGGATGATCGTTATTTATAAGAACAGTAAAATACTGTGAAAAGAGGGCAGTTTGTCAGAGCTTGTACATTTCCATGTGGCCTGCTGAGTGTCAGCCTCTGCTTACTGCTGTGGCAAAGTGTCCTGCTGCCTAAAGATGATGCTGACTCATTTTTTTTCTCCTCTAAGGAACGCAAGAGAGAGGTAAAGCTTTTTTCTCCCACCCACTTCTTTTGACCGCTTTGGCCCTTGCTATAGATGGATTCTTTAGTCATGCTCTGCAAATATAGCTTCATAAACATGTGTGCTTATACAAGTGCATGCTTTCACTCCATCATGCACAGGTGACTTGTATATTGGGACTGTCACCCTACAAGTGCCTTTCCATGGCTTACATCTGGATGAAATGAGCCATGGGGAGATGAACAGTTTATTTTGCTATAGCTGAAAATAGTTCAGTTAATCTTCCTGTGGGCTTTTAACAGCCTTTGAATCAATGTAGTGTTTGAACTATGCAGCTAAACCCCATGTAATTCCTTGTCAGTTCTGAAATATTTAAACTTTATTTAATACAGGAAAAAATATATTAGCAATATGGGATAATGAAAGTGAATCCAAAATATTACAAGGTATTTTGGTCTGCAAGAGCTACGAATCAGAGGACAGACTAATTTCCACCAATTAAACTACTAGCTTCATTGAATGTCTCCTTGTAATAGGCTGAGCTGAAGGTTCAGAAGCACAAATTAATGAAACTCAGAAAATAACAAAGTGCAAAACAGGACTGGAAAGAAAAGGTTTAGGAAAAATAATGCAGGTACATCACGAAAAACTAAAGTAAAGACAGTGCCACTACTTTCCTAGGAGTACAAATGTGAATGGTGGTGAGGATGATGGTGATGATGGGGCACAGGAGCAGTAGAGAAACCTGCTGTCAATGGACCTGCAGACTACACCAGTGTCCTGGTTGCTGCCAGGGCAGGGTTAGGCTTTTGCAGTAGCCAGGAGGCGGCGCGACTAGGATGTGGAGGTTATTCTATACCACCCCATATCCTTGCAGGGGATGTGGAAAAGGATCTCTCTTCCAGGAAGAAGGGGTTCCATCCAGTCGAGAAACTGCTGTGGAGGGAGTTGTCTGGTATTGTATATTATCAGATTGTTTTTGGGTTTTTTTCCATGTGAGTTGTTTCTTTTCTTATACCTTTTATTAATATTGTATCTGTCACTGTTCATTTTCTTATCTCACTGCTGTTTCCAGCAACTTGTTCTTATCTCAACTTTGTGCCTCCAGCTGGAGGGGGAGCAGTGCACAGTTTTAGAGGGAGTACTAAATTGGAGAATACCATTCCTAAACCATAACAGCCTTATTAAAATACCATTCTTAAACCATGGCAACCAGCTGTCTTGATAGTTTTGGCTCAGCTTTCTCATGCTGCCAGTGTGGATCTCACCTCTTCTTAGGGCACTGAAAACACAGAGAAAGGTTGGAGGACACGCCTCTCCCTTACTTCCTGCAATCTGGCCATGAAGAATGGGGAGGAAATTGTGAAATGTCTGAGAGTAACACCTCAAAGGCATGGGCCAAACAAAGAAGATGTGAACACAAACTCCCTTGTCACTTTTCTCAAGGGTAAACCCACTCTTAGCTTCTGCTCTTCATAACTTTGGCATCTTCTAGTTGTCTCCCTTCCTGTGAAGCTGCTACTCCTTTCAGGCTTATCAACCCTGTTGGAGGGCTCACTTGTCAGTTCATTTCTTCTTGTATCTGCTATTGCAGTTTTGTACAAGTTTGGAAATAGCATTAAAAAAATTATGTGTGATGAGAATTTGAAACTTTTAAAGCTGAAACAAAAATAGAAAACAAAGAAAGCAGATAACAATATAACATATAAAACAGATTTCAGACTACACATGCTGTCAACTTTTTTTATCCAGATCAGACAAGGGAGGCCCACTGGAACACCTTTAAATGGGTTTATGAGGGATGGAGTCTATGGTACTCATTGCTACAAATTACTGTGGGATTTAGTCATGTTATCAGACCAGGAGTCATGGTTTAAATGTTAAAAGGAATATCGAACAGCTGGAAAAATTAGTATGCATTTATTTCATTTGGAGAGAGGTGTCAAAATCCTTTAAATCAGTTTTCTTTTCTTTTCTTTTCTTTTCTTTTCTTTTCTTTTCTTTTCTTTTCTTTTCTTTTCTTTTCTTTTCTTTTCTTTTCTTTTCTTTTCTTTTCTTTTCTTTTCTTTTCTTTTCTTTTCTTTTCTTTTCTTTTCTTTTCTTTTCTTTTCTGTTATGGACCTTACTTTCCAGTGGAAGATAGCATTTTTTAAAATTGAACATATTTCAATCAATTTGTATCTAGCTTCAATCTCTTGATGATATACTCAGTGATTATTCTCAATTTAAAATGTCTGGCATTTTGAGTTTTGGTTTGTCTCTTCCAAAGAAATGGCTAAGACTGGTCTTCTAAAATTCCTTGAGTTTCCTTAAAGTCAGTTTCAGTCACAGGTTGTCTTCAGCACTCTCCACTGAGATACTGTGTCTGAAAGTTAACATTCAGAGAAGCAACTGTGAATTATGAATTCAAGATTGAATCCTCCATCACTGGATCACTGAAACAATTGCTCAGCTGTCAGTTTGGAGCCAGAATTGTCATCTCCACTAATGGTTTTCATAGGTAGCCATTCCCATTGCTTATTTCAGGAAAGTGCTGGCGAAGGTGACATTTGGGCTCTGACAACTGTTCCTTTATTTTTCTTGTTGCAAGCTTCAGGATCTGACAGCTCATTTTCAGCCATAAACTTGTTCTGGGCTTCCAGGTGTCCAGATCTTTTTTTATCTGAGAAACAAAGTTAGAGGGTGTTCAGGAAAGCCTCAGGTTTGACATGTTTGCTGGAAGCTGTTATGCTCATTCCAGACCATTAAATAAGTCATGGTAAACCTAGGGAAAGAAAGTGGTTCTGCACCTGCATTTGCAGGTGACACACAGATTTTAGAGTGTCTGAGAAATTAAAACCAAACCAAATCAAACCATTCTCTAAAACACTGTGAATGCAGCCAAGGAAAAGGGTAAGTTTCTGCATGATATTCCATGCTCCTCAGTATGAATAAACTAACTTCACTCAATTGCACCATTTTTCATTGTCAAATGATAAATACACGTATGTCTGCACTGGGTGTGCTTTATTAAAGCCATTCATTTACAAAGCAGTGTCTAAACAGTAAACCTTAATAATTAATATTTATGAGAAGCACCAACATATTGAAGCCTTCTCTAACTCACATTGCAATGAGCCTCCAAAGCTCTTTTCCCTGGTGTATTTTCCCCAATTACACTAGCTGTGCAAATCCTGGACTCATTTTTATAATCTTCCCGAAAGAAACAGTGCTCTGAATATATCATCATTTGAATACCTTCAACTACTTCTTCAATTCCAATGCATGTGTTCGATCAAGTTTTGTGAATACTTTTTTTATCAGTGTTATTGTTACTGTGCTTCTCATTGCAAGGAGCAAGAAAATTTCAGCAGCTGGTGGAGGTGTTGCAGCCTTAATAATTCAGTTGGCTATTCTGAAAGATGTGGTTTAGTATTCACAGCAATAAATGAATGGATAACTTTAACAGTTGTTATGCTTTTGATTTACATATCACTCTTTAAAACCTTTGTCTTTAAAGTGAGTGTTGTTTGATTTAGGATGGCAAGAAAGGTTGGCTAGCTTCACCCATTTGTTAGTTATGTCTTTCTAACAAAACACACAGTGAGATGACTGATGACCAAGTCCCAGTGAACTGTTCTGTATGCCACATGTGTTGTGTTTTTGTGCTTTCCTTTGAATCTGTGTCATATGGACACAAGGACATTTTTTTTTACACTTGCTCCTAACTGGAAATTTAAATAATTTTTCTGACCTATTTAGTCAGCATAGGTTGCAAAGCCTCATCATCAGCTGAACCTAAAACACCTCACAGTTCTGAGTTTGGCGTCCATGCTCCCACTTTTAGAAACCTTTGCACTAGATTCTAAATACTAGGAACACAGAGGGGAGAAATAATTTAAAAATTAATTTATTTTGAAAAGGGGTGGATGTGATTGGGAATACTTTAGAAATTGAGGAGGCCAGCATAACAGCACTGCAAGCAGCATTGTGATATCAGCTGCCAAACCATCAGTGGTAGTGTCCACAAAAGTCTTGGATGGCTCTGGATGTCCAAGTCTAACTGCTTCTGTACTTTGTACCTACAAAGGCAGGAAGATGCTGTGCTTTACTGAGTTTTTCAGGTACCTCTGACCTATTCATTGATCTCAGCTACTCCTTCCTGCCACCTTGGACTCCACTTATATGTCTGTATTTATTCATCAGGCAATCTTCACAGGCCTTTGCCTGGTCCAACAGACAACCATGCAGCATTTCCATGCAAATTATATTGTCTAGCCAGAAAAAATACAAGTGGCTCTGTATCAGCAAAACTGTGGATGAGGTCTGTCTGCTAAAAAGCAGGGTGGGTTATGTCTCCAAACATCCACACAGCCCACTATGAAGATTTTTTTTTTTTTTAATGACACTGTCACACACTGAAAAGTTACCTGGCTTAGTCCTGCAAATTTGCTACAGATGGGTTTCAAATCTTACCAACACAGTCATGGGGAATTTGTGCTCGTACATCTGTTTTGGCTTGAAAAATCTGATCTTCACGTTGTGGGAAACTCTCAGCAGAAGGGACTACAGTCTGCCATAGACAACTGGGACAGGACAGAGGAGAACCTTTGCTCCAGCACATGGATGTTCCAGGTCTGGGTGGGGCTCTATCCCTGGGAGAGCAGCCTGAAGATCCTTCCATTCCTACAGTCTGCACTGCTTCACTAATAATGAATAAAGACTTTTATCCCTTGAGTTTGCAGTTTTTCCCTTGAGAGAGTATCAGCAAGTGGGATTTCAAAAGCACAGGAAATTGCTTTACCCTCCTGCCACTGAAATCACTGAGTGTTTTACCCTTGGGATCAGTAGGAGGAGAATTAGGCCCATATTGAGTTCTTCTGAAAATCCCACTCTTTAATGAAGAGAAAAATGGGATGTTGATGGCTGTGTTGTAAAACCTCTTCATAAAGATGGAATTTAAAATGCACTGAAGAGTGCTGCAATTGCCTGTGACCTGCCATTTCATCCCCAGTTGAAAGCTTTTTCTTTGTGAATGATACTTTTAATTGCTTGTGAGATACTATGCCTCATCTAGTGAACACTAATGTGACAGAGACTATAGAAAAGCTGGTAATCTACAATAACATAATTTGGCTATTATTAAGTTGTCTTTGTGTTGCAGCATGATAACAAAAAAAAATAGGACTAATTAGTGATTAACACAGAGACAGACTAATTGCCTTTTTTTTCCTCTATGAAGACAGTGGTTAAATGAGCAGACATAGCTCCTATAACAACAGAAAATAGTTTTGAAAGAGCATATGTTATCTCTTAAAATATACTCAAGTGAAGCACATGTTACATATTAATTGAGAAAACACCTGTCTAAGTGAAACTGGTTGGCTTCTTTTCTGCAGAAATATAGGCTAAGCCATCATACAAATTGAAAAAAACATAATGATACCCTATTCTTCTGTTATGAAATGAAAAAAACCCATGGCATTCACCCTTTGAGAACCCAGAACTCAAGACAGTCAAGGCTATTACAGCCCCCATGCCGTGACGTTTTGCTGACAGTAGCTGCAGAAATAAAGATACAAAATCCCATGTTTGCACCAGTTCATTAATGTCTTGGGATTCTTTATGATGAGCTGGAAATTTGCTCTTTTTCCTCTACCTGCATGGACTTTTGCTTAACAGTGTGGCCACTTAAAGTTTTGTTCAGACGGTCTTTCCTCTCTTTCCTCTCTTTCCTTATCTTCCCTGTTCTCAGCTCTGCATATTGTTTTCTATAGGTTGCTCCGAGAGTCTAATTTTTGTAACACATGGCTCATGCATTAGGGCCCACTCTGGCACATGTGCAACCACTTCAGTGGTTGTTTGATCCCTTTGTTTCATTTCCAGCTAAAAAGCAAGGAGAAGGAAGTTTCATCTCAGTGAAGGTAATGCAGAACTTCTTGATGTCTCCACTATTCCATTTGTTCTCAGTGAATTGAGGAAAGAGTTAAGAAAATCCTATGCCTGACTTCTGATTCCTTTTCAGGTCAGTGAACAGCTGCCCTGGAGAAATGCTCATTAATGCCAGTAACACTGGAACAAGATTCCCAAGTTTTAAACACTCAGCCCATCTTGCTGTTACTGAACTCTATTTGGTGGAAGAAGACATGTGGATCATATGCCTTGAATGCTCCATGGGTCAAGGCCAGCTCATTAATTTTTACTGCATGATCCATCTTACTCTTAGCCTGAACTTTCATATGCCAATCTCTCTTTGTTTGGAGACAACCAACTAAATCTCCACTGCACAAGTATATGAGTGCATAAGAGCTGTACAGTGTGGTTAACATTTAGGTTTTTTAAAAAGTATAAAGAAACTTGCATAAACTATAACAATTTCTTCATTCTTGTTATTTTTTTATTCCCCTAGGATGTCCCACTCTATGTCCAAGCTCATCAGGACATGCAGGTAGCAACTGGTGCTGAGTATGAAAGGGTCATGTAAGAAAAGGCCACATATTCCACTACTTTCCCTCCCNTTCCTTTCCTTCCTCTCCTTCCTTTCCTGCCGCTCCGGGCGCCTGGATCCGGGAGCACCAAGTGGCACACTCAGCCGACCTGTGGTTTCCATTCCCAGCACTCGAGGGCACTGTTGCTTTACTTTTGCTGCTGCTGCGGTTCCACAGGGTGGCAAGCATGTCCCTCCGAATCCCGCCCGCCGGACCGTGGGCTCCCCTAGGACATGCAGCTTTTGGTCTGTTCTAAGTAAAGATGTTCCATTGCTGTGCTATTCGGGTCTGCCACTTCAGTCTCGTTTTTTTGGCCCTCGTGGAGGTAGATGTGGCGGTTGTGCCAAGGTGGAATGGAAACTTCTCCGTGTGCAATGGGATGTCTTTGAGGGCTTTAAATTTTGGTAGGTTTGAAGGAGTCAGATTTACAAATAACAAAGGCTTTATTATTGACACAACCCATGCAGGAGCAACAGGAGATTTTGAAAGCACTGAAGTTTGTGTTGTCCCAGAACACATGCCTATAGGCAATTGCTACACATTTTACAACTTAAACCAATCTCTTTTACCACATTTCTCTGGCTATGATATGATATGATAAGGCAGACTATGCATGAGAAGATGACAGACTTGAAATCTTACAGGTCCTTGAAAAAACACTCAGGGCTTAAGGATATCCTGTATATCTTCAGGAGTACATTGTCATTTGCCTTAAACATACCTCAGCACCTTAAAAAGATGTCACCTGCTACAGACTCCCCCTGCTTGTTAGTGCTTGCTCGTTATCCTCATGTCTTCCCAACCAGCCACTACAATCCTTCAGTTTGGCATAAGACAACATAGGCACAACTGGTCAGCTTTCTCGAGTTAGTAGCACACCATTAAGTGGGGTTTGTGGGCTCTGAAGAAAAGCTGTGATATCAAATCTGCTTTAAGCTCTCAGAAGGCTAATGGAGATGCTCTATCACCCTGTTTTTTTAACTGAAATATGAAGGCCCTTCAGAAAGATGCATGCAGTCTGACTTTCCCCTCACATCCATACCCTTATAATTTTCTCTGTGCTTGGTAATATGCTTCTATTTGTGAATAGGTACAGGTGCTGATCTTACCAGTGAATGGCAAAAACCGTTCTCTGGACCATGTTTGCTGGGCATCAGCAACCACAAAATCATATCTGCCTTTTTTACTTAGCATGAGCCTTGATTTGTGTTTGAAACCATCTTAGTGGCCTTATGACATGTTACTTAGTTTTATTCTTGGAAACGTAAAAAATTTCTAGCAGTCAAGAAGGCCAATCAACAGAAGAGGTTTCTGGGTTTTGACCAGAACAGAATTATTTTTTTGTAATATCTGTGAGGGGGGGTAAAGCCTGGAATTGTGTGGGCATGTATGGATTGTGATTCTATGCCACCTCACTGATGAGGGTCATCCCTGAGGAGTGAAAGTAAGGGATTCCTACAAGGAAGAAGGTGGGCATGGCTTGGGCTGGGGCTTACAGTTGGGTTGAGGAGGATCCGTCCACCATTGGTTTTCACTGTCCCACTCTTGGTGACCATTTTTGCATGTAAATAACTGTCGCTCTGTACACTTTTGTTACTAGTATTGTTGCTTTTACTGTTTGTTTTCTTATCTCATTGTGTTTCCAGTAAAATGTTCTTATGTCAACCCATAATGTCTGCTTTTGTGTCTCCCACTGGAGGAGGGTGGAGGGGCATGGCTTGTGGTTTTCTTTTTAGTGGGAGTTCTAGACTGGGGAGTGCCATTCCTAAACCACAGCAAGAGGTAACTGCTGCATTTATCAGTGACTTACTGGCATTGAGCAGTGGAAACCACAGGATCCAACACATGCATTACATCTCTGCATAGCTAAAATAACCTGAACAATGTCTGATGTTGAGTTAACAAGTGACAGATCGGTCAGATATTCACATGGCCAGTAACACACCAAAAAACTAGCATTATTATCAATGCTTCACACTGCACCCCTTCCTGAAGTTGTTTAAAAAAATAAATAAAACTCATTAAAATTAAAGAAACTAAATTGGTCAAACTAAAAATTACAAGTACAAGTGGACCTTGTGTGCTTTAAATCTCGAAGACTGAATTTCTAGCCTTCCTTGGGACTTTTCAACAGCTGGAAGACAGTTAGATACTGTTTATCCTGAATGTAAGTAGAAACTCTGATACTTTTTCAGGCAAAAGGTAAACTTAGTTTTTTTGCAAATAAATCAAATACTCAGCTTTGACCATTTCTAAACCCAGTTATGGATAATACCAGCTATTAGTCATGGGGTTTAGAAGGGTGTTACCCTAGTGGCAGCAGTAAAACTGAAGCATGAACCCAAAATATAGTGGTTTTTCAGTACTATGCAGGAGAAAAAAAAGTATTTTTTTCTTCAAAAGAAACCAGGACTCTATTTTGAATTTCTCAGTTTTGGTTCAGACCTTGTGTGTAATACAGCCAATAGACTGACTCCTCATGACTCCAAATTGTAGGGACAGGGAATTATTCTGATATCCTACTTTTCAAAGGTTCTTTGATTTCTCCTCCTTCATCCTTTCTGTACTGTCAAAGAGGACCTTGACGCTTCTCTACTCCTGTTTTTGCAGGAAGGTGGGCCCCTTCTGTCCCATCCATTTTATGGATAGGAATTGAATACAGTTTGGACTTTTGAGGGAACAAGGATTTGAAGCTGCCTTGTGTGTTGTCTGGCTCAGTGAATAAACCTTCCCCTGAATGGTCATTGTTTCATGCAGGCTATGCTGTGCAGTCACGTCATTCCTTCTTTTCAGACAAATACTTTTTTCACAATTTTATCCAACTTTTACTGGTAGTATAATACTGATTTTCAGACACTAGAATTGACTTTTCCCAGCACTGAACTACTCCATGGACTGAGATGAGCAGCAATCTCCAGGAATTCCTAGCAGTCGCTGAGAGTTTTCATTTTTTCTCACCTTCGAGGAACCTTGGCATGGGCTCTCTGTCTTCCAGGTACCTTGGAAAATGTGGCAGATTCAATCTCACTGAAGTCAGGTGCATCTATGTGTAAAGGGGAGGGGGCTGGGGGGAAGGAAAAGGGGAAAGGAGTAGCCTGAAGGGCCTTCAGGGCTCTGGTCATGTTGCAGCACAGAAAATCTTGCCCAATATCAATATGTGAAATCTGGAGGTTGAGGTCTCCTGGGAGACATGACTGAGTAGACAATGCCATGGGATCAGAAAAGCTTATCAAGTCTTACATGTCATGCATGTCACTACCTTTAATACATTCTGCTCAGTGTACTGTCCACCAAAAAAGTAATTTCCTTGCAACTTAAAGGAGAACATACACTACCATCCAAGGGACAGATGAAGCATCCTCCAGAAAAGTACATACAAATGCCAACATTTGGAAGAGCTGACCTTTTGTGCAGCAGTTTTGGTGGAAGTATTGATCAAGGAGTACTTTGCTTGTCTTGCCTTACCAACAGAATGAAATCTCAGAGAAAACATATTTAGAGGTAAACATTCTGGGAAACATGCAAAGAAGAAAGTGCTGTTCAACCCAAAGGATATTACCACCAGTAAAAATGGTGTATGCTGTCCTAGGATAGGCAAAGGGCAACAATGGAAAGGCTTCTGGTCGGATGAAAAGACACAGTGGCAGGCAGGAGGATATTTTTACATTGTTAAGACGAGACTTGATCACTCACTGACGGATGCATGGAAGGCTGACACACAGTGGTTTGAAGTCCTCTGCTGTGCACTTCTGGAACTCCCCCTCTACCTGAGGATGTTTTGTCCATTTCTTCTTGATTTGTTAGGTCAATTTACAATGGCATAATGAGGTGCATATCTGAGAAAGACAATGGCCTGCTTCTATGGAACGGTCAACATTCTTCATATTAGTTGATGTGATTTCTTGTCTTTCTAAATTTTAATGACAGTATGTCACACAGCACTAGTGACAAAACTCTAGAAATGGAAAAGATGCCTTGAGGGTGAACAATAAGTCCAGAGCCATCTAGCTTTCTTCTTTTTCCCCAGTCTTGGTAGCAAGTGCGTAAGAAAACCACCTACAATATATCTCAGGACAGTCAGTCAGATAAGGTCTTTTGGTAGGTCACCGCAGCACTGCTGCCATCAGTTCATAACAGTTTTCTTCTGAATATCAATTCTAGGCAATTCATTCCAAGTTGAACACGACTTGCCTGTATTGTTCAATCCATTTCCCTATAACTTCATAAAACTGCAGAGAGTTTTTGGGCTGTTGAATGAGATATCTCCTTGGATATATATCCACATAGTCTGAATTCCTGCTGGTAATACTGACTGAGCATATGTGCTTGTTCTTTCATCTTAGATTTTACCTTAGATTATATGTGAATGGTCTTCAACAGATCTGGCTGCTCTAGATGAAAGTTCCAGTTCATCAGAACTACGCAATTCTAATGAGAGAAAGGGAAGGCAAAAAAAAGGTGAAGAAAAAAAATTGAAAATAGGATCTGGTGAAATGTTTCAATGGGAAATCTACATCCTCTAAAATGACTTTTCATGTGTCAAACCTCATTACATATGTTGGTATAAGATTGGCTCTTCCAGAAACAGGCAATAAAGGAACCCATTTTCCAGAGTTTTACTGGGAAATATAAATACTATTACACTGTTAATTTTATCCTGCAAGTAAATAAACAGTCTAAACCCAGCTCAACATAACAGAGGGAAAAGTTAGCTTTAGTAGGAACTCCCATGTTATCAGGGAACACTTGAACTGAAAAACAGAGGTCAGAATACCAACTTTACATCTCTAATCTTAAGGAAGAAAAAGAGCCACAAATACATACTCTGTCTTGAGCAGGGAAAAGAGGTCAATTGATTTAGTTTGTCATAGTGGGCCTTAGTATTCACCTGATTTCATTCCTGCCTGAAGTTCAGTGTCTTTGTTTAAGAAAGAGCAGACACTTTTCTGGGCCATCCCAACGACTATGATATCTGCTCTCTATTGAAATGTTTACAGTGCATTTCTGGTTCAAATTTATCTCAATTCAGCTTTCAGACTCTGCCCAAGAGGCCTCTATGCCTACGCCTTTTCCTGCTCAGAGAGCCTGCAATGATCAAATTTCCCATGAATGCATTTTGAGGCTGTTTAAAAATATCTCCCTCCCTTCATGCTCCAGGAGCCTCTTATGTTGATGCTTCTCAACTTCTTATTGTTCTCAGAGTTCTTGCTAGACATCTCTGCAGCTAAATGGCATTCTTCTGGAAATAGTGCTTCCTAAGTTTGTTCCCCAGTCTTTTGCCTTGTACCCTTTTGCACTTGTTAAGAATGGTTACTAGGGTTTTTTACACAAGTCTGGAAGAGCAACATGAATTTTATAATTGTTTCATTGGGGAAGACTGCCTTTGAAAATCAAGATCACTTTTCTTATTTTGGTATACTATTTATAATTTTTTTTTGGGGGGGTGGGTGAGTGAGCAGGACACCTTTGGCAAATCTTATCTGTGCCTTTGCTAGGTGGGAGGTAATCTTCTACTCCATACACAAGTATTTCTTTTGTACTGAATCCCCCTTATAAATGAAGACTAAGTCATATTCCCTAAGCTACAACTTCACTACAATGCATCTGACACTGTGGATGGTGAAAACACTCAACCTGTAGTTATCTCTCCTGAGCCAAAGTCATGCCTGTAGCTGGAGCTTTAACGGCAAAGCTTTCTCTTGGAACAGAAGTTGGAATAAATTCCAGAAGTTGGCAACTCCTCTTTGTTGAATAACATTGACTGAGTCTACACAAAAATGCCAAAAAATTGAAAGCACATAATCCAGTTTTGAGCTTTTCCATACAGCAGATAATTTTTCTAGACCATCCATCAACTCTCAACTTTGTTGATGTGACTGATGCTATAGAGAGTCACAGAGAAGCTGTGGATGCCCCATCCAGCCACCTGGTTTAGTGGTGGGTCTTCGAGCAACCTGGTTTAGTGGAGGGTGTCCCTGTCTGTGGTGGGGGAGGTTGAAACAAGATCATCTTTAAGGTTCCTACCAAACCTTGTGATTCCATGAAAATTTTGTCTCTTCACCATAAAGGTGGTGAGCTACCCCAGTTGTTTGAAGCTCTATTCTTTCCTGTCTCAAGGCCATACCTCCGTACCTGGCCTTTGTGACAAGCTGCCTTCATAGACAACCCTTTTTTCTGTCATTAGTTTCATGCATAAAATGGTAGTTTTGCAGATTAGTTCCTACCTTTAGAGCTGTCACATATCCTCTCATACTTCTCCTGTTTGTTTCAGGCCCTCTCAGTGCATGGTGACACTAACAGAAACATAGAAGTTGTATTGAGGCACTCTGCTGTGGTGCCCAGTGACAGGACAAGAGACAGCAGGTACAAACTGAAACATGGGAGTTTCCTCCTGAACATCAGGAAACCTTTGTCCACTGTGAGGGTGACCAAGCACTGCCACAGGTTGCCCACATACATTGTGGAGTTTCCCTTCTTGCAGATATTCAAAAGCCATCTAGACATTGTCCTGGGCAAGTGATTCTTGGTGGTCCTGCTAGAGCAGCGGAGTTGGGCCAGATGCTCTCCCAAGGTCCCTTACAATTTCAGTCAGACTGCGATTCTGCATGATTTAGTGTCAGTGAAATCAGTGATTCTCTTCTGGAAATATTTACCATTTGATAACTGTTATAACTATGCTATGGAATAGTTCTGCTTGAAAGGTTCAGATCACTGTATTGTGAGCACATTACACATGTAATGTCTATATATTGATTTGAAGTACATGCTGAATGTCATCCCAAGGAGGGTACAACACAGAAAATGCTTCTGTTATTTGATGCTGTAAATATATTAGTGAAGCAAAAATGCTGTCCTTAAAATGGATGGGGGAGGGGAACCCAAAAACAAAAACCCAGGCATTGCCAATGTCTCTCAAAAGATATCTTTAACAAAAAGTTTCAATTTCCTAGTGTTCAATATTTATAGGCATATGGGAATACCAATACTGCTCATCATCAAGATAGCTTTGAAATATGTTATTTGAGATGGTAAATATGTATGACAGGACCCAGGAAAATGAAATAACCAAATGAGGTGAAGCATATTTAAAATTGCAGGAAGAATTTACTGCAGCCTATAACGGAGCTGTCATGCAGAGTAGGTCTCTCACTTGGTTGTTACTGTTGCTTCACTGCATTTCATATGACAAGTCTTTGCTTTCTCTAAGGAGACTGACTGCTGTATCCTGACTGCGTTGAGTTCTGTGACAAATATCCTTCCCACAATGCAAGAAACAGCTGGGTAGTGGCAGGAAAACTCTGAGTCCAAGTTAACTTCAGAGATCTGTCAGAAACGGGTGCAACTATTTCAATGTTCCTGGCAATGTAAGTAAATCCATTGCAACAAGATGATGGAACAGGCTCCAGGTGCAAACAGGGAGATGGGTTCTTATTTCAAGAACAAGGATCTTTATGGTCTGGTGAGGTAATGAACTTTATAGCTGCCTAGGGCTGTTGGAATGGCTCAGACTATGCTACACAGAACATGAACTCTCAGTCATCAGATACCATCCTAAAACACCATTTCTCCCTGTAGCCATCTGCAACTAACCTACAAAGACTCCAGAAGCACATGACATGCAAGAAACAGAGATTCAGGCCAGACAGAAGCTGTTGCAAATGTAATCAGTAAACTGTCGGACTAGTAACCAAAGGAAAGAGCGACATTGGTAGTCATTTGCAGTGCAAAGATTTTGCTGGTTCTGCAGGACCCAGTGACTGTGCTGCTATGCTTTCAGGAGCTCCGTCTGTCAGGATTAAGCACATGGACACAATGCATGCTCTTGTAAAAATGCCGGTTTTCACTGTTCACAGATCTAGTCACAGAGTGGACTTTCTTGTACTGCAAAGCAGTCAAATACAATGAGGCTAAGCATAGTGTAAATGCCAGTACAGATTACAGTAAAACAGACAATTTGGAAATGGCTGGACCCTGGCCAGGCAATGTATGGTTGTGACAGGGAGCACTGGAGAAGACCCACAGCTGCTGACCCTTTTCACACCTATCAGGATCCCAGAGTAGGGTGTAGCCAGCTGAGTGCATCCCTTCCCAGTGGAATCACTGTGCTTCGCCTTTGCAGTGGTCTTCCACACCAGTGTGCTGGCAATGTTCCCCAGGGGCAATGCCACTTGTAGGTTGGCTCAGCCTTACCCGCGCAGTTCAGCATGGAGCCAAGCATTCAGCCCTGTCTTTGCAGAAACTGCCTGACGGTCAATGCAGCAAACTAGGCAGCGGTTGAATTTTTCATTCCATTAAGTATTACACTTTCTTCCCCTGTCTTGCTGTTGTTGTTTCTCAGCATGACAGATAATAATCAGAAAACAAAAGCATTTACATTTTCTCCATCAGCAAAACAGCACATTCACAACCAACATCAAAGGTGGGATTTAGCGATCATTAGTGCAATACCATACTTCATCGTGATCAAAGCAATCAGTGCCCAGACACAATAAAGAAGTTGGAGCTCTGATTCAGCTCTTCTATAAAAGGCAATGATAAAGAGATCTGGGCACAGGGTGACAGCAAAGTAAATATGTGAGGGCATGCAGCTGAGATATTCTTTTACATCAAAACAATTTCTCATTTCATATCCAATTATACCTCTGAGCTGTTCAGCCCATCATCTCTGTCATCTCTGGCTTTCAATTGACATTGCAAATTGTGGAATACAAAAAGCTACCATAAAGCATGTCTCCATTGAAATTCCCCCTGAAGTGTGTTACTTCAGATGGGTAACTCTTTGAGAGCTGGTATACTTGTGCTAGCCTTATTACTGCTGCCATTCACATTGGGTGAGGGAGTCTTTAGCTATCACTTAGTCATTGAAAATAGCTTTTCTTCTTACTGTCTGACACAGGGTATCATAGAATCATAGGACCTTAGAATGGTCTGGGTTGGAAGGGACCTTAAACACTGACTAGTTCCAACACTCCTGCCATGGGCAAGAACACCTCTCACCAGACTAGGCTGCTCAGAGCCCCATCCAACCTGGCTTTAAACACTTTAAGGGACAAGGCATCCACAACTTCTCTGGACAAATAATTCCAGTGCCTCACCACTCTCACAGTAAAGACTTTCTTCTTCATATCTAACCTAAATCTATTTAATCTCTTTCAGTTTAAACCCATTCCCCCTTGTCCTGTCACTACATGCTCCTGTAAAAAAATTCTCCATCTTTCTTGTAGGCTGCCTTCATGTACTGAAAAGCTGCAGCTAGGTCCCCCAAAAGGCTTCTCTTTTCCAGTCTGAATAATCCCTGTTCTCTCAGCCTCTCTTGACCTGTTGGCCACACGGCTTTGATGCAGCCCAGGATAAAATTGGCTTTCTGGGCTGCAAGTGCATATTGCGGGGTCATATGCAGCCTCTCACCCACAGCACCTCCAAGTACTTCTTGGCAGGGCTGCTCTCAAACTGTTCATTCTCCAGCTTGTGCTGATATTGGGTGTTGCCTGATCCAAGGTAGAAGGTTCAACATAGAAAGCTCTGAGTACAGGGACAATCAACTTTGTGATGATGGGTGTCCATAGCCAGGGAAACGAATGTCATTGAGGGCAAGGGTAGAGATGACATTAACCAGGCCACTGTAACTGACTGATTATTTTGTCTCTTGGACTTACACAGCTCAGGCTACAAAAGCACACCCTAGGAAGCCCTCATCTTCTGCCTGATTTGGGGCAACTCTGAAACTCTGAAATGAACTTTGTCTTAAAATCATTGAGACATACAGACTCTTCTATTTGAGAAAAGCATCATCCCCATGCCTCACTACACTGAGTACGTNTGGAGTTTGGGAGTGAGAAGGGCTGGGGGGGCGGGGCAGGTTTGATTAACAAGACCTCAGATCCTGGAAGTCTGGTCCCTAAGTATGTAGTCTGTGACTGCAGCTGAGTCACTCTGTCTAAACCACAAGAGCCTCTTTAAGTCTTTCTCTGGAAGATAGATTTTCCACACTCAGAATGGCTTGTAAAGATGTTCTAAAGATGTATCTCAGGGGAAGAATACAAACAAAAGACCAGATCCAGGAAAAAGAAAGGCATTCAGTGATACTTAGCAAGGCAGGGTACTTGTTTGGAAGTGGCAGAGCATCAAGAAATACTGGCATGTTGTGTTGACAGCAAATTAAATACGGATTTGTCCACTGCTAAGCCAGTAAGACAGGGAAGCAACAGAGTCATGTGTTGAAGAAAATGAGCCATGGCAAATCAAAGAGAATATAGAACAATTAATTAACATAGCTTTACAGGGGAAGAAAACTGTTTTGAAGGATGAGATGGGTAATAAAGTTTGAGGCACAAATGTGGTCATCTGTGTTGGCAGTGAGGGTAAAATTGATGCTGTTGCACTCACTTTCATAAAACTTCATCAGTATACAAAAGCAGTCTCTCTGTATCATGAAATGGTTTTAGCTGGACAGCATTCCTATTTTTGCTTTATGAATACCTACTCTCTTCTGTGTAACAGCAGCATAAGCATAAGGTCTACTTAGTGGAACTTCTTTAAATACACCTACCTCCTATTTCAAAAGTAAAATGTTTTTTTTTTTTTACCAAAAGCTTCAAAGTCACACCATAAGGGTGTATAGAGATCTCTGGCTCTTCAGCACAGATTCAAACACTCATTTAATGCCTGGAGAGAGCAAAGCATGCAGGTATGGAATCTTCGGGGGTTGGTCTGCAGAGAAGAGGGTGTAAAAACCAGCAAGCAGGGAACACAAACCAGGAAGAGAGCACTGGTAGAATTACTGTCTGACCTGAACTGGGCACTTTTTGCTGCTCTGGTTTTCTGCTGTGAGTGGGATCCTGGCCAAGCAGTGTCTTTCTCCATTACTTACTGCTCAGTCCCATACTTGTTCTGCCCATAATCATCTCATGTATTCAGTGTGCACTTGGGGGAATAAAGTGGTGAATTTTGATCTATAAATATAAATTAATGCATAGAATTACAGTCTTAAGTTGTTTAGTTCTGCATAAAAGACATTGTCTGCTTTCCACACCTACCTATGGAAAAGTGACTATCCCTTGGGGATTTTGCCTGCCAGTGCTGGGGAAGGGGGCTGCAGTCAGGTAGTGTGTCTTTCCAGAAAATACCCTGCTCACATGATTCAGTGGGAATTGTCTGTTTAATTCTGTTCTCCTCTGCAGGAAATATGCAGTTAATATTTAGAAATTATCCCCTCAGATGGCCCTTCTGCATGTGTGGCATGATGGGATTGTGTCTAGGATTTGATTTCTGTGCAAAACAGTAATATGTCTCCACCTTGATCAGCCCCGCCACCCTTTATACTCAGATCCTGCATCCATGCAAGGGCTATATAGGGAAATTTCCTGTCTTCTTGCTGCAAGTGGGGAGGAACAGATGGAACACAGACACAAAGAGTGGCATCTCTTTCCCTTCCTTCACTCTCAGGCTAGCAGAGCTCAAGTGCACTGGATTTTTGTTGGATAACAGTGAAGCAATGCAACTGGTGAGAAAAGACCAGCGGTTACCCATTTTCCAAGAGGTGGCTATTTACCAGCTGCTGTCTGTTTATGACTTTATGTAAAGCTATCTTCAAATCCAGACTTTCTGTGTAATCTGATCTGTGCCCAGAACAAACACAGAAAGTTTCCCCTTCTGCTGACCATTTTTGTGAATCTAACTACCACATGAAAAAAGATGCAATAGCTGTGAGACAGATCCTGCAAAGGATTTATATACAGAAGAAACATTTCATATGATCCTACAAGTACAGTAAAGGGACATCTTTCTCAGGGCTCAGCTCACACATGATGCCTCATTTCTCACATTGTAGTGATCACAAATTGGTCCTACCCCTCACCAGCAAGGGAATTTGAATGGTGCAGGCAGCTTTATACAGCAAGGGCATGCAGAGCTTGACTTCCAATTTATGTTCATGTAATACCTGAGGTAGCATGATTGCTGCTGGCAGTGCTCTGATACAGCATGAAGCCTTGAGGGAACACATTCCAGCCTACACATCTTCCCAAGAAGATTTTGACATCCTCTATGAGCCCAAGGTTATCTAAATATACTGTTGCATATTTATATGGATATACAGGGATGTAAGGCACCCTAAACCATCCTACACAGACTGAATCCCCATCCTGACAGCACCCTCATGGGCAGAGCTGGCACTGGTACTCAGCTCTAAGTACAGGGCTGTAGATACTGCGGGAAAAGGTGGGTCCCATGCCACCTCTGACTTTTCTGTTTGCCTTTCTGTTCTCCAGCAACTAGAGAGACTCCAATGCAGACTCATACTCTGGCCCTGGAAGTATGCCTGCATCTCCTCTGATGGACAGTTGGAGGGACCTGCCTGGTCTTTGCACTCAGAGATGGCATATGAGATGTGCTCATGTGCAATCTCTGTATGGATGGTAGGGAGAAGGCCCAAGAGAAGTGCACATGGGTGAGATGCAAAGCATGCGCATGTGCCAAGCAGCCCCGCTACATGGGGAAGATGCACCATATGCAGCAGTTGTTCTGCTAGAAGAGAATGCTTTTCCCTCAGAAGCAGGCACCAGCTGGAAATTCCTGGGAGGCAGATGCACCATGATGGGAGGGTGACACCACCAACCGCAATTGTGCATTATCCTTCAGAACAGTGGTTTATTTGAAACCTGTTTCCGACTGACCTGACAAATTCATTTCCAAAGCAACAACAGATGGCAGCAGACAGATGGCTCAGTAATTTCAAAGCCTCTCCACAGAAAGGAAGTGTCACGATAAGCCTGCACTATTTTGACATTACGAAAGAATGGGATCTTAATATCTGCATTAGCTGAAAACAATGTTAGGAGACATGTTGTAGGCTGGATTTTTTCAGTTATTCTCATAGTTTCCATTTGCATAGCTCCACAGTTCTCATGCCTTCTCCTTATCTCAAAGTGGTTTTTTGAGCTGACATTTAAATTACTTACTTCATGATTGTAGATGTTTTCTCTGCATCATCTTGGTCAAACTACAGTGTTTGTTGATGCTTCAGTTTTTTGTCTGAAACACATAGATAAAAATCCTGTAGTGGTCCTGTGTGTTTAGACAGCAGACTCCTTGACAGGTACTTTTCCTGTGTTTCTTTGTTTTGTTTTGTTTGTTTTTATGTATGCTGAACTCTCCTTTGCTGGAGCTTTACCCCATTCAAGAGACAGTGGATGGAGTACTGGATTTCTTTTGTACCAAAAGATAAGTAATCAGATCTTAATTTAGACTGCTTTTTTATTTTTTTTTATTTACACTGAAAAGAGTTTGCTTTTCCTTGTTGCAGTTTTGCTACTGTCTCTCCTCTTCCAAGACTGAACCGACTCTTTGATAGGTTTTTTTTTCATTTTTCACTTCTCTTACATATCTTGCTGCTGCAACTTCTTGAAAGAATTAAGTCTGCCCTCCCTTTTGCACGTTCATCACATGGCAGAAGGTCCATCAAATGCTAGAACTGATAATTAAAACATAGGAAGTGACCTCTTCTTGCTGAAGACAAGTTGCATTTATTATCAGCTCTGACCTCTCCTTCAGAGTACATGTAACTTTCTTGTCTTCTGAGAAGGTAATCAAACATAATCAAAAGAGAGCAAAGGGCTGACCATCTTGTCTTCTGGTGCATTCCCATTAAGCAGAATCAAGGAGACAGGAAGCTTGGGGCACTGCATAAATGACCTTTGGACAGATGAAGCCATGGGCATAGATAAGTATCTTTTTTCTCTCACCTGAAATAAATCATAGCTCAAACCACTGGAATTACTATGTTTATGAAGTTTGTGAAACTGAAAGGAGCAGCAGACCAGTTTTCTTTCAGAAGGCCCAGTCCCTCTGTACCATTGTGGTTGCACTTCAGTGGTTAGAAGACAGTTGCCTGATCTGAATTTCCCTTTCTCCTTTGATAGTAAGAGCAAACTTGGCCATTCTGACCTGTTGAAGTTACAGAGAAGGTAAGGATTTACTTGGTGGTGATGGGGCCAGGCTGAGCTCAAGCCCAGAACTTAATGACAGTTTCAGAATTTGGAAGGGTAGAGGTAACAGCATGTGAGCCAGAAAGAAAGGTATAAATGTATAGACTAAATGGACATGAGAAGAGTCTCATTGTCATTGAGTAGAAAATTGCCCTGGATGCAGAAGGAGAAAGTAGACAGCATGAGGTTTATTGTCTTGGGGGAAGATGTAAATGAGGGAGGAGAAAAACAGTCCTTAGTATGAAGCCCATGAGCAGTGACAAAGCCTTAAAAAAGCAAGGGATGAGCTGAGAAGCAAAACCCAGCAATGCCTGTTGAAACTAGTGTGCAACAAATGAACTTCAGCAGTTACCACTGGGCTGTTCACTGTTCAGAAAAGCCTTGGTTAAGTGCTGCAATACAGACCTTCCAGACACAAAAGGGTAGGTCATCCCAGAAGGGAGCATGGCCAGTGTCTGCATGCGAAGATGTGGCACAAATGGGCAGAAGTACACTAGGATGCAAATTACAGGCCAGTGCAGACTTCTCATAATATAGAGGGGGTTATATCTGCCTTTTGAGACACAGAGATCTAGTAAAACTCTGGTTCTGCTTGTTGCTGAAGAAAGGATATACAAACTTGGAAGACAGGAGATGCTGGGAACAATGCAATTTTGTCCTCAGCTTTTACCAAAAATGTTCTAACCCTCCAGTTGCCTCTCCTTTTTTCCCATCAGGGCTCAGTCAGTAAGAGCTATCCTGCTTACAGAATGTACCCTATGATCAAGCAGGATCTGGGGACTGACTGTGTCTCTCTAGTAGAGAGCTGGGCTCAGTCCTACCATTGTTCATCAAACTGAAACTTTTGACCCTGGAATGGTAGCTGGATGAGTTTTCACTACAGAGCAAAGGGGTCTCCTATAAAAAAGGAGTCTGCCTTGCCAGTTGAAGGAGGGACTTATAAAATAAGGGTATGAGTAACCATGGGAGTTGGCATCAGCTACTGTAAATGCAAAAGTCCCTGGGTGAACTTAAATCCAAACCTAGAAGTACAAGGACTGAGATCACTGTTTGTGGACAGGGAGAAGGCAGGGAAAAAGCACAGCAACCTTATGTTCTGGGAAGTCAGCACTGCATAAATTGCAGTCTCAGCTCCTGCAGGCATTCAGCTGTCTCCACAGAAGCTGTGAAATTAGAGAATTAACTGCTGTAACCATCACAGGAATTCAGAGTAAAACAGAGACTTCTGCAAGTATTCAATAAAACCAAATGTGGATTATTGATGCAAATGCAGCTTCTACCACTAGAAACAAGGTGGGGAGGTCAGTAACTGCTCCAAGAACATTGGCAAAAATGATGCAACAGAAACCAGGTTAATTTTCTAAATTACATTATTGACTTGTTCCTTGAAAAAGAGATTTTTGCACCAGAAGTCTACCTCCAGTCAGGATCCTCCAGTCAACATACAGGAAGCCAGCACTGCTTGCAATAGGCACCTGGCTGTGAGGGTAATTGAATAGTGCAGCAGAGCGTGTTTGGGACTCACTAACATTTGAGGGCTTTAAAATGAGATTAGACAGTTCTTTAAATATATTAGCTGCACTCTAGCCTCCAAGAAAAATTCTATTGCTGGATGAAACTTTTCTATGTGTTTAACAGCAACAAAATAGAACAAACATTTCTCTGCTGCCCAGTGTGATATTCACCGATCTTGACCATGTGCTTGGAGGTCAGGTGAAAAAAGAATTAATTCATGTCATGTGGGAGCCATGTTCTCCTGTTAAAATTTTCTTAGAGAAGGCTTTAAAATGTCGAGATGCAGGAGAGAAAGTCACACAAGAGGTGAACTTGGTAAGACTTAGAGAACTTATCAATGGTTCTGTGCACAGCCAAATGACATGCAAGTTTTTTCATTTGGGAAAGGGCAGATAACTCCCTTCCTACTGTGCATATGTCCAGACCTTGACACCAGTCTCTTGGGTATGCCTTTTATTTCTGGCAATCCAGAATCACATAAGTCACTGAAAAAGGAGTTAGCATGGTAGATGCTGGCAAAACTTTATGGTACATTTTGAGGTGAATTAAACACATGTTTGTGTTTAAACATAAAAGAAAAACTTAATGAGTAATACCCTGGTCAGAGTTCTACAGCAACAAGTATTTCTATGTGGTCTGCAAAGATGCATCAGAGGCAGATATGTTCAGTACCCTTGCAGCAGCACCAATCCTGAAAGCAGATGCATGGGGCACCTCAGCCCAGCTGTCGGTCTATTCCCCAGCCCATCTCTGCTGTCTGAATGCGTCCCTGAGCTTGGGCCCCCAACTGATCCTATTCCAGGAGGGCTGCAAGACTATGCTGGAACTGTTTCTTATCTCATCATCATGGGAAACTTCACTCCCTCCATGGAATACTTCTGACCCTGTCACTCTTGCTTCTAGGCAGTTTAAACCTTCTTCCAGGTGTGCCTTCTTGCCACCATGCCACATCATTCTTCCATCACAAATTGCCACTACTGACAAGTTACAATTAGATTTTCCCCTTCACAGATCAAACTGGTTGATGAAGGGAGCTAGCTAGACTCTTAAAAAATATTCCTGAGTGGCATTTTAAGTAGGGGGACAGAGACTGAGTTAGATTTTGTGTCAAGAAAAGAGCCAATGTATGCATATTTTTCCTAACAGTGTTAAGGAGGTGGCCTGAAGCCATTCACAATTTCAGTCCTGCTTTGGAAAAGAGGAGCTGAGGCCAGGCTGTTGCAATTGCTTGGGAGGCACTAGACAAGGCATGTGCAAATCAGCAGATGCAGCGACAGGCTGTGGCATGCCACATACCCGCACCTCTGACCCCTGTGATGTAAAGTGGCAGTGACATAAGCCTCAGAGAGACTGTTTGCATTGCCCAAGGTCACACAGAACATGTGTCCGAGCCGAAAATGATGCCCCAGTTCCCTGGGACACCACATCTCAACAATACCAGCTTTACTGCTATCCTTAGCCTGGCTTTTCTCTGCTTAAACAGTAATGTCTATTCCAATTTTCCCTGTAATTAATTAGCAAGAAATCATTTATTCTTTGAGAGAAAAAACATCTTTCTCAGCCTGTTGTGTGTTTACACAACTATCAGACTCTTAAATAAATTCATACAATGACTCTGCTGAATTTTTAAATCCATATGGAAAATAACCATTACAGTTTTTATGTGCATGTGTCTGTTAACTCAACACCTCCTCAGGGAAGATGTGAGCTGTTAGCTCTGAATGCGCACTGGACTTCCAGGCAGTGAGAGGCAGGGCTGCCAGTGCCTTGCTGGCATCACTCATTTCTTTACCACCTTGCAGGCAAGAAAACTGCTGTAGAGCAAGTTGTCTTGTGCTGCCTAGGGCTGTAATCTCATCCTCTTGCAAGCATGGGTGACACAGCCCATGGTGCACCCTGGCAAGGAACTGATCTGAAAGCAGCCAGCTTGAAGGGCATGGAACAGAGTCCTGTCCATGCAGCTCATCCCTATGGTACACAGAGGACAACAGCCATTTTTGTGGTGTTATCTTTATGGCTCTGCTGATTTAAAAACTGCTGCATCTTCATTTTTTCAAAGGTGTGGTGTCACTGTATTGAATAGGGTGTGTTGTGATCTCATGCCAGTCTCCAGTAATGGCCAAAGCTGATGGTTTCTAGCATCACTAAACTCTCACTCTGCAGGCTCAGAGTCTGTTGCACTAATTAAAAAAAAAATCTGTAAAATAGATGGTGCCATCTACTGGGAATTGAGATTTTTACTGCTTGATTCACAGAGAGGAATATTCACAGAGAGGACCAAGGACTCTGATCTAATGCCTTCAGTGGGACTCTCTCCAGGCTTCATCTGGCATCTTTGCAGCAAGGTGATCGTGTACAGGTGCCCACTGGCACCATTAAAACTCAGAATCTAAATCCATCTGTGTAGAAATTTCTATAGGGCTTGGTGTGGCATCTCTGTTCTACAAATTACTAGTGTAGTTTCTTTACATATGGTCTTTGAAATAGTGGTTTGGGAGGGAGGAAGTAAAACTTTATTACCAGATGGAATAAGCAGATCAGATTTTTTTCTCCTCTTTTTGTGACCCAAGGAGAGTAGAGCTAAACTTGTCTGGGCTGACAATTAGAGGCAGTGGCAATATGCACCTGCTGACACTGGTTTGTTCGTATGTGTCCCAGGACTATTTGCTGGGAGGCAGAGTGGGATATTGCCTCCTCCTTCCCCTCTCTGAGGAACTACTTTTACTAACATTTGCAAGGGGGGAATGGATCAGCTCTGAAAATATAGGGTATTATATATAGGGTATTAGGAGTAATGGGGAGACTTCTACTGCTTCCAAGTGCTTTTGGGCCCAGGACTTAACTGAGCACAGTTGAGGCTGAATTTTGCATGCATGCTGAAACCCTGACAGTGTGGCAAGCAACACTGCTTTTCAGTAGCAGCCTGGTTATCAGTATGTGTTAAAAAAGACATTGTGCTCTAACTCAAATGATTAACTCTGTCTCTCCAATGGGCATGTGGACTTTATGCCTTTGCTGGCTATGCTACCTTCTCTGGGAGCACAGTATTCCTCTCCCTTATCTCTCCTTATGTTACTTGAGCTTTGGCTTTTGGTGCTGCTTTCAAGGAGGCTTTTGCTAAAGGTGGCCTCGTTAAAGAGTGAACTCTGCTCTGTCATTCGGAGGGTTCACCAGGAGCCACAGAAGCCTTCACATTTGCTGACACAAGGGGCATCAAGCAGAAAGCTGAGTGAGTGCATGACCTTCTGTTTCAATAATGTGTTTTGTCATGGCAGATGATGTCACAAGTTGCACACACTTCCTTCCGCTGATGATTTTGGGTGGCACCTGTGTCCTCTCTGAGAGACAAGGCTACTCTGGAACTGGCTTACTGCTGGCACCACCTTGGGGAAAATGTGACGAAGAGAGAGTGCAACTACAACATGAATGCTAAATTTGAGTTGCCTAGGAAAGGATATACAGGACTTGCATGATCACGGGTGTCGTAACGTAATACACACCTCGGAAGTGTTCCCTCATAAGCTGGTGAGTAACTCTAAATACTGAATATGGCACAACATTGAAGAGAGGCTGCTGATATCTATCTGCTCTCCTTCCCCAAGTATACTTTCCTGGAACCAGAAACACCACTCAGCAAGCTATGTGAAGCAGTGCCAGACTAGCAACATTTCCATGCTGTACCTGAAAATTATGCTTTGCCTTCTAGTACCTTTGCACAGTAAGTATTTGCATAATTTAAAGGGAAGTGCAGAGATCCCAGCCTAAAGCCTTCCCTGCCCCTTCTTCTCCACATCACATGTTTTGATGTAGCCACATGTAGTCCTGTCTCTTCCCCATCTGGCCATGCTCGGAGCATCCTAGAGACCCTGAGATGTGATTTCTGGTAGGACTGAATGACTTAGTCACCTTGGAAATTGAAATAGCAGCATTGAAGGACACATTTCTAAGCATTGTGTTTAAGTGACAAACAAACCTTGTTTCAAATGAAGTGGCTTATGGTCTTCTTTGGCTGTGAAAATGCCTCGCTATGAAACTCCACCTTGATGTGAAGCCTCTTATCTTCCACTGAGTGCTTGGTCCTGTCTCCTGATAGCTCCCCCTATGCACCAATATCTCTGCCACCTCCCCCATCTTCAGGCCAGCTGGTGGTCCTTCATGCCTTCCAGTGTCGCTGGATACAAGGGGGATCTAAACACAGCTGTAAAGAAGCAGCAGCTCCCTCTCATGACTGCAGAACAACTTCCAAGGATCTTTCATGTCCTCTTTTCTTTGAAAGTAGAAGCACTGTACACCCAGCTCTTGCCAATGTGCTGATGACACTGTGAAGGGTTTGGACCCTGACGTATCCCTTCCTTCCTGCAGCTCCAATTGCATGCCAGCACCTTGATCTTCAGGTCAAGAGTTTCCCTGTGCACAGTTTGTGTCTTAAACATGGCAAAACAGCTACTTGTCCTTGTTCCCTTGCCCCCTTTATGTGTGGTTTGGCATCCTAGCAACTCAGTCATGAGAGGCTGCAGTATCACGGGGTCATGTTCCCAGCTCTGCCTCAGCAAAGCATTAGCACCTGTGTCTAGACTTTCAGCATGTGAAAATTCTTGTTGACTACTCTGCATATTTATGGATTACAAGGAACGAGGGCCAAGGCTGGCTAAAGCCAAAGAGCTCTCTATACTTTTCAGATATGGCAGTTAAAGTGTCCATTTCCCTTCTGGGATGACAATGCCATGATTGCAGACTGATTCATGGCATCAGCCTTTCTGCTACTAGATACCACAACTTGGAAACATACCTATTTTAACTCTTGCTTAACAGCCCTCAGACACTAAACTCTACTATGTGACTTTTGTATAGTTTTGCAGAAGTGGCACAGGATGGAAGGACTTGGTGAGAATAATCCTGCAGGGATGCATTGTCTTGAGGTTTGTCAAGCTGAGAGCACCACACAGTGCACACATGGGTTTACTGTTTTCATCTCCTGCTCTGACATCACAGGTATGTGTGGAAACCAGGAGAACCAAGAAATCTCCACTTATTTTAAGTTTCTATCTATTTATTCTGCTCCCATGTGCCTTTGCTACCTCATGTACTTTCTGTGATCTTTATCTCTGTGGGTACATTGTCAGACTTGGAAAAGGGCCTCTAAATAGAAATCACTAAGCAGGAATTGCATGTAAAAGACCAAGTGTTGGAGGCCTAGTTGCTCACCACTATGCATTGGATATGTTCCATAAGAAAGGAGTTTGAGTGCTTTAGCTTGTCCTCTGGAACATCTCTGTGATGAACAGGTAAAGTTGAATGACCAACAAGTGTTAAAATACTATTAAAAAGTTCAGGAAAAAGAGATCAGATGACTTGGTCCTAGACAAAAAGTAATTATCCAATAGTTCTCTGTGAAGTTTTCATTTCTACAGGGTAGCATGAATGTAAGTTGTGCAGGGCCAAAAATTAGCATAACTTCAGCTGATGGTGGCCTTTGGCTATGCCTAGCCATGTCAGGAAGGGCAGATATATCTTCTAGAGGCATCTCTTTTAAATGCATGTTCTGCATGTTTGAAGGAGAAAAGGCAAGACATGATTTCTCTGAATGACACATAGTCTATCAGTGAGGACCAATGCTGCCTGATTTCAACACTTCCCAGTTAGGCAGGGCAAGAGTTAAATTTACATCTACTGATTCTGCTGTGTGAATGTTGTGGGTACAGGGAAGGTCATTAGCCAACCACTTGGAGAGTGCAAATGGTGTAGGGCCCATGCTCTTTGGGGCTCCTGAGACAGTCAGCATCCTTGTAGTTAATGAGTATCACTCTTCCCTGCTACAGGCAAATAGTTTTGATGAGGTTTTCCTGTCTTCAGAAGTTTTATGGTGCAGGATTTGATAGTTTCCATGTAGGTAAACAGGAAGTAAATAAATGTTGTGGTTTAGTAATGGCATTCCCCAATTTATTGTTCCCACCAAAACACTCCAAACAAATTGCCACTCATTCATTCCCCTCTCCCCCTCTTTGTCCCACTGTGGCAGGCTGGAGAGGAGAATTTGAGGCACAAAAGATAAAAATCATGGATGGAGATAAGAACAATTTATGGGAAACAGCAATGAAATAAGAAATGAGCAGTAATCACTATAATATTAATAAGAGAGTGTACAAGAGAGGCAAACAGTTCACATGCAAGTGTGCACCACACAAAATATGATGTTACCCACACTACTCACTTCAAGCTACCCAACTGGATGGGATCCCTTCCCTTCTGTCCCCTGTGCATGTCCTGAGGTGGTATGGAATAACCTCAGGATCCTGACCATGCCACTTCTGGCTACTGCAAACATTAGCCATGTCCTGGCTGAAACCAGGACAATAGATAATGGGTAAAAACCCCAGAGTCGCATAGTTCTGGGTGACAACCACAGTTTTCATAGAGCAGGCACTGGTAAGTGCTGTGATCTTGAAAAAAAATGTGAAAACTGTATTCATCAAGTACTCAAACCCATAGAAAATTACTTCCAGCTCTATTTATTTTCTATCTGATGTTTTCAGGCCTGTCCCATGATTTTTTATGAACCAAAACTCATGGCACAGATTTTATCAATGCCAAACTGAAGAATTTAGTGCTTTTAGTACTACTACTAGGCTGATGGTCTGTTTTACTCCACCTACAGCCCTGAATGTAGCTGCACCTTGGCTACATAGCTCCTTGGACATGCTCTTCGACAGGCTCGTTGAGTTGCCCAACTGAATGAAGAAGCCAGTTAAGCAGCTGTGACTTTGATTACAAACACAGATCTCAGTTTAAAAAGATGCCTTTCGAACAGCTAAAGCAAAGTTTCCTGTGCTTCAGAATGGCTTTAGGGGTCTTCCTTCCAAAGGAGCAACACATTCAATGCAGCCAACTGCAAAAATCCCACCATCCTAGCTGAGGGTCTCACTTGACTTTTCATAGAAGTCCACTGCTGTGGCTGACTAAGAGTAAAATGTATAAATTTATTTGCAGTTGGTGAAGGAATTTCTATCTTTTTTGTAACATCTATGAATGATTAGCATCAGGATTCTGTCTGATTGCTGGATAGGTAGCAAATCCAAGTTGAACATCTGTGCATCAGATATGCATTTTTGCTCATCCATCTGCAAAGCACATCAGATATGAGATGATTGACCTGAGCTTGATTGGGCTACATAACCAAGCAGTGGGAAAAGAGAAACTAGATGGCACAATAAAAGTTATTCCCCCTCAGCCCTCCTTCTTTTCAGCTATGGATTTTAGTTCATGTTTTTGCAGTTGTTTTTCTTACGTGGTACAGTTATGGTGTTGAATATGGATAGGAGAGTGAAAGCCCATATCTTAAAAAGGTGGGAACACAGCTGTTCCTGGCAAAAATAACTGTATCTGTGACTGCCATCACCAAAAGAATAAATGAAACATGTCACAAAATCTTCCAGAAACTGCTTTGGGATCTCAGCAGGAATACTGGAGTGGTGTTTGGGTTGTTTCTGTAACAGAGATTTTAACATTTTGGGGTGTCTTCTCCTTTGGCTTTTAACGCATGTTGACTCAAACACTGTTGTAACACTAGAGTGTTGTTTGAAAATAAAATCCTGTTCTCTGTCTATCTAACCCCTGATCGCATTTACTCTGGTCACCACCACTCCTCACTGCTTCCTATTCCCACTCCCTACTTCCTAGGGCCATGTGTACATGCAGTTGTTGCAGTCTTCATCAGAAATACTCTTGCTCTTCTTTATTGACATCTGGAAGTGCAGACATGCATGATTATGATTAAGAAGACTCTTGGGGTTAGTTTATTAATGTGGTGTGCAAGGTGATGCAGCCTTGCTTATGACTGCGTATCTGCCACAGGAACCACAGTATCAGTCCTGCAAAATCACTCTGGACCTGGAGTTTATCTCTGCCCACCCCTCCAGCAATTAGTGAAGGATTCAGCCATTATCACTTAAGTAGCAGGTCTCCAAACACTGCCTGAGAGGAGAAAATGAAAATCTGTCCCTCTCACTCCTATATTGTATCATCGGGGGAAGGGATAGGAGCCTGCTGCTGTGAGGTTTTCAGGCAGATGTGATCACCCAGACATGATGTAGGCAGCAGACAGTAAGTTAGAAAGTGACATTTTTTTACAAATATCTTTCTAACTGCTGTTGATGTGCCCACATCCTCTGCTGAGATCATGTCATGCTCTAGTTTTCTATGCCACTCTGAAAGAAATGGATATGCAGTCTTTCAGCACAGGCAGTACTGGTAAAGCCCTGTTTCTGAGACAGAGAGATGAAGGTTTACTTTAGCAGCCTTGTGGGACTCTGTGGCTATTATAGCTGACAGAGAGGATCTGCCACACAATTTAAAATCAGAGCATCAGCCTGTTAAATGATCTTCCCTCTGCAACTCAAGGGTAGCTTGTTAGCACAGTAGTTCAAACTTCCCAGTATGACTGTGTTGTCTGGATAAGTGCTTTGTGGGCTACCTTTTAATCCTGGTAGGAGCAGAGCACTCATTCAACATCTGGCTGTCTTAGCAAATGAATTCCCTCTTCTGCAGACATACACTGTGTGAGATTACAGATGTCTATACAAGAAAGGAGACCTTCTCATCAAAGGCTGTGGCTCAGGTAAGAATGCAGGAGCTGTTTTACTTGTATTGTGCCATCTGGAGGAAAGGACTTTCTGCATTAAAAAACGCCAAAAAACAAAACAGCAGAAAAACACAACAGGTTTGAAAAAAAAGTGTGGATCTCATCAGTGCGTATAAATAGTAGAAGAGTGCAAATATGTTGGATCTAATTTCTTTTCAGTGATTCTGAGTAATGGGAGCAGAGACAAGGGGCACAAATGGAAACACAGCAGATTCCCTCTCATCCGCAGAAAACATTTTTTTACTGTGAGGGTGACCAAGCATTGGCACAGATTGGCCAGAGGTAGTGGCATTCTTGGAGATACTCAAAAACTGTCTGGACACAGTCCTGGGCAACTGGCTCTAAGTGGCTTTGCTGGATCACAGGGGTGATTTTGCGATAGCAAGGGAGGGTATCTCTTCAGACCAGTCTGATGCGACCATGCTCTTCACCCAGATACTGGGAGCAGAGCCCACCAGCTCAGTGGCACACAGCAGTGAAATGTCTTAATCATGGTATTCTCTTAGTAGCAGTGCTTACTCTTGTGCAGCTTCTCTCTGTTGCAGACAAACAAGCACATTAACAACGACCCACATTTCACAACCACAGAAAAATGAGGCCCTGGAAATTTCATATGGGGTCATTTAGACCTAAGATAGCTCCAGAGGCCAATGATCATGGTAATACCAGTTGCTGCAGGAGGTAGTTATGCAGTTCTGTCCTAGAGAGTAAATGAAGCAATGCATTCCAGCTTTTTCTCTTAGGAAAACTCAGTGATGCCTTCCTTTTCCTTCTGTCCTCTATGTCTGGAGGCAGTTCTACTGGTAGCTGACAGGTGAAATTTCTGAAAGCATTCCCAGCTCACATAAATATAATACGCAATATATTTATATAATTATATAAATATAATAAATCACATAAAAGTAGAAAAGGAACAGAACTGGAAACATCCCTGGATAATCAGCAGATGAACCACCTGCTCTGATCTACTAAACTTGAAACACAAGCAAAGATTTTGTCAGTTTTGTTTCAGAGCTAAGTAATTAGTAATTTTAGTATAAATTAAATAAAAGGCCAGTGAGAAGGTTTCTCTTCCACTATGTTGGGGAAATGCGCTTCATATGCTTGCAATCTGTTGGTAACAAACAGATGGACTGTATGGATTTTGAAATTATACTTCTAACTGGTCTAAAGAATAAGTAACAATAAAATGTCCAGCACCAGGCTAGGTGGAGATAATAAACAGAATATTGTAATCCAGACCTCAGAGACAGTTTTTGGGGGAAGTTTTCAGAGAACAGACCCCAAACTAGCCCTAATATTGAATGATTCATTGTTTCAATGTACTGGTAGACATAGGGGCAATTTTCCAGTGACTGCCTGGTCTAAATCCTACTCACAGTTTTGAGCTTGCAGTGCTGGAAATAAAGAAGAGCAAAATTATTGCTGAGATAGTCTGCTGTCTGTGGAAGTCAGCCTTGGCTTTCTGAGAGCTTTTGAGGTCTTTGCCAGCACCAATATTCTGCTCTTGAGGAAGAACAAAGACACTGAGAAAAACTGTGCAAAGCATCTAAAGATATGAAGTTTCTGAAGCTGATACAAAAGTGGATTTGGTAACAGAGCACATGTTATGTGAGATATCAATGCCGTTTCTCAGGCGTCCTCTTGCTTGTGATGCCACAGCAGAGTTTGCTTGGGATTCTGGTGCCAGAATCAACCTAGCCTGTGCATAATCAGCTTTATAGTAAGACATGACCTCAGATCCTATGTTCTCACGGTTTGTCATTAACAGTCTACTTTTAAGAGAACCATGTCCCACAGTTAGAAGAAGCTTTATGGCTAGAAGACAAGCAAATGTGCACAAGGAGCGGTGTAGTGACTTCAACTGAAGAAGAGCCCTCTTAGTGCTCAGCTGACCACTGCAGCATGGATGTCTCATGTGTCCAGGGGTTTCTGCGGCAATTGAATTCTGCTGAACTCACCTATGCTACTCATGTTTGTGAAAGTGCAGCCACAGTTTTTAGTGAGATAGGAAACTTTTTAGTACTATATTTATCACATAGCACTTTTTTTGCAGTTCAAAATATCAGTCCTGAACTCTTGGTTCTGCTTACACCAGCACTGAATGTTTGTGACAGTGGTGGCTGCCATAGATGTATTTGGATTCTTGATTACAATGCTTCACCTTAGAACACTTTTCATCCTCACTCAGCACGGCTCCATAACCCTGGCTCACAAAACAGAGCATGGATCACAGAGACAGGTCCAGAAGTAGTATAGCTTCTTTAGGACAGTGATACATGGACACACCACATAACCTGGTCTCTGTATATGCTGCAGTATGGAGTTGTGCAGTCCTATCAGCCTTTGAACTTCGTTATCTCAGCATGACACCACAAGTTATAGCATATTCATTCCACTGTCAAGGACCCTAAACCCCTCTAATTTTCAAGCAAACTTGAACACTTGGCTGTCAAACTGCATCTCTCAGCTTTTCTAAACACAGAAACTATAAAAATGTGATGCAATTTCTTCCACAGGATGTGTTCCATTGATTAGAGTAAGGTGACCAGTCCCAAAAGCTGGTTAGACTGTTATGACACAGCAGGCAGTTTGAAAATACTTATTGTCCCAACTTTTCACTATATGCAACAAAATCCACCTTTGGAAGTCACAACAGGTGTGTGAGGACAGGTGGGAAGGCAAAGTTATTGTGAAAATGCTTCTGGAGACCAGAGGCTGCTTGTGGTTGTCAAATATTGCCTTAAAATTAGAAGACAAAGAGCAAACCCATACCAAATCTCCATCCCTTCATTTTGAATTTTCTTGAAGGGGATCAGAGAGAGCAGTTTTATGGAAATCTGCTGGAAAATGACAAGAAACTGACCTCTGGGTAGGTGCTGAGGAGGGAAAAGGGTGAATTAAAACAAGATGGATTTGAATTGCAGGCAAGTGACAAGGTATAGTTGTGTCTCTAGGACTAATGGGAAGAATCTCAGGAAGTGGGGTGTAAATTTTCTGGTTTTCTCCACTGGGATTTAGCCAAGGATTTAACATCCTTGTTGCTTAGGAGAGGTCCTGTGGTGTTTCTAGTATCTGCAAGGGCCACACACTGCTGCTGTCTCTGCCAAATGGGTCAAATGACCAGTTCTGAGCAAGTGTCATGAATCAACACCGGCCCAAGCTCAGAAGGAAAACAGTGAGCCCTCCAGTCCTTACTGAGAGTCTTTCTGTAATTGTAGGTGCCTGGGGGCATGCTTCATGAGGAAGTGCAATCTCCTCCTTTCGTTTAGGTTTACAGCCTGAAGGCCATTTTTAGAACTGACAGGGAGCATATCCTGTGCCAGCACAGGAAGAACATGCCCTGGTGTCTCGATGTGCTCTTCACTACAGGTATATTAGCTGCTCCTGATGAGCAACTGGATGGACTTTTCTTGCAGGATGACACAGCACAGCCATGGAATTGTTGCCACAGGGCTAACCCTTAAGATTCTACCATCACTACCTTGCAGATGAATTCTTGTTGGAGGATGCGGATGGACACAGTCACCTTTTGCTATTCAGCATCGAAATCAGAGTGGTGGCACTGCTGCCCTGCCAAGACACTGGCCTCACCCTCTGTGCCTTATCTGTCACCCCAGTAAGAGGCCTATCAACTTCAAGTGATGGTGACTTTTAAAAGTGGTTATCTTAGATGGAAAGACTGACTTGATAGAAGCATATTGTAAGGAAAACCCCTTCCATACAGAACTCATGCCCCAGTATTCACTTCTGTTTAGCTGGTCTGGAGATAAACCCTACCAGTACAGTCACTTCAGGGGGCCCCACATGACCAGCCTGGGACTAGAAGTGATTTTGCTGCGTATGCAAGGCACCAAGCCCAAATTCACAAGCCCTGCCAGACCTGAGTTGGCATTTTGGCACCATTGACAAGCACGATCGAGAAGCAGGAGGTTAGGGAAAAAAATCCTTACTAGCAGAGTGCCTTGAGGCTGTGCTAAGTGCAACAGGCAGAAAACTTCTTTTCCAGACAGGTCCAAGAAAGCAATCTTGTAGCTGATGCAAAACAAGATAGTGTAAAGACTGGAGGTGCAGCAGATGCAGCAATGCTGCTGAACTGGTGTGCAGAGTGGTCAGGGGTAAAAGAGATGGTGAACAAAATCATGCTCTAACACCACAGGTATTTTTGGCATACAGAATGAGTATGTTGTGTTCTTTTCCCTTTCCTCACCAGGAACTAAATTCTCATCCAGGAAAAAGCCATATACAGATTGGAGTAGGAAATCACCCAAGCTGGTGCTCTATTACAGCATGTATATGGCTTTTAGAGGCACAGCTTTGCAGAAATGAAAATGTTGTTCAATTTTAAAGAGTTATTCACAGTCAAACATTTGGAGAAATGACACAACTTCTTCTGCCCTCACTTCCTCATCTATCTGATCTTTTGACTTTTAGTTACCAGGATATATCCTACAAAACTCGGTATTAATCCAAAATATTTTATTAAACTTTCAGACAGTAGGAAATGGTATTGCCTTTGATGCCATTTAATGCCCCAAATCTTTCTCTTTAGAACACAGTCTCTGTATTGTTCACAATAGAACATTTTCTGTTCACTTCAGTTGCATCAATGTCACTCCATCCCATACTGCATCTGTTTAGAGACAGCCTAACACATCTAGATAGTGATCATTCTTGCTTTGTTGTCATATTCCTCAACAATAGAAAGAGGCAAAATCAAGAAGAGAGCAGAGGAAAGAAACATTCTCTAACTGGAGTTAAAATGCTCTCTGTAACTTTTCTTAATCACCAATACTGAAATGTCTGGCATTTATAAATCAGTCAAATAGGACCAGGAAGTTAGAGTTCAGGAAAAAATAGTACCTCCTTTATTCCTTCTAGTAGAAATGCTCAAGATTGTTTCCTGTCCTGTATCTAGCTGCTTTTATTTGAGCATATGGCGCTCCTGCCTTCTATGCAGAACTGTGAGAGCTGACTTGCTGTGGCACTGAATGCTTGGTACCAGTCTGCATGCTTTGTGTGGAGTCTAGATATTGCCTTGCTATTGGGCTGTGATGTTGGCACATAGTGTCTAAGACACTGGGACACCTAGTGAGGCCTGAAGCCTGCTGAAGTGGCTTGAATCTCACAAAGATGAAAAGGGAGGAAGAAACCATCCTAGGAAAAATGTGGTCCTACGCTTTAGGACGCATCCACAGAAATCATAATCCTATCTTTGTGTCACAATGTCAGGAGAAGGGACAACAAACAATGTATCCCAAATCATTTTATCTGCTGAGAAAGAAGACTGGAGTCAATGTTGAAATGTTAAAATCCCCTCAGGATGTTGTATAGATCCTAAATGTGCGTAGGTAAGCACTTGGGCTGCAATTCTGTGCAGTCTGAGTCAGGAAAGTAGCTCTGACCCTTTGTGTGCAGTTTCAAGAAAGCAGATGAGGTAAGTCTGTGCAAGGGCTTTTTTTACTGATATAAACTAAACCCGTGGCCTGTGGCGAACAAAAATGTAGCAGCTAGCTTGACTGTTTCTCAGGTATGGAGATGAAGAGAACTGGAAGAATCACAGAAGTCCTGTTTTGGATCTCTCATGTGCTGGCAAGTGTCCCTGTCTGTCTGAAGGAAGGCTAAATGAGGTCCAAGGCCCTTCTGCTTCTGTTTTGTATTTTAGACAGACTTTTCCATTCAGAGTTTCACCATGAAATGTCAAAAGTCATTCTAGAAAATGTCTCTGAAGTTTAAAAAATGAAGCATTCGTTTAAAATAGTTGCACAGAGCCATGGCAACTAGGTGGGAGTCCTATCCACCACTGGAAGGCAAATAAACAGGGTGAAGTAGCTTTATTGCATGGGCCTGGGGTCCAGTGAAGAATGGGCTGCCTTTCTGATGTTTTGGTACAAATGGCTCGGTACCAGGTCTTTAATGTTCACATGGTTATTCTTAGGAAAGATCCTCAGGAGCTTCCCTCCTAAATGTTTTTACATGTATTCAGTATTAAATGCATTGAGCAATGGAGGGTTCTGCTTCCTCTGGTTGTTCTGGTTTGGGTTTATTTTCTGCACAACAGAGTGTTTGACTAGATCTCAACCTCAAGTGGAGATCTCTTTCAGCCATGGTACTGTCCACCTACTTCAAGTTCAAAATGTTTCCAAGAACCTCCTGGTCTGGACTTGAACATGTTCCTTCTGCTTTCATGTCCCAGGCAACCCACTTACTTGAAAGCACAGTGTTGAAAAAATTTGGTTTATGTCATCATAGTGGGTGCAGAGGAGGTTAATTCGGCCTGTGTTTGTGGCACTTCTTTAACAAAGGATTTAGGGAGTAATCCTGTGGTGATTGCAATTCTGGACAGAGCTGTTAGTGGACAGAGTACAGACTGGCTAAGAAAGTTACAACACATTTCCAGCAGAAATGGTCATGATGCCTGATAAAGGTTGGACAATCTTTCAGCTCCTCAAGTTCACCTGTTTGACAAAGGTAGGTGCAAAAGCCATTACTAAAGGTAGTTATTAGCCCCTTCTCTCTACTCCAAAAGGCTATTTCAGAAAATAAATTCAGCATTAAAAGTTGTCAAGCTAGAGCTGTGCTATTTCTTGGAACAAGTAGAAAGCACATTTATTGTCTCTTTTCAATTTCTTTTTTCTTTTTTCTTTTTTTTTTTATCCTGATGAAGAAGTGTAGGCATTTTCCTCAATATTTAGTGGAGAGAGGGAAAATTCCCAGTTGACAGAAATCAAACAAGTGCTAATTAAAAGAAAATTACCCATGAAAATACAGCTAGAATAGACACTTAATTTCAGCTCTGCTACACTGATGGGCTGAAAAGAAAGAAGAATCTTTGCAGTCAAATAAAGGATAATCGCTGACAGAATCATATATAGTTATGTGGTCTCTTGAGAGGGCTCAAGGCTAACCCAGAACTGGATGGAATATTTTCAATATGCTGCTGCTTTAATTTTCCTGGGATATTTTGTAGTGAGTGAAGCAAAGTGCCTATGTAAATCTTCACAAGATCTAGGGTTTAAATGCCTTGAGGCAGGGATGCCATTTGCTGTGCCAGTCTGTATATCAAATAACCCAGCAGGATCACCAGCAGCTTTATGCCATGCTAACACACATTCAAATGTTCCTCAGAAGTCAGGTCTAAGTGGGCTGGCAAATACACGGCAGTTCTGTAGTGCCACAAATGCCTCATCTGACGTTCAACATCCCAAAGAAAAATTCTGTCCCACTGAAATTTGTAACAAAACTACACCACCCCCACCCCCCCAAAATGGTTTCCCTTGTGATGGAGCTTCACTCCCACAATGCATTCTGTGGCTCTGTTACTGCCTTAGTGCAGGAAGACGTTCACAAGGTTTTTATCTAGTTTTACAAAAGAAACAAAACAAACAAAAAAAAAAAGCACCTTGCACACTGTTAAATTAGTGTTACCTACACTGTGTCTTCAAATCTGACATATTTGCTAATGTTTTTTTGGAGACAATTAGAAAACCAGGGGAAAATAATGTTTTCTCTTGGAAAATTCCTCCTATCTTTGTGGAAATCCTTAATTACATCTGCTAGAGAACCATGATACTTTTCTTCCCTAAAGACATCCTGAATAAAATTATGCTAATTTAATCAATAACCTCAATTCGGTACGTATCCATCCTGAATAAAATTATGCTAATTTAATCAATAACCTGAATTCGGTACGTATCTATGTGTTTTAGATTTCCTTTGGCTGTTCACAGCAAAGTTGTCCTGATATTTCCTGAAAGACACTAGAAATATACCTGTGTAAAATAAAGGTTTTGCAAATTTTAGAGCCCTTCTGAGAGGCAGCTGTTTCTCAAGTGGATGCTTCTCTCCGTAGGACCAGGATTCACTGGGGTTTCAAGGACTGATTGCTCCTGTATCTTTCTTCCAACCTAGTGAAGGGCTGGAGAAGGAAGTGGAGGTGGAAGTTGAAGAGGAGAAGGAAGGAGAGGGAAGGGAGGGAAGGGAAGGGGAGGGGAGGGGTGGGGAGGGAAGGAGAGGACTGTTGCATGCCTACTTTTCCTAATGATTAAGCAGCCGTTTTTCTGTCAGTGTGGCTGAGGGTGTTGTATAGGCTGGAAGTGGGGCTACAGTTCCCACAGACAGATGGACTAGCCTTCAGTGACATGTATTTCCCTTCCAGTCCTGCAGAGCTTACTGTGCTTACTGTCCAGCAGGTGATTTCATGACACAGCCATGCTCAATGCAGAGGAGCACCACAGCATCAGGTGAGAGGGTGAGCCATGGCGCGATCAGGATGGAACATTCCTTTTGGAGAAAATCTGTTAATTAAACACAGACTACTGGAGCTTCACCAAGGAGCTGTGGTCTGTTTCTGTTTTTCCAGTTGCAGTATAATGGCAACACAACTCAGTCACCCCTTTAAAATACTTAAAGATACACAGTAGTTTCTATCTGCATGAGATATAAGGTCCCTAATGGTGAATTTAATAAAATTATGCATTAATCATATTTATTTTTAGAATTCTTTGCATCTTTTCCTCCTAACATTATGAATGAATAGCTGAATAGTTCACACTATTTCTACTATTCTGTTAGCACTTTATTAGCACATTTTGAACAGCTTGGGTTTTGATTGCACTCTTATAAAGAACACTTTCAGATTGGGGAAAGTGGTTTGTTAGCTGTCCTTTAACTCCTTCCAGCCTGGCTTCAAATGATCCTCCCCTTTATTTCTAAAGTGCTGAGGCCTAACACAATTGAGAACTCCCTGTTATAGTCATGTACTTTCTCTTCACCTCCTTTCAATATCTAAAAGATTTATTTTTGTTTAGCTTCCTCTCTCCATTCAAATTGAGATTAGTATTATCAAGATGGATTTGGAGAACGGAATTCCACTCTTTATTTTTGGCTTTTGACTAACTATGCTTGATAATTACATGTAACCACTTCACTTTGTAATATATTCCCCATATTTCCCTTCCAGCTGACCTAACTCTTTCATACAGTAACATACTACAAAGTTCACTAACCCTTTTTTATTTAGAGGCATAATTGGGACTCTGTGTTCCTGAATCTCTGAAGTCCACATCAATCCTTCTAAGCAAACTTCCTTTCAAATGCAGATAGACTACTTTTTCTCAACTTGATGAAGAAAGCCCCTTTGCCTCCTTTATTATCTGTTTTATGATATCTGTTTCATAATTTTAAATGGTGAGAAATCCTCATGCTTAATTTTCAGAGAGTTTAAAATCTATGTTAAATTCAAACCCAGCCAAATTATGTTCAACAGTGGGTGAATCACAGCTGACCGGTCTGTTAACGGACCGTGAATATAATTCTGTCCTGAAGACTGTGCAAATCTCTTTTGTGGCAGCTTCTTCTATCCAAAGTTCACTGAGTTTGGGTGTATGGGGTGGCTTTCTTTCCCACTGCAGTTACGTAACAAAGGCACATGCACAATCTGGAGTCTCTTGGGTGTGCGTGCACTGTGCCATGTGTACACACAGATGCATGCCAACTAAATTAGCCTATGCGGGAGTCTTGGATTGTGATCCTCTGTAGATCTGTCAGCAGTAACACCCACTTGAGGAGACTTGTGCCTCTGACAGCCTCTCAGCCATTTCTATATAACTACTCTTATGGTGTGGGAAACTGACTGAAGTTAAGAATCAGCTGATTAAAAAAAAAGAGAAAAAAGAAAAAATCCACCTCTTTTTACACACAGCCCACATTACTTCTTGACCCCACCCATAGGCACACCAAAAGCATAGGATGTGACTGTAAGCTGTACATGTAAATGCCTGTGCATGACAGATGCTTAAACTAGCTGCTTAAACTCTGCTGCTGTAAGAGACATGGCTCCTTCAGTTACCTTGAATTAACTACCAATCAGAAAACTCAGGCCACAGGCTGTGTTCTAAGGCCCTGATTAAGAAAAGCATTTAAGTGCATACTTCAGTTTACCCTTTCTCTGCAATGTGCATAAGCATATGGCCAAAATAATTTCACAAGGAACTGGGATAAACAAATACCGGTCATTCTAGAGACAGAAATTTATTAAATAAAAATGTTGGATTTATCCCTTAGGTTTCTGGTAATAGATGTGGGTCTAGCTTTCTACTGAAATGTTGCAGTGAAAGTAAGAATAATTTTGGAATCTCTTTAAAACATTCCCTTTGTCTTTCCTTGTTCCCTATTTTCCATTAGAAATTCACCACAAAGAATGAATTCCCCCCAATTCAAAAATAAGGCCAAGCAGCATGTTAACAGGCAATGCCTGTATGCCTGCAAGCTGTGTTTCAGAAAGTGGTTTTTGCTACTTTAGAATCAAGAGCAAACCAAATGGTCACACAGAAGGTACCTAATTGGTCAGGCAGCATATCTCTCTGACAAGAACATTTTTTTCTTATTCCCTATAGATTGATCTAGTTATTGTATGAATGCTATCCAGCTTCCATGCCAAGAAATATATAGCACAAAATACAAGTCTGGCTTACTGCATTCCAGGGCAAAGAAAATGTTGTTGCTGTTTTACACCTGGCTGCTAAGAGTGATGTTTGGAAAAGCTGCTTAACTGACTGTGACTGGTGAGCAAACTCATTATTTGAACACCCAGTGTCGAATCAGGGTTGCTCTTTTTTGAGAGGATGATGAAAAAACACTTCCAGCTCTGATTGGTATAGGAACACCTGGATCACTGGCAAAATGCCAGTAGTATTTTTCCTTGCTGGGAAAAAAATAATTAAAATAGTTAGGGATTATAACTACTATATATTGCATAAACGCCATACTCAGGTAATGGCTTTCGTTCTAAATGGTTAGCATGACCTAACAAAAGGAAATGCATTTCATATATTACCACTATCTTTCTCCTCATTGAAATCCACAGTATTCAGAATTATAGTAATGTACACAACAGAAGGCAAAATCATGAAGGGTTTTGGTTTTGTCTGCCTTCTTTCTGGAAAGAGTTGCTTTCCATCAAAAAACTAGGCAAAAGTAAAGCATGGCACCTTTTCTTTCTTTGAGTTTGTGAGAAGTTTGCCATTTGCTCTTAACCAGAATTTAACCATGGGGACAGATATCTGGGTCTCTGAGATTGAAAAAAGTGTGTTTAAAAGGAGGAATATTGGAAAGCCAAAGAAACAATGACTCTCTGAGTCAGTAAATAGCCTGAAATGCTTGGTCTGCAGCTTGTCTGTTGCTTTCGGTGTTGCATTTTCACACACACAGCTTCAGAAGGAATTATCCATATTATAAAAAAATTATAGTGGTCTTTTAAGACCGTCTTTGTTCATTCTGTGTACCCAGCCCAAGAGTAGCTCAGGACCACCAGCAATTAAAAAAGAAAAAATCCAGAGGCAACCTCATTCATTTCCACAAGACAGTGGGCATAATTATGACTACTCAGGTAGAAATGGAAAAAAATACTATTACTGAAGAGTATATATCACAAATATATATAATATATACAGTATATTTTATATATAATTATAATAGCTTCTATTGCTAATATATATTATATTTAAGATGTATATACCAATACTGAGAAAAGGTGGAGGAATGCATGTTGAGAAAGGTCTGTTTAAAAGCAACACATTATTCTACTTAAATAGCTGGTGCTGGCTCATAGCGTGGCATAACCCTTTCCCTTTCATTTGACTCCTATGGTCAAATGCTTTAAGGCTTCAACATATTTTGGTGTTTGGAAGAATGGGATTAAAACATCTGGGGACAATACAGAAGGGAGTGTTGCATGCAATAGCACCATACACCTTAGTGAGCCACAGTGTCAGTGTTCTAACTTTAAAGGTTTACTTAGCTTAAACCTTAAAAGTGCTAAACTTTGGTATATCTGAATTAATTATACATACCATAATAAAATTACCAGGAAGATCCCGTTGAATATTTTTAAAGCTATCAAAGTTCATTCTTTTAATTCACATTGGACTAAAAACTAATGCATTTTTGGCTTTTCTCAATATTTTTAAGACTGTGCTTAATAGGAAGACATACTTTTGGGAGGATTTAAATACCAGTCTCCTCTGCAAGAACAGCTGAATTTCACTACTTGAGATGGCAATAATTTTTATTGTCTTTTTGATCATAAAAGGATCACACTTAGAGAATGGTGCTAATAATGTCAAGGTGATGTGTTCAATCCCTGTAAGGGCCATTCACTTAAGAGCTGGATTTGGTGATCCTTGTGTGTCCCTTTCAACGCAGAATATTCTGTGATTCTGTCAACGCTGCGTGTGCAAAGCACCCTGGACACAATCTTTGAACAGCCACCCCTGAAACGAGTCAGGACAGTTTAAGCCAACGAAGAGGCTCGTGAAAGATCTCATTCCCGTTTGTCTTCACTTCAGGAGAGCTATAGGATGGGCAGGGAGCGGCGGGNCGGTGCACGGGCTGCGCGCAGCGCGGGGATGGTGCGCCCCGGCGGGCTGTGCCCTCCTCCTCCTCCTCCTCCTCCTCCTCTTCCTCCGCCGCCGGTGCTGCTGCTGCTGCTCCTGCAGGGCTCCCTCCTCTTGCTGGCCACAGCCCGGCACGGCCGCGCCGCCTGCCCGCTCCGCAGAAAGGTAAGCGCCGGCTGGGGCGCGCCGGGGAGCGGGTCTGCGCCGCTCGGGGGCGGCAGGCTGGGAGCGGGGGAGCGTGGGTGGGTAGGTGGCTGCGTGGGTGGGAGTGTAGGGGGTGTGCGAAGCCCTCCCGGGCGCGGCTCTGCCCGCTCTCAGGTGGGCGCGGGAGCGGCACCGCGCCCGGCAGGGAGGGCGGTGGCTTCCCGGGGCGGTGCGCCAGGTAGGACGAACTCCGCCTGAGCGCTGATGGACGAGGGTGAAGACCCCGGGGTGAAGGCTAGGAGGACCCTCTGACTGTGCCGAACTGGACGAGCTGAGCCGTTCGCCACAGGACGGAGTGGCCCGGAGTGACTTGCTGGCAGCATCCCTCGCAGGGGTACCTTCTAACGCTGCTGCCGAACGCCGAGGTGCTGGAGTAGGTTTGGGCCGGTAAAAGGCAGTGAAAACACGGTTACAAGTTGTGTTAGGTTTTGCTCATCTTCTAACCTCATCAGCCTGACTGCAGTAACCAGCAGCAGGACGGGCTGACCTAGCTTAGCACAGCTGAGAACCTCTGCTACAGGTGAGGGGTAATATGGCCAATGTGAGGCTTGTGAGCAGGGTTGCTGTCATTTCCATGAAAAATCAGACGCTGACAGAAAGCCGTTCTCGATGAAGCTTCTGAGATAAAAGTACCAAAAAAATCATGTTCTTGAAAGTAACTTCTTGAAGTTACTTTGTACTAACAGACCATCTGTGCTGTCTGTTGGCATCTGCTTGGACGCAAGGTGTATCTGGGACACGTGTACTGCCTGCTGTGCTCATCATCCTTCTCAGACAGGGTTAACTCCTGCAGCACAGTTATTAAGGAAACTGGAAGCCCTTAGAATTAAGTGTAGACCTGCTACACTGGTGAGGTGACAAAGCCACAGCAGACTTTTCAGGGTAGATGTGAGAAAGCTTTGCAACTCTGAAGAAAGTCTGTTCTGTGATTTTACTCCTTACTCTCATCTGCACATAAACCTGGTCTTGGGGCCTTGCTGCCTCCAGTTCAGCATGCCAGTTTCCCGGGTTATTTTCTCCTAGGTGCTAGGGAATTGCTGATTCAACCATATGCCAAGCTACATGTGCTTCACTGGGGATGTCTGCCTGAGCTTGAGTTTAAACAAAGCTTAACCCTACCCTGTGAGAGAGTGTCTATGATTTGCTAGTACCTGGAACCAGTTTATCAACTGGATTTATAGGTGGCCAGCTGTGACACTGCCATAAAGCCAGGTCAAGTATTTGAAGCGGGTGCCTCCTTCCCCTTGAAGGCATGAAGTGCAAAAACCTGTGAGCTGCTATGAAACTACTGCGAGGAACTAGTGAGAGCAAGGATGAAGGGGACAGCCTCAGAGAGCCTGAGCAGCAGAAGTCACACTTGTCGAAACTTCACGGATTTGGTGTGACAGGCAGGGAGGTTTTCCTCAGGAGCTATTGACTGGACTTCTGCCATTTACTACCAAAACTGTCGGTGAAATGTGTTAATGATATCTCATTATCTGCTGATTACTTTGTCATTAAAACGTGAGACCACCTGTAGTTGTGGAATTGGCAGGCTGCTTCCTGGGGTCATTAGGATAGAGGTAGTAACCACACTGTCTAGGAATGGCAGCATCTGCCTTATTTACGAAGCTGTTGAGTTTAGGAATATTTACACCAATCTCTTAGGAAAAAATACATTGTCTTTTTCCCCATCATCAGGAATGGCTTTTTTGTTTGTTTTTATTTTAGTTCTTGATAGGATTCCTTTTTTTACCTCTCTAGATTACAAGTCTACCTTTCTTCTTTTTGTCAGGTTGCCTAAAGTTTCTGTAATGAAAGAAAGATGTGTGTCAGTGCTTGAAAAAGAGAAGCTGCTATTTCAAAGAATGATCATACAATAATTAAGAGAGTTTTCTCATCATCACTCTAAATTGTAGTTAAAGCTACAACCAGTTATGTGCCCCATCATTCTCTTTTTTTTAATAGAAAAAAGGACATTGAAAATAGTTAATCTAAAATAAAGTATGCTGGAATGTTCTTGGGTTATATGCCAGTTACTAAGTAATGTGGTCTGGTAGTGCTTTCTTTTTCTTAACATTGGAGCGTATTGGAAAAATTGAAGCCAGAATTCAGGGATTAACAATGGAATGCTTGTAGTTGTAGTTGGTTAGCGTTCTATGGTGTGTTGTTCCTGATAGAGGGCCAATTAATTTATATGGCTACTTTCCCCGTATCTGGACTTCAGAAGAACAAGTAATCTGCCTGTCCTCAATCTGTGGCTTTTCAGTTAAAAACTTTATTTTTATTTTTGATTTCTGGCAAATGGAGACCGAATGTGTGCTCTTTTAGTAGTTGTAGCCAGCGCAGTGTTTATCCCTAAGTGAGTTCTGCTTAAAGTCTTAAGTTGTGTTTGATTGTCAGTAATGCAGGTGGGCAAAAGCTCAAGAGTATTAAAGTGTGCCTAGAATTTTTGTGTGCATTACCGTAGTTGCAGGGGCACTTAACATGGTTAGTAAAATTAAAATCTTTGCCTCAATTAGGTATAAATGAACATGACAAGATACAACACCAGGATAGATAAGAGGGAGGGAGAAGGCCATATAGGGAGAGTTATAGGGCTGTCTGCCGTGGTGAAATATTGCATCCCATGTGCTATGGCTTCTGTAGCACAGGGGGGAAAAAAAAGTCAGAGAATATTGTAGATTAAGAAACAGTGCAGTTCTGGGCTGAGGTTTGGGAGGTGTGGCTATGAGGCCAAGTGGTGAGTATTAGGATTAGGGGTCCTGAAAGATACTGAAGCCACAGAGTCACTTACCTGCACAGTGAGTGCTTTGTGCTTTGAAACATATTGTCTACGTAGATGAGGTAGAAGATGGAAGAAAGCAGAACTGATGTGGAAGGAAGCAGACCAAGTGTAGGTTTTCCATGTCCGCAGTTCATTTGCAGTTCGTCAGTCTGTGGACAGCAGTTTTCCTTTCCCCCTGAGCCTTCGTTTCCCATATCACTGCAGTCTTCCATCTTTATTTTTTGTTTTCAGTTTTAAACTCCTGTGTGCTTCTAGATGTTTGGAGTACAGCCTGATGCATTCTTTGTTATTCCTGTTGTTTTTCTGAATTGTTTACCATAATTTTACTCTCGACAGTACATAATTTGTCCGAACGTGAGCTAGTTTCTCTGAAAAAAATCCCCAAAATGACACTTTCTCTGTTCCTCTTCAGCACCTTTCTTCCAGAAGAGTCATTGCTGCCTCACCTGAAGTGATGCATGATGTCTGATAAACGCAGAAGTATTTGTGTATTTGAAGATTACAGGTTGCAGCCTATGGTGGATCCATAAATACTGCTGGAAAAACAAGCTGCTGGGGCTAGTTAAAATGAACAGAATCTTAAGCTTGGGGATTTTTTAACCCCTAGAAGGAGGAACCTCAGTTCCTGAGGGAAAAACCTGGATGTGCACCATGCTCTTCCAGAATTTCTGCAATGGCTGTCACTGTCCCCTGATGGTTAGGGAAGCATTGCGGGACTTTGTGTGTCACCATTGCACCTCATGGTGGACAGTGGAGTTTGTCTCCTGTGCAACCCTGGTTGAGAAGGACTTTCCGAGTCTCATGGTAGGGAGTGGATCCTACAGGTCCCAGAGCATTCTCTGTTGACAGTGTCAGCTTTCACAGTTCCATTTCCTTCTCCCCTCATTCTTCTGTTGGCTGCAGAAAAGCCATTCTCCTTTTCTTTTTCTTTTTTTCAGTCAAGCAATTTTTTTTCTGGTCTGATACCCCGAATCAGTTCACAGCTAACTATTTTTCACCTGGACAGGTGAAGTAGGGGAAAGGCACTATGCCATAGTGCTGAGCATTTAGAAGTACCTTGAACTGATGATGCCTCAGATCTTGGTGTGGCACCAAATTGTCTTCTCTTGTGGGACTGCCACTCTTTCCACTTGCTCATCGTTTTTCCCATCTTGAGTAATGCATGGAGCGCCATTCGTAAATTGAAGAGTGGAGACAGAAATACAGCACCTACAGGATGGACAAGGGATCAGACCCAGCCAGCAGGGGTTTAGGAGGGGCAGGTCCTGCCTGGCCAACCTGATCTTCTCTTATGACCAGGTGACCCACCTGGTGGATCAGGGGAAGGCTGTGGGTGTGGTCTATCTGGACTTCAGCAAAGCCTTTGACACTGTCTCCCACAGCACGCTCCTGGAAAAGCTGGAGCCCATGGCTTGGGCAGCTGCACTCTGTGCTGGGTTAGGAACTGGCTGGATGGCCAGGCCCAGAAAGTGCTGGTGAATGGGGCAGCATCCCGTTGGTGGCTGGTCACCAGTGGTGTCCACAGGGGTCAGTGTTGGGCCAAGTCCTGTTTAATATCTTTATTGATGAATTAGATGAGGGTATTGAGTCCATCATTAGCAAATTTAGAGATGACACCAAGTTGGGGTGAATGTCGATCTGCTGGAAGGCAAGAGGGCTCTGCAGAGGCACCTGGATAGGCTGGAGAGATGGGCTGAGTCCAACAGGATGAAGTTCAACAAGGGCAAGTGCCGGGTCCTGCACTTTGACCAAAACAACCCCGTGGAGTGCTACAGGCTGGGGACAGAGTGGCTGGAGAGCAGCCANAGGGACATGGAGTTTTGGATTGACAGGAGGCTGAACGTGAGCCAGCAATGTGCCCAGGTGGCCAAGAAGGCCAATGGCATCCTGACCTGTATTGAGAATAGCGTGACGAGCAGGATAAGGGAAGTGATTCTTCCCCTGTACTCAGAACTGGTGAGGCCACATCTTGAGTTTTGTGTCCAGTTCTGGGCCCCTCAGTTCAGGAAAGATGTTGAGGTACTGGGGCAGGTTGAGGTTGAGGGAGCTGGGGTTGTTTAGTATGGAGAAGGGGAGGCTGGAAGGAGACCTCATCACACCCTACAACTCCCCGAAAAGAGACTGTAGCCAGGTGGAGGTTGGTCTCTTCTCCCAGGCAACTATCAATAAGGCAAGAGAAAATGGTCTTAAGCTCTCTCAGGGGAGGTTTAGGTTAGACATTAGGAAGAAATTATTTACAGAGAGAGTGATCAGGCATTGGAATGGCCTGCCCAGGGAAGTGGTGGATTCTCTGTCCCTGGAGGTTTTTAAGATGAGACTGGACGTTGCACTTAAGGCCACGGTCTAGTAATGACAGTGGTAGTGGATCAAGGGTTGGACTTGATGATCTCAGAGGTCTTTCCCAACTTGGCTAATTCTATAATTCTATTATATTGTTCTATTTGTGAACCTTTTTGTTATGCTGTGGAAAATGAAATACCTCAAGCTGTGCAGCCCAGCTCTCTTAAGCCTCCAAGACACCACTTTGACTGTAGTTTATGTTTGTTTTAAAGCACCCTTTTTTGATGTATTAAAGGATCCTACTGCAAAGGAAAATTGGGTTGTAGCACCTTTATCTACTGCATTCTCTCAGGCAAGTGAGGTGCTGCCAGTGATGGTGGATGGTGCGATGCTTAACAAGCCTCAGCACTGCTCCTGTGCTATCTCACAGCCAGCTAGAGCACCGTTAACTGCTTCCCTTTTATGGTATTGGAGGAAATTATGTCCTTGCTTTTCCCTCTCTGAAGCTGCAGTGAAACATTTGAGAGCTCCAGGAGGTGAGCAAGAACAGGAGAGTGTTCAAAAGTATAGCAAGGCAAGACAGACCTGCTGAGGCACACCAGGGACATTTCCCCATCCCCTCTTGCACAAAGCAGTAGCAGTGTTTGCAAGTGTCTGGCACGGACACAGAGCAATGCTGGGACTCTAGTCTCTGCCTTTTGAAGAAAAAGATGCCAAAGGAGTAAGAGGTGTTAGCAATTCTTGAGCAGAGGGAGGGAGAGTGAGCTTTGTGAATTCTCCTTGTACCATCCCTTGGAGATGATACCAAACTGACTCTGCCTAGAAACTGACTCTGCAGGGTGCAGGGAAATTTCCCATCAGTGGTGGAAAACTAAGGATTCTCTGTCCTCTCATGCTGGCTCCCAGCTATTCTGAGAAGGCAGATCTGAATGGTGCTTGGGCAGCTCCTCTGTTTTGTAATGTCTCAGTCTCGAGGACTGTGTGAAAATTTTTGTTAGGTCTCAGACTGCTTTTTTCTGCTTGTGCTACAGATTCTTTAAAAGAAGACGTAAATCTGTGCCTGATGGACTATGTGATTTCTTCAGTGGTACCACTAGTAGCTGGCAGTATTACTCTGCTTTCAGTATCTGATTATGAAAGTGAAAGGGCTATGCAGAGCAGTAAAAGAGTGTAATGCCAAAAGCTGTTCTAGGTGGGTTCTGTGTGGTACTTCAGAGCAGCACTGATTATCCCTCTTAAAGTCTAGTACCATTCATCTGGGCTTCTGGCTGGGTTTATTGAGGAGTTGAATTGAAGTTTTAAACTGGCTGGTGACTGCTTGTTCCTTACAATTCCTTGCAGTTGTAGCTGTTCTTGTGCACTCCTAGATACACGATCAGACTTGCATGAAGAGAAGGAATGTTGACCTTTTAACCTCGTGCCTGTCCTAGGTTCCTCTTCTGTCTACATTTTCAGTAGACAGAAAACAGCACTTCTGGTGCTTCTTCGTTGCTGGCTGACCACTGCCTTCACTTCATTGCCCTTCACAGTGGCGTGTCTTTCCATTTCTCCTTTCTGACTAATGACAGGGTGAACCCTGTCTTGTTTTCCCTCCTGTTTTACTTTGCATATTCATCTTCCTGTATCCTTCCCAGGTCTATGTCAGACTAGTATTCATTTATTACTCTGTATCTTCTTTACTTCGTGGTACTCCTGAAGTTTGTTCTCCCTTCTTCCCATGGCCTTCAGAAGACCACCGTGGTCTATAATGGTTTGTAATTCAGGTGTGTGTTCCAGGATTGTCCTATAGGACATAAAATGGAAGTGTTGTTACTAAGGTCCAAAGTATCCTTCAGACATTATACAGAAGAGTCTGAAGAGCCCTTTGGAACATATTTGGTGTGGACAGTGCTCTCAGACATACAGTGTTCTTCTTGGGACTATCCTGTGTAGCACCAGGAGTTTGACTTTGATGGTCCCCATGGTTCCCTTTCAACTCAGGATATTCTATGAGTCTGTGAGGCATGCTCGTAAGCTGGACTGGTGGTAGCACTTTTCTGAAGTGCTGCCTGATCTGTGACCTGGGTTTGATGTAGAGAGCTGCTGGAGAAGCTTGTCTGGGATTAGCCATTGCAGAGCAGTCTTTAAGATTAACCTTTCTGACCCTGGGTCTTTAGTGTCAGAAATTTATAGGCAATGTGCTTTCAATAAATTCCTCCAGGCAGCCTGTTCTGCATTTGGCAGTCAGGCAGGATTGTCAGATCAGCATACATGCACAGTTAGCCTCAGTGCTGAGGTTAGAGTTATCTGCTGGCTCAAGACTGACCAGATGTTTGAGTGCATCTGGAAGGCTGCTCTCTTACTTAGGCATGTAAAGGCTACCTCTTCCTGTCTGTGCAGACAGAAACTGTTTGTGTCCACTGCTCCAATAAGTACTGCTGCTCCAGTGGGGGGCATGCTGTGGGTGATGAAGGCTGTGCTTGGTGCTGGTGTAAACTGATTTGAAAGGATCCAAGCAGGATCCATTTCATCCCAACTGTTCTTCTGTCCTGTGGGAACACCACAGACCTGTACTGAGGTATTCCTGATGATGCTGTGAGGTACATTTTCCAGCAGAACAAACTTAAATCTGATTCTGACTTCCTGATGACTGGGGTTTTGGAGAGATTTAAAAAACTAATTTAAAGAAAGAAGCTTTTTCCTTCACTATGTTTAAAAGAGTGATACCTTGGAACCACAGGCCCAGTTTGGCCTGCAGAATTTTCCCCCTTATTTTTCAAGGTACCGCATGTCCTTCTCCATTTCTGAAGAAAGAGAACTGGCTTGTGAAGAGTTTGACTGTGTGTCTGCTTGCCATGTGCTCCATCCCTGTAAAACTATTTCTACCTGCTCCAGCAGGCCTGCCTGCCAGCTGTGTTTTGTGTTACTCATTTTCTTGATGTCTTGTGTCATGGTTTAACCCCAGCTGGCAACCAAGTACCATGCAGCCATGCACTGAGTCCTTTCTCCATGGGGCAGGGGAGAGCACTGGAAAGATAAAAGTGGGAAAACTCTTGGGTTGTGATAAAGATAATTTAATAGGTAAAGCAAAAACCGCACACACACAAGCAAAGCAAGTCAAGGCATTCATTTACCTCTTCCCAGGGAAGGGCTGGTATACAGCCATCTCCAGGAAGGCTGGGCACTATCACCTACAACAGTTACTTGGGAAGACAAGCCCTATCACTCTCAATGTCCCCTCTTCCTTATTCTTTCCCATGCTCTTTGTGCTGAGCATGATGCCAGATGGTACGGAATATCACTTTTGTCAATTGGGGTCCTGGCTGTATCCCCTCCAAATTTCTTGTGCACCCTCAGTGTCCTCACTGGTAGAGTCTTATGACCTACCAGTCAGAAAAGGCCTTGATGCTATATAAGCCCTGCTCAGCAGTAACAGAAGCATCTCTGTATTATCAACACTGTTTTCAGCACAAATCCAAAAGGTAGCCTCATACTAGACCCTGTGAAGTAAATTAAAACTACCCCACCCAAAACCAGCACACCCAAAGCAGAAAGTTCTCCCAAAATGCACTACCCTCTAAGTGTTGCAACAGTTTCTTTGATGAAAGGTGCCTTGCTGTGCTGAGATGAATGTGGTAGAAACCCTGCTGTCCTGCTTTGCTTCAGCAAAGTGATGCCACCTTTTGACTCAATAAAAGGCAAAAGTTGGATAAACATCCTGCCTGGAGCATGGTGTGCTAGGGCTGTACTCTGCTGCTGGTTTTGGTAGATACTCAGGTGATGTACCAGGTGGTGTTACTGACAACACAAGAAGACTTGGTGTTACTTTCAAGAGAAAGTCACAGCCCATCTTCTTATGTTTTCATTTAAGGAAAATTGAATTTTCTCCTCAAGACCTGAGAAAAAGGATGGTCAAAGAGAACTCTGTGTGAGCAAAGTCACTTTAGGAAAAGTCCATGCTGACAAGCTGCTGAGCCAGATGACCTATTGGCTTGGCACGA
>WBMV01006581.1:48333-84294 GCA_013396655.1 Campylorhamphus procurvoides | reverse complement strand
TTAGCTCTGGTACATGTTTTCCTTGTGCAGTGTTCCAGCTATTATCTGACCCTTAAGACAGCTAACACAGGGTCAGAGGTTGTTAGCTATGCTATATGTGAGAAGTATACCTAGAAGTATAAAAATCTGCAAATTCATGAAATCCCTACGGCAACACTTTCCTTTAGAAGATTCCCAGCTCTTCCAAATTCTGGACCACTAATGTGACTGAGAGAGCTGTAAGACTTCTGCTCAGCAAATGTGACCCTTCTGACATAACAGCAACATCATTTTTCCTGCTTAATCACCTGCTTGGATGAAAGGGCCTTGATGACCACTGATATAAAATTATTATTTAGGAACAGTCTACATCTGTGGGGAAAGTAGAAAACAGAGACACTACTGCCTTGTTACATGTGTTACATGGTTTTTTGGTTGATTTGGTTTCACCACTCCCACTTTTAAGGAAGTTAGAAGTGATGGCTTGAAATTAGGTTCAAAAGATACCAATATAAAATTGGAGACATTTGTGCTGGTCTCATTTCAAATAAAGGAGTTTTTTGCTATATTTAGTTGGCCAATTATAATGGATACCAATATAAAATTGGAGACATTTGTGCTGGTCTCATTTCAAATAAAGGAGTTTTTTGCTATATTTAGTTGGCCAATTATAATGGATACCAATATAAAATTGGAGACATTTGTGCTGGTCTCATTTCAAATAAAGGAGTTTTTTGCTATATTTAGTTGGTCAATTATAATGTTTGCCCTTAGTTTCTGGGATGATGAGGCCAAATCTGGCAGGGATTCAATTCACAAGACTTTGGTTCAAAATTATCTTTGACAATGGCAGTAATGGAGAATTTCAGAGAAAGAAAAAGCAAGGAGAGGCACATGGTGCAAGATCTGCAAGGAGTAGTTCAGATCTAAATTTGGAGCAAAGTGAAGAGCAGTTGTTTGATGAAAGAGCTGACAGAGGAGTAGAGCATTTTATTGCTAAACAAGTTGGACGGGACACTGCTTGTGGTAACCTGATTGCGTCTTCTGCCCTGAGGGTGTAACTTCAAGTTGTGTTTTTCAGGAACAGCCCTCCCTCCTCAGATGATGGGAACGTCAGGGTTGTCTGCCCATGAACTGGAACAACTGAATTGATCCTATTTGCGTATTTGGCTGTTGGAATCTGTGACCTAGATTTGTTTTAGTTTTCAGTTTTTGTGTAGACACACCTGCAGCCTCCGTGTCTAGACATCAGGGATGGGGAATAGGCTGACTGGTGGGAACCAAAATAACTAAGGCTTCACATTTCTATTGTCATAATTAGAGTTTAATTAATATCTTTTTAACTGTCTGAGGATTTCAGGGTTCTTCCCTTAATGAAAGTAAAAGTGGAATTCAATTGCTGATCTGCTGTCTCTGCCTTCAGAAGGGTGGAGAGTTTGTTTCAAACAGCCTGGACTCTGTGGTAGGGCTTTAAAATTCCAAACAGTGAACTTTGCTGTGACATGGGTTGGTACTGGTCACATGTACCATTATAAGCTACTTGCATTTTTAATCTATATGCCTATCAACTAGCTGGATTTTCCCATTAAAAATGCCCTTTGCTCAGCGTGTTAACACCAGAAACAGAAGATGTTATGTGGCTTTGTGTCTCCTTGCTGCTCCCACAGATGGCTCCTTGTGTGGTGCCGGCTCCCAGTGTTACAATGTCAGCATACCACAACACTTTCCTTTTTACTCAGTTATTAAGGGCTAGGCCCTGAGTTGTACCTAGTGCTCTGAGGGCACTTGTTACTAGGTTATCCTGCTGTCCTCTGACAAGGCAGCAGTAGACTGCTAGACCACTAGACTGGTGGGCTGGCAGACACACGGTGTGACATTTGAGATCCTCTAGCTTTGGGTGTGAGCACTATTGCTGCAGAGGAGCATAGCCCTGACAGGCTGAAGGGTCCTGGGCATCAACAGCCTCTCAAGGTAGAAGTTTGAGCCGGATACTTTTTGGAGCAGCTCAACCAACAGTAAGGTGTGTGGAGCAGGAAGGGGATGTGGGCTTGGTTTATTCACCTGGTTAGGTAGTTGGGTGCCTCTGTGCTAAGCTTTGATTGCACATTCTCAGGTCTTGATGCAGAATTACAGTGCTGTGATACCGTAGCTCTGTCTGATGGTTGATCCCAAGGTCTCACTACTTGTTGCCCGTTACACAACTCAAAGTGTGGGACTGTAGCTTCCAGCTTTTGCCTTGGACAGTGAGGTTGAAACTGTTCTAGACACCCTAAAGCCATGTGCCTGCATATGTAGAAGACAATTTCCTCTCTGACCTAAGAACTGGACTGCACCCTTGTCACCCTTCTGTCCAGTACCGGTCTGATGGTTCCTTTTTGGCCCAGACTGGATTGTAAGGTCCATGGGAATACAAGTTGGCTCCTGCATCCTGGCTGATAGCATTTCTGTCCCATAGCAGTGGTCCTAAAGACTAATTTTTAGCTTTCATTAAAACATCCAGAAAAAAATCAGACAGAAAACACAGCTCAGCTTTAGCTTGCAGCTGTTTGATTTTGTGAGGGTTTGTATTCCACCAGAGAGCCTCTGGTATCAGCTTTCTTTACCTGCAGCTGTAATGAGTTTGTCCTTTAATGTTCTGTTTGTTGAGCTTTTGCCAGTGGGGCACATTTCCTACGTGTTAACTGTTCCCTTAGCTCTCGTCAGGCCTAGCAGCATCTGTCTTGTGTCATGGCTGTTGTGTGTGTGCTTGATGCAGTGGTACTGTCACTGTCCTCATCTTTCCTTTTTGTGCATCTGTTGGTTGTGGTTCTTTCAAGCATGCTGGTTTTCTAAGAGCTTATGCTTGGTGGTTTCAAAATACATTTTACTCTCTCTGCATCCCCGGGAAGAAAGTGTTGCCATTGTTGTTCCTCCAGTCCCTGCCTGCTCCCTGGACAAGATGAACTGCAAGCCAGCTTACACAGTTGTTTCTTATCTGCATTTACATTTTCAAGTCTTCCAACTACCGTTTCTGTTCGCTGTCTCTTGAGTATGTGAAGTGTTGGCTTTGTGTCTTTCTAAATTCCTACTGTCATACACTCTCTTCAGAAGTCTGTTCACTGCTGCTGTTGTCTTTACCCAGAAAACTTGAAAATTTGGAAAACACTGTCAGGATTTTTGGAATGTTTCCATTAATGGTTTTCATTATCCTTGTTGACTCTAGAATTTCTATGTTTTATAATTATTTGCAGTAATCTTCATGAAGGCTTTTTTTAGATAATTTGAAAGGTTTGTTACTAGTACGATGAGGCTGAAATGCAGTTTTACAATGACTAGTGCTTTATCTAACCTAATGTTTTTTGATAACAAAGAAAAGATTAGGTTCCTCTGCAAAATTCTCAACAGGCAGCAGGCTTAGCAGGTAGACGCTCATCCACACAAGATATCATACATTTCCAGCACGACTGGATGAAAGATGCTAAGTGTGTGAACAGTTTCAAAGGTATTAGGCAGATCACAGAATCACAGAATATACTGAGTTGGAAGGGATCCACAAGTTATAGAGTCCAACTCTCTCTGCACAGGACCATACCCATGAGTCACACCATGTGGTTGAGAGCATTATCCTAATGCTTCTTGAACTCTGTCAGGCTGGTGCTGTGACCCCTTCTCTTGGGAGCCTCTTACCTTACTCTTTTTACCCTCTGTGCTCAACCCATGAGCCAATTGCTTACCCACCACATGATGTGTTTATCCAGCTGTGTGTTGGATAGTTTCTCCAGAAGGATCTTGTGAGAGGCAGTATTGAAACCTTTACTGAAATCCAGTATTACATCAACTGGCTTCCCTTGATCAACTAGGTGGATCACCTTTGTCATAAAAGGAAGTCAGGTTTGTCAGGAGGACTTTCCTCTCATGAAGCTGTGCTGGCTGTGACCAATGACTGCATTGTCTTTCAGGTGTTTTTCAATACCTCCCAGAATAATATTCTCCATAACTTTACTGGGCACTGAAGTGGAACTGACAGGCCTGCAGTTTCTGGGGTCCTACTTCTTGAGTTTCTTGAAAACTGGGACAACATTTGCCAGCTTCCCATCAGCTGGGACCTCTCTGGATTCCCAAGACCACTCAAAAATAATTGAGAGATGTTTTGTGATGACATTAGCTAGATATTTGGGGATTCTGGGATGAACCCCATCAGACCCCATAGATTTGTAGGGATCCAGCTGGAGCTGCAGATCCTACACAGTTTCAGGGTTGACTGGGAGTTGATCATTCTCACAGTCATGGTCCTCCAGCTCAGGGCACCAAGATCCCCTTGGTTCATCATCCGTGCTGAAAACAGAGGCAAAGAAAGCATTAAACACCTCTGTTTTGTCCCTATTTGTGAGGTGACCATCCTCATTCTGTAATGGGACAATGATATTTCTGTACTGCCTATTGCCAATAAAATATCTGAAAAAAACCCTCTTTTTAATGTCTCTCACAGTTCTGCTTTGGCTGCATGAATTTTCTCCCTACAGTAACAAGCAGCATGTCTGAATTCTTCCCATGTTACTTGACCTCACTTGCACTAGGCATATACCTTCCTTTTTTGCCTTATTTCCAAGAGAAGATCCCTGCTTGTCCAAGCTGGCCTTCTGCTACCCTGCTTGGCTTCCAGCATTTGGGAATTTCCTGCTTCTGTGCCCTTAGAAGGTGATGTTTAAAAATGACCAGCACTGATGGACCCCAGCACCTGTGAAAACATTTTCCCAGGGGACCTTACTTACCAATTTCCTGAGCAGCCTGAACTCTGCTCTGCTCATGTCCAAAGTTGAGGTTTTGCTGGCACTTTTCCTCCTGTCAACAGAGATTTTAAACTCATCATTTCATGGTCACTGTGGCCAAGAGGCCACCAATCTCCACTTTGCTCACAAGATCAAATCTGTTGACAAACAGCAGATCAAGGAGAGCAGCATCTTTCCAAATTGGCTCCCTTGGGATCTGTTCCATAAAGTTGTTATCAAGGTTTTTTAGGAATCTTCGGGCCCAGATTGTACCATTTGTGTGATGCTTCCTGTTAATTTCTGGCAAGTTGGAGTCCCTCATAAGGACAAGGGCAGTTGACATGGAAGTGTCCCTTAGCTCCTCGAAGGAATTCATCGGTGTCATTGACCTGATTGGGAGATCTATAGAAGACTCCCACAATGATATTCACATTTGTACTGCTCTGTCCTCTGAAGGACGGGTAAGTTATGTCAGAATCCAGTGGTAAAGAAGGCTAAAGCAGATTAGCTTTACATGGTTGCACAGGATCAGCACCACCTTGACTCTCCCAGGTCTTTTGCTAGACGTCTCACTGAGGGCTGTGCAGCTTTGAGAACACTGGTTACTAGTCTGCTTGGCCAGGGCTGTCTCAGCAGCAAAGACGTGTCCTTAGCCACTGCAAGACAGACTGAGGTTTGCTGCTGTTCTGACCTGTTTTGAAGCTCTTGCCTTATTCTGGCTGAAACAACCCATTCTGCTGGGAACATGTAGCATCTGTGAGAGCCCAATACCTATAGTCATGCAAGAACTTTCCCTGACTTCCATGTATGCCTGGGGAAATTCCTGCCCTTGGAGTCTCAGGGTATCCCCCTAAGAGCAAACATACCAAATTCCTCTGCAACATTTTGAGAGAAGAACTGAAATCCTCTCACTGTTGCTATGTCTGTTAAAATTGTCTCTGGGAATTTTTAGGGCTGAAATTTCTGTACTTGAGCAGTTGCAGACATCCCTAGGTGAGTTATATCTGTAGTCTGCTTGAGAACATAGTGGGTACCTGGTAGAGAGGTAATGTAGCTTTCAGTCTTTCGTTGGGCATTTGTTTCCAGTTTCACAGGAGTCTACACAAAGGCTTGACCCCGCAAAACGCAGGCATATCAGGAGTAGCTGGGAGCTTCCAATGCAGTCATTTCTGCTGAAACAAATCATAGTATGTAGCCCAAGTCTGACCTCCTGAACAGTCTCTGCTGCTCAGCCAGTGTACAGTAAGTTGTTAGGCTAGGGTAACTTGATCACAAGTTTCATCCCTTTGTAAATTTATAAGGCCTGTTTATAAAGATAAATGGGCTATTGTCAAAACTGGAGTACCATGGGATGAGCTGCATTTTTGAAATGCTTAACAATGAAGCAGCTACAGCCATGTTTTCTAGGAAGGGGAAAATGGAGAGAGATGAGACAGTGACACCACATACATTTCCTTGGCTTTGAAGCTGTTGGTAAGCCAGAAGAAGAAGACATGGAAAGCTCAAGGTTGCAGCTGATTAGCAGCAATGCAGGGGATGAAAGCACCTGTTCACAGTATTGCACCGTGCCTGGGTGAGGATCTCCTTGGCACTCTACCAGAGGAGAACAAGAGAAAGATTATACTTCCATTTAGGTATGTCAGGGGTGTTTTTGCAGCACTGGAAGAAACCTATTCAGCTAAAACACATAGGTGAGTAACACTGGCTAGCAAGTATCACTGCTGTCTTGGAGTAATGCAGTTTGTGAGCTCATCCAGGTTAATAAAAAATGGATTAATCACTGAACTGAAAAGGATGTTTGCTTAGGTACAAGTAATCATGAATGAACTTTATTTTTATGTGGAGACTATATAATGCCAGCTGATAGTACGTATGATTGGAGCTTTAAGGGGATTCAACAGAAAAGAATTATAGGCCACATAAACTAGGAGGGAGAACTTAAGCATAAAAATGTGAATGAAAGGAGAGTTGTTCAAGAATCCTACATTAGGTCTCTGAGAAGCAACAATTCTGCATTTGCAAAGATGAATTCTGTAGTTAAAAAGAAGCTGGTTTGGTTAACAAAGGAGATGAAAACAGCAAAACCCTCAAAACGCAATGAATGGAAAAATGGAACAAGCAACATGAACGAGCAATCTGCAAGGAAAGGCAAACAGTTCTTGGGAGAACTGAAGGGTACCAGCAAAGAGCTTTTACGCAGCAAGTTTGAACAATAAAGAGGGATTCTTTAAATGTTTCAGGTATTCCTGAAATCTTAGCAGTGGTATAGGCTCAATACTAAACAGGGTTGCAAAATTGTTATTTGTGAAAAGCACTGTCAGAAATAATAGCCAGTATTTCATGATGTTTGGAAAGGAGAAGACTCTGTAATTGTAGCCTGGTTGGAAGAAAATATTTTCTGCTTTGGTGACAAATTACTTACAGTAATTAGGAAAAATGTTAAATGTCATCGTTCTTAAATGTACAAAACAATGGTTAACTTACAGTCCATAATTTTTAGACTAAGCCAAGAAGCTCTTTGAAACATTAATGCAGACACTTGAAAAAATTCAGGGGAGTGAAAAAACCCTACTGTAACAGCATTATTCTGGGACAATGAAGGAATGCCTGCCAGGCTACCCAAACTTCAGTTTGGTCAGAGCACAAAAAGGATGATAAGCTCTGCAGCTGGTGAAGAACTGAGAGAAGGCAGGATGACGCTAGCCAATTTTCCTTGAATGGATAACTGGCATTGTCAGAAAACTTCTTAATATGAATATGATTTTTGGTAATAAAAGTCATTTTGTTGACATAATTGTACATAGATTTAAAAGCTTCTGAATTTGTTCCTGGTGATACTCTGATATAGGAGCACACAGTGGACAAAGTGGCTTATTTTAAGTAGTCCCAGGAGTTTGTGCATTCTTATTGAAAAGGCTGCAGATGGAGGGTCATCCTTCACTAGTGAGGAGGGAAGCTGGAAGATGCTTATAAAGAGATACTGAAGGTACCTGTTTCTGGCCCTGCATTACCCAGTGAGTTTGTCAGAGATACTGATACTGCACAATGGTTGGCACAAACTTGGAGATCCTGCAGATGGGGGGAAGCTAAACAACAGTTCAGTTGTGGGAGCAGAGCTGAGTCACCTGAGAAGCAGGGTTTGTCTAGTGCTCTGCAATGCAAGACTGTAGGTCTAGGAGCAAAGCATGGAGGTCAAGCTAGCAAGACTGGAGGCCTTGTCTGGAATATATTGATGGTGCAATGGGCTTGGAAGTTTACTAACATGACTGCCAAGCCCAGTAGTTCAGATGAGAAAGAGGGTCCCTCACTTGTTATTTTAGGCTAGTCCATTTTGACATTAAAAGCTAAAATTTCCAACTGGCCAAGGGAGTAGTTGGAGCTCATTACCACTATTGCAAATCTGTTTACAAAATGTCATTGTGGTGTCACTGATAAAGAGAGCACTGTGAATAGGTGAGGATGTCTCTTTTGTCCTCCCCATGTTCAGTGAGGATTGGAAACCCAGCCAAATACATTGCCTTGCCCAGGGAATTTTCTGACAGGTAGTGTTTCAAGGCCATTATGGTGAAGACCTGTCTTGAACGTATCTGGTCCTTGTCATGGTGGATTAGGGAAGGTGGGTCATCTTGACCCATTGACCGTGCCTGCTGGAATGTTTTAGTAACTTCAGAGATCATGGGCTCATGTTGAGTAAAGGCATGGTTTCATTTTTCAGTTATGTGTGGTTGTGCATATGCAGTAGCTAAACAGACATCTAAAATTTAGATGAATTAGGGATTGTGTTACTGCAATACAGGAGAAACAGGTGCTTCTACATTACATTGTCTTTAAGAGATGTGTGCTTGTCCTTAATTGATGCTTCTAGGTATCTCCAGCAATGCCTTTCTGGAAGGAACCACCCTGCAGGCTCTTTGCTGAGGTCAGTGCTGTTGACTGTGATTTGGAAGGGAGCATGCAGGACTGTAAACTGGCATAACGTAAGTTCTCAGGCAATGTGGTGGAGTGATGGTGGTGACTCAGTGATACTTACTTAGTTGTGATCTCATGTGCTGCTTGCTTTTCTGTTTTTGCTCTTAAGACAGATGCTGGAGATCTCTTGGGAGACTGTTGGTTCAATCAAGTCTGTAGAACTGTTGCATGGTGCTGGATCTCACTAAGAGGGTTTGCCTTGTGATGTAGAGCCAGAGTGGTGGATCCAGAACAAGTCCTCCAAGCCAGAATATCCTTAGCTTAGGAAAGACTGTGAAAAAGGAATCCTGCAGCACTTGGCCAGATCTTGGAGAGTCTTCTGTAGCCAGACAGAAAATTAATTGCTTCACATCTGTTCTAGATTTTGCAAGGAAACTGTCCCATCCTATGGTGACATTTTCCTTTTCCTCCTCTGTGACTAGTGGTGGTGAAGCTCACAGCCTGGCGAAGAGCTCCCTCTGCATGCAGACCAAGTTGACAAAGGGTGAAGCAGGTAGACTGAGACAAATGGAAAGGTACCTACAAATAGTCCTGTCTGAATTTTTTGAAAAGTCAGTTGCTATTTGTTGATGCAAAGCTTGTCTAAGTCAGGAAGGGATCTCCTGTGTACATCAGTGGACTTACACTTCGATTCCTTTAGAAGAAGTGAGAATAAATTCTAGGAATAAATTCTGATGGTAGATTTCTTTGTACAATTATGGGATGCATGGAGAGTACCTCTGGAAAACACAGGCTGTTGTAAACTGATTTTATGGCTGCTCCTTGGTGCAGGTGGTGGAGTTGACCTTCACTTTTTACCCCTCTGTGCACTCTGCTTCCCTCAGATGTGTCTCAGCCAGGGAAAACACCAATTCCCTGTATCAAGCATGTTATGTACATTTTTGTGGTGTAACATTACAGGGTACTAGTTTTGTAGTCACATACCTTGGTCACATTAGCTTACATCCCAAAATATTCCTACTCATTTGAATGAGTGGTTGCAATAAATGTACAAGTTTTTCACATTCAACTCTCTCTTTTTAGTCTGTGTATGGGTACACATGCATACAGTGCCCAAGATGTTAATGGGGACTGAATGACTGCATTACATGGGCTAGAGCCAGCCTGAAGGATCTCAGCTCATTGGAAAACCTGTTGCGAGTGACTCTTCTGTTTTCCTGCCTTTTCACATCCATCAGTTTTCCCCTGCTGTCCCTAAAACTTCACTCCTCCAGCTTCTGTGGTCAAGAGCTTTAGATGCAGTGTTAAGAGAAACACTCAGTGTTCAGTTCTGCTTTCTCTTGCCTTGTGTTTTCTTCTCTTTCCTCTCTCCTCATCTTAACTTCAGTGTGGTTTAGGGCAGATGTTGCTGCAGATGCAGTAGTTAAATGAAACGTTACTTTGTGCTTAGGTGCTTGTATGCACAGCACCAACCCCAAAGGATGTGTGCAGTAGCAAAAGGAGAGAGGCAAACGAATCAGGATTTGAGTTACTCCCAGTTTCTACTTCAGACTGGTATTCTACCCTTCATCCCACATCTAGGGCTTGGTTTTCCAGAAACTGTCAGTCAGGTATGGTTTGCCTGGCACCCTGTCCTGTGATGCTCTGTACAGTCCTGCTGCTGTCACTTACTTTGTCACCTCTGACTGCACAGGAACCAGGGCATTCAGTCCCATTCCCCTTCAGTTTAAGAAGAGTTCTTTTTCCCTGTGTTTCCCCCTCCCCCCCAAATATTGGGCTCATGCCCTTTTCTGGAGTTAGCAAAAAGGGCAGAGCCAGAATTCAGTTTTAACTGCATTCCTGCCTGGCTCCTTTTTGCAGTTCAGTATCAACACTTAGCCAGAACTTTGGGTTTGTGTTTTGTCCTTTTATTTTTTCCTGGAATACACAACACATTTATTTATAGGACAGGTGGACAGGTCTAATGCAAACCAGTGGAGTGCTTGAGCACTGACTGTCATCAAGCAAGTACTTTGGCCTCCCATAGAGTTCACGTTTAACAACAATAACCATTAAGCAAACTGTCTTGACTGTTGGGTGACAGGCATCAGCTCTGCAAGAGCATCACGACTAGCGCCAAGGTGCTTCAGCTCCGTGGTGAAGTGCCACAGGCCTCCTGGAAGTCAGTGTCTGTTGATGGTTTCCTCTTCCAACATCATGTGCAAACACATGTGACATCCATGCAGACTGGATGCAGAGCTTGGTCTCCCCACTTGGCACCTGCTCTGAGTGTGTGCACCAGGTGGTGGTCCTGGCAGCCAGGAGATGACCAAGAAGGAAGGCCAGATTCCTGCCAGTCCAGTTGCCACAACCTTATTACATTGGACATGGAAAATAGTCTCTGGACAGGACTGTATTCCTGGCTGGATTTCTAAATCTGCATGCTCTGCAAGTTGCACAGCCAGAGGTGCAGGGAGGAGCAGGATAAGCCTTAGCTTTCCACTCGCTGACAGCCTCTTGTGAAGTAAAAAGGAAGGCTCTTTCCTCCAACTGGGAAACAGAGAACAGAGCATGAGCAAGTGAAGTGGGTTCACCAGGGCATGTGCTGTACATAAACAGTGCCATTCCACGGATGGTTAAAGAGCTTCCCAGAGTCTGCCGTGGTGAGAGCTGCACAGACACCTGTCAACTTCTACCCAGTAGAGGGAGGAAAAAATGCAACTTGTTGCAGAGGCTGGGAACAAGGCAGTTGCCCTACTGCTGCTGAATGCTGTGCTTCTGCTCAGAGCCTTTTTCTGTCCCCTCTTTCTCTTCCTTTTTTCTCCCCCATCATCCATGCCAAGCAGAGATACAGTACTGCTGAATTAGGAGGAATATCTGCCTTGAAGCTGGAATCTCACACAAATTTGACCAAGATCATCTTCAGCCCCAGCATCTCTGCTTGCAAATGCCTGCCTCTATGCTGTCAGAGTGTATGTGCATTGGTACTGCTGGTTTGCTTGAACTCCAGTTTGTTTTCTGTTCCCACTGTTTTAATCCAGCCTGGCTCCCCTAGAAACTAGTCGATTCAGGGTCTAGCTGCAGGTCATATAGTGGAAACCTGGAGACTCTCCAGTATATTCATCTTCACATTATGTATTGTAAGTATTGTGTGAGGCTTTCAAACATACTGTAGATAGCTTACTCTGTTTCTAGTTGCATTTACCCCGGTCAACATGTTTCTCCTTCAGCCCCTAGGGTTAACTAATTGCAGATTAGTTAACTGATAACAGGTACTTTGTCTTGGCCATAGAGGGTTTCAGCGGAGTATTTTGCTGATGGGCTTTCATGGCTGAGAGTTAGTACTGTTGGGAAGGCACCTTTCCGAAAACTGTGCTACTGTTAATTTTAATGAGGGCAGAAACTGCACTTGCCTCAGACTGATTTGAGTACAAGTGGTCTTTTCTCATCTCTGCTATGACTTCTAGTAAGTGTGGCAGGGAAAAATTAAGGTACTATCTTGTAGCTAAGACACACAACAATGAAAATCTGGTGAAGTCTCTAGTTCTTACATAGCAGTGACTGAAGCCAATCCACTTCTCAGCTTTAGCTCCTATCAGGAAGATGATCTTATTTTCAGTCATGTACCATCCTATTTAGGAGTGGCAGAATCATGGTAGGAGGCAACTCTGTCCCAGCATGAGTCAAACAGCAAAGAGATTGCTGGTTTAGGATTCAAAGCTGCACAGCATGAGCAGCCATGGGAAAATGGTCTGTGAAATGGTTGGTGCAGAAGTAGGGAAGGCTGAAATAAAATTTCTCAAGGACAGAGACTGCTAAGTCTGAGAGGTATTGCAGTCATTGAGTAAGTGATAGAGAGTGCAGGGAAAATAGCACAGCAGACCAACTGCTAGTTCTGGCATCAGTGCTTTCCCCTCCACTACTCCAAGCTATGTCAGCGGCAGGCACTTAGCATGTCCTGTAGAGATGTGGTTGGTCTTAATTGTTTACATTTCATGCATGTCTGCTGATACTCTTTTTATCTGATATTCAAGCAATGTGTAACCTTGCAGAATTTGGCTTCTCAAAGTGGGTAGTCTTGTCTTACACCAGGCTCTGTGACCGAGAGTTAACCAAAAACCTATGCTTTGCTTCATGTGGCAAGGGGAGCAGCAGCTAAACAAGGCAGTGCTTAACTGCAGAAATACAGAGCCATAGGTCATGACATAGGTGCTTGATATTCTCCGTCACTTTTCATATATTGCTTAAGGTTTTACGTGTCCCGGTCTTTTGAGGACGCCCATGGAGAGTCTCACAACTTGTCCTGGTGAAACAGTGAAAACATCACATGACTTTCCCAGCTGATGAATCCCTGTGCTGATTTGTAGCTAGGCAGGGCTTTGCAGACTCAATGCACTGAGAGAGGGGTGTGTTGGAAAGAAGCAGGCAGGTTGTGGTGTTGAGAGACAGGGGATGGGGCAGACCGCAGTAACTGATACAGGGATATCCTATTGTGGTTTCTGTTTGAATGCAAGTTTATAATGCTGTCCATCAAGCTGTCTGGAGAAGTGTGCCAAAGATTGCCTAGTACTGCATTAGTAATTCTTAGTGGTGTAGCCTATGATGGGAGTACTCTTACTGTGTGGTTGACAACCGTATTTCTTATGTTTTCATTTTTTTGCTCAAACAACTAGTCCATCTGTTGCAAATTTGCGGCCTGCTACTTGGTAGACTCTACTGAATTTAATTTGCAGTTCAGTGCTTCCTCTAATCAGGCTTTGCAAGGGACACCCCAGGTATGCTTTGTAGATCAGTTCCCCTCTCCTGGGCTAGCGGTGTTTACAACCAAAAATTGTGCAACGGACAATTTTTACTCCCTTAAGTTCTTTCCACTGAGCAGTGAAACATGAAATTCGTGCACACGGTCTGAACATAGCAGTTGCCCCTCTTCCAGCTCAGCCTGACTCGTTAATAGCAGCTTTGCATTCACTGCTTAACTAGGAATCATGATTCTAGTTTGCCACTCCCAGATTACTCAGATAACATAGAAGATACACGTCAATGGCTTATAAATCAGAGAAGGGTCTGGTGGTAACAGACACAGCATGGTGGAAAATATATGCAGAAAATTGCAGTCAGGAGCAAGGGAGGAAAAGGAGTGAGAGGAAGAGCCAGCAGTGTAGTATGTCACTAGGCAGCTGGGATGCAATGCAGCAGCAGCAGAGCTGGTACATCCACCTAAGGCCTGGCTAGCTTCTTGTTCAGGTGTAGACAGGATGGAGAGTTGAACAATGTGCAGTCTCATAAAGAAGTGAATCGAATTGAAACAAACTCTCTTGGATAATTAGCTGATTATAATAGGTTCAGAGGATCAGCATGCTGATATATGCATGTTAACTGTTTACATGATGTATTATAGGCTGGCCTGGAGCCTGCATTGCAGTGTAGAATGTTTTGTAAGAGGCCTACCTGTGCAAAATGAATCTCCTGTTGAAAAGAGAACATAAAGCACTGATGTAGTTGTAGAAATGGGGTACTTGAAGTGGGAGAGAAGGGATCAGATGCTCCAAACACATGCTGTAGGTGTCAGAACACATGGCTGCATAGTCTGTTCTCCCTTCCCTTTCTCTGTGTTTGTCTCCTCAGAGTGATTAGTTCTGACAAACCAGAGACTTGCCACCAGATGAATGAAAGGAGGCTAGCCCAAAAGATGGGTACAAGGATGCCCAGTAAAGCTTGCAAGACAAGATCTAGAGCAGCAGCAGGCTTTGGAGAAGCAGATGGAGAGCCTTAGTTGCAAATGGTGGCTAGCATCAAGTTTCTGCAAACAGGTCCTGTGGGATGAAGGGGAAGCAGATTCTGCTGTCTTCCTGTGGACTTCCTTTGTTCAGGGTGACAAGGTGATAGCGTGCCCTTCATGTTTTACGTATGCCCTGTGTTCTGGGCCAGCTTTGTGGCAGCACTGCAGTTCCTCATTGCTAGTTGTATAGAGGCCTTTGACTAGATTTGCTCTGACGATTTGAGGTGGACTCTTTTCTACCAAAAGTTTTGTAAAAAGGTCAGGGAGTCCTCAGTTTGTGTGCTGGTTTAAAAGTAAACTGGTGGGAGAAACGAACCTGACTCAAGAGAGATCACAAGTCAGAGTTACCATTTACCTGAAAAGATTACAATAAATACAATGATATAAAGAAAAATTAGGTTTAACCCACAAAAACCAGATGTATAACTCAGCACTCTGGGGCACAAACAGAATGGTGTTCATTAGCCTGTATGCTGAGTGCCACATGGTCCCCCTGAGTGTAAAGTAAAAGGCAAGGAAAACTTGTTGGTGAGGATGATGGTCACAGTCTTGTTGAGAGTGGCAATCACAGTCTTGTTGAGATTCTGGTCCTCCTCTGGATCTGATGAGTGGTACCAGAAGTCCCAGAACCTGATGATTATATATACTCAGGTTCAGCCGGGAATGCCCAGTACCTCTCCCAGAGTGGGAAATCTCACAATGAGTGATTTAACTCTGTGAGTCATGGGATATTTCTGGGATCTTTGATGGCCCGTTAGCAGACATGACCCCTCAGCCTGGGTGTGAAGGTGGTAATGATTCCCTGGAGGGGAGTTATCATGGCTGAGTCAGTGGTGTGAAGACAGGAACTCTCTCCTATCTCCCAGGGTTCTCTAACACTCAGCTTGTAGTCTGAGGTGTCAGGTGTGCCCTGGGCAGCTGCTGCCAATAATCCATTATTAACAGTTCATGAGAAACGACATAGAGGGTGTAGAATACACAGTTTTGGTTACACCTACCCAGTGATAAACTGGTCCTGCCCGCTGTAACTAGGACACCATGTTTATGTAATCTTGGTGATGGTTTGAAAGAGACAATTCCTATGACTGTTTTTGGGTTTGTTTGGGGGTTATTTTTTGGCAAAAGCATTATTTTCCTTGAAGGATGCTATAAAATGGTATGTGAAGGAAAAAGAACCTGGTGTCTCTGGGCCAAAAAATTTTAATAGGAAGACATGGCTTTAATTCCCAGACCCACCACCATCTTTCTTTCTCTACTGTGCCTTCTGTTCCTTGTATAATATCAGGATTACCAGTGTTGTGCAGAGCTGTCTTGGATATGTTGCAATGAATACACTGTTCCATATACTGGGAAATAGCAATTGCAAATGAATTCACAGGAACAGAGGGGGTGGTAGCATGCTGCTTCTGATACTGTCTTTCCTAGGCAAATACAGCCTAGCCACGTGCTTTAGACACATTTCAGGCTTTCTTTTAGAGATGTAGAACTCTGTTGTTACTGCAGAGCAAGCTGAGAAGACACATGAAGTAGTCTGACTGCTTTGAATAAAAGTCGATTTAGTCCCCTAAGTCTAGGTTTTTCACATGCAGTGAAGCTCTGCTAATAAAATAGATTTCAAATGCTTTCAGGAGCTAAGAATGGCTTTTTGGCAAAAAGTAGATAGCATGCATTAGGATTACAACAGATGTGCTTTTGTGGATGGATACAAAATCTGTTCTGTAAGCAACAGACAAATAATTGCCTAGGAGAAAAGGAAATACCAGAATAGAATTGCTTTGCATACTGTCTTCACTGTTCTGTTAATATGTCTCTTAGCCTCAGGTGATGCTGCTCTTGTTTTTCATTTTTCCTATTTTAAAAAATATTTTACTCTTAAGGATTTGGTGAAGGTGGTTTTGTTAATTTATGTTGGCTTAATTTTAGCACAAATTTCATTAAAATTGACAGTGGCCCATCCCTGCAGAGGTCCAGCTGTAGCTGAGTGTTTTGTTTTATGCAACTTAATAGATCTCTGTTTCTATAGCAGGAATTAGATTGCAATGTTTGAGAAGATTATATCCTAAAACATAATGACTTTAGAGGATGGTGTTGCACCAAAGTGACTCTATACTTCTTTGGAGGGGAGGATAGGGGATGTCTCAGGATTTCTTTATTTTCAGGGCTCTAATGAGTGTAAACTGAACTATTTTGGAGACTGGAACAGTATTTCACACTTCTGTCGTCAAAGGGCATGTTAGAAATCAGCAGGAGGGTAAGGCCCTTTAGACTGGGGGAGAGGGGCTGTTCAGGCTGCTATGTGGCCTGAACCTGATGTTCTTGAGTGCTTTGTCTCTTGAGTGCTTTGTCTCATGGTTAAATGAGTTATACTGTTCAGGCCTATGGGTCATGTCGATGGGTTTATGTTTAGTGCAGGGAGCGATCTACTATTTCTTACAGGCTTTTTGGAGTGTGAAGGCAGAACACACCCTTTGTTCCTGGATGTGATGTTTGCCAGGTAAGTAAGTATGTATTGGCAGAAGCAGATTTTGAAAAGTATGAAGAACAGGACTTATTAGTCTCAATGGTATTTGGACTCCTACATCCATTGTCTGCATCTGACAATCTTTGCTCGTTGGGACTTTATGAGATAGACCAAAATCTGTATAGTACTAGATTTTTGAAGGAGCTATTTAAAGCGCCCTATTGCTTTTCAGTTTGTTAGTGGATGTTATCTTCTGTTACTTTGCCTGTGTTGTGACAGCCCCATCATCAGTGTCATTTAAGAAGGAGCTGTGAAGAAGTGAGTTTTCCAGCTGTTAGTGCACTGTAACAGCTGAGAGTTGAGAAGACTCTTCGCTTCTTGTTGGTTTGCCTCCGCTCTCAGCTGTGCTTCTATGTAACAGGGACAAAACCAAAAAGCGTCAGCATGTTTTTTGATATAGAGCAGAGTTAAGGTTTTGGATGCTTTCCAAATGCTTTGCTTTTGCTTTTCCATGGATTATGCTTACAGCAAAGGTAGCAGGCTAGAAAAAGACAGGTGCAAATGTATTTCAGTGATGTCAGGTGGTGGGTTTTTTTGGCTTTTTGAAAACACAGGCATGGTGTAACTTGAGACGAGGGAAATCCGAACCTTTTGCATATATAATTCACACTCTTTTTTATGATGTAGCATTGCCCTCACAGGAAATAAAACAGGAAGAATCCTGACTTGGAGTAGACAAGGCATGTCCTCGAGTTCTGTAGTTTAAATGGTCCCTCAGCACAGACGTGGTAGCTAATACTTATTCTCTCTCCCCACTGGATTGTTCATAGCCACAGGCCAAGAAGTCCTGTTTTCTCAGCTATGGCTTTCAAAGGTACAACTAAAAGTGTGTGGAAAAGGGTTTCTTTTTTTCATTAGAATTTTACAGTGAAAAATTAGAATTTTTCACTGTAAACTGCAGTGTGACCTCAATTTTGTGACCACAGGAGACAAAGGCGGACTTAGACTTAGGTTTTGGAACTCCAAAATTTTGAATTTTTTGTGTTATTACATTTGTTTGTAAAAATTAAATTTTGTTTTCAAGGTACTGACTCTCAGTGATTTTGAATCTGGCTGTGAGAGGCACAGAATTTTTAAAAATGCATTCTCTGTATACAGGAACTTAGTCATGAGTTGATTATCTTTAGAGGACCAGTTTTGAAAAATGTCACTGAGATTTTCAGAAAGCTGGCTGGATATGCATTGTAGTGACTTCCTGAGCTTGTTTTGCAATTATGATACCTTTGATTTCCTTCTGCCCAGCATTTCCCAGAGCACCTGTTTGCTTGCTATCTTGGCAGTCATTAAAAGATACAGCTGTTTTATGAAGTTTTCTCCGGGGCTTTCAAGTAATTGGTTGTGTAAGGAAGTAGGGAAAGACTAGAACTGCTTTCCTGTGATTTGCTCTGAAAGTCAGTACTGAGAAAGACAACATGAATGTTATTGTCTACACTGAAAGAAGACTTCTGGATATATTAGGGAGTTACAAGGAATTTTGTGGAGAATTTGAGGACAGTGTAAATGCTATAGCATAGAATGCTTCTCTGTCTTTCTCTCCCATGATTATGTGAACTTCTATGATTCTTGGGGAAGGTAAGAGTGGCTGTTGCCATTCCAGTCAAGGGAAACATGCACACATGGTAAGAACTAGGCAACACCTTGGCAGCAAATTCTGTCTGCTACCAAGATTTAGATTTGGCTTTTGATCTGTAGCCTTTCCTGAGAGTCCCCTCCTGCAGGAGCCATTCTTCCCTCAGCCTGCTTGTTGCTGGCCTGTGCTAGAGATGAAAATTCATGTACTGCTGATATTGCTGCAGTTCTGGCTTTTTGTGTGTGTGCAAGTAAGTGTAAGCTTGCTAGCATGGATGAAGCCTTGCAGCTACTGTTCTGCCTCAGCAATATTAGGACAGGCCACCAGTGCCTGGTTGCCTACCATGTCTGAGTCACTGAGGAAAGGTAAATGCTTCTGTGTCCATCTCCACTGGAGCCATTCTGTGCTGAGGAGCAGTCTCAGCTGCTTCCTAACACCTCTCTGAAATGTCATTCAGATTTCCCTCAGTGGTACTCCTCTGTATTCAAGTGGGGGGTGTGTGTGTGGGCATGCTGAGCTGAAGTGGCAGTTTGATGGGAAGTCAGATGTGTGATGGGGATCCGAGAAAGACACATAGTTGAGGGACAGTGTGTGGCAGAGAGACGATTTGTCAAGAGGGATTGGAATACTGAGAAAACAGAACTCTCCTTGTAAGACTTCTTATTTTGGTATTTGGCTGGTTTTTTTTTTCCTCTGCCCTAAAGACTTGTGGATGGGACCCATGCATGGCAGAGATTAATCCAGTTGCTTGGCTGAAGTCACTCTTTCAGCAATCTTTTCAGGTTGTTAGAAATACGTTGTGAATCTGTCTGTACTATAGGAAAAAGTTAAGTAGCCTCTGAGCTCTGTGGATATGCATGAATGATTTCTGTTAAGTAACTAAATTAAGAACTAATTTATTAATGGCACTTGGTATGTTAAGTGGTTTGTAAGATAAACTGACTGATTTAATTAATTTAATAAAACTGAAATTGAAGCACCAGTGAAGTGCCTGCACTGAGCAGGTATGCAGACTGCTCCTGAGCTCATCTGATGTGGATGATTTTATTGTCATCAAGTGTCAAGATTCAGAGAAAATTATAACCACCACTTTGTAAACAATCTCTGAGATGAAATTCTTGTGTCCTGCGGCAAATAGAAAGATTTCAGATCTTGTGGGTTTGCTGAGTTTAACGAAATTACCAAGGAGAGTATGCTTTTCTATAGTCTGTCTTCTCAGAAATTAATCTTTGGGAACATTATCATATTATTTTGATCACTGACTTTCTCTCTGCATTAATTTATTTTCACCACACTAGATGGCTTGTAATTATTGTGCATACAATATTTGGGTTTTAGCCAATTTCAGTTTTGTGTTACAGCAGCAGCTGAAATTTCTTTAGCAGGCAGACACGAAGATACAAAAAAGACTAGAGATGGGAGCAACCTGTCAATTAAAACAACTCCTGGCGTAATTTCCATGATTAGTTTTTCAGGGCTGGAAAAAGTCCAGTATTCTGTTATCACTGGGAACAAGAAAATTCTGGACAAAGTAGCTAGACTTAGAAGATGGAGAATGTTTCAAAGGTAACTGGGAAAATAAGGCAACAAAAATTTAAGAAAGCAAAAATCTCCAAGTGTTGTGTCAATTCAAAATGGAGATGGACTTTGACAATTCAAGTAACACTACTATAGTAGGAAATGCCAGTTTGAGGCACCTTGCTTGTTTATATCCATGCTTTCTAATACGGTTTATAAAAACAGAGTTTGCGTCCTTTTTACCCCTTTTTTTTTTTTGGTCTCAACACGGGGTAGCATCTTGTGTTTTACTTATTTTACTGCTTAAAATGATCTATTTTTTGGGCATCCTTTCCTTAGAAATGTAGCCTGACAAGAATGGTAAACTGATGATGGTTTGGGCATCCAAGGCTGAAAAGGTACTATGACGTGTGTTGCAACAAGGAAATGCACAGGAGAAGACATTAGCAAGCCACATCTACACATGCCCTGTGCGCTGAGGTCTTTGAGACAGGAAACAGTCAGGAGCTTTAACCTTGTGGCTATCTGGGAAACCATTCAAGTGGCTCCCAGGCAGTTAACAGGGTGTCATGGGAGCTCAGTGGCAGAAAGTGTTCTTTATGTCACAATGTTTATGTATTACACTATTGAAATCTATCTTTTCCAAAGCATCATGTTGTTGATTCATAAATTTGCTGATGCCCTGCCACCCACAGGTCCTGTGGTGGTATGGCTATCTTTCCAATAATTCCTCATGCTCATTTGTGTATCACTTCTGATTTTTTACTCCCATGTTTTGATTTGATCCTTCTGAGGTTGTCCTTTCTGCTGTGAAACATTACTCTATTTCCAAAGAAGTCTGATGACCTTTTCAACCTTGAAATTAAAACCATCATAAAAAATACAAAACCACCAAAATCCAAAATCAAAACAAAAAAAACCCCACCAAACCCAAACCAAGACAAAAACAACACAAAACAACCTGCACGGAAATTTATTTTCTATAATGAATCTTTATGTAGTGAGATAGAGATTCAGGAGTTCACAATTTTATTGTTTTTAGCTCCTTAGCCTATTACAGAAAGGCACATTCTGTTTGCAGTGGGAGTACCTGTCCTGGGAAGACCTCATAAATTAGCTGGCTTAAACATGTTTCCTGTTTGTAAGTCTGAAAAGTTCTTTGATTTCAATGCCCTTTTGGTTTGGAAGCTCAAGAGATATGACAGTCTTTAGACCCAAGTTTGTCTGAAATTTTGGAAATGAATTGTAATTATGCATTCATTCCATTAAAGTAGTAAATCCCATAAGCATTTGCTGGATAGAAAATACTTAAGAGTGTCAGAACATATGAAGAATGAACTGAAATGTGAAAGGATTATGGTGTCTTAGTTCACTCAGCTGTATTAGTCTGGGCAGTGATCCTGGACAGAGTGCTTGTATCAGTGAGTCTGAGTTTTGCAGTGCTGCCCAAGTCATGAACCTGTGTGACTGCAGACTGCCTAACTTATGATAAAACTACGCCCATTAACTCGAGGTGGTATGTGCTATTGAGCTCCATGCTTGGTGTGCATTGGTGTACGGAGAAAGAAGCAGAAAATGTTTTTTGGAGCTCTGTGCTAAACAGCAGTAGCAGTGTGTCTGAGATTGTGGTATTTCACACCTGCAGAGGGGGACTTTCGCAGTTAGAGGCTTTAGTGCCAGCAGCCAGGACATGGCCCAAGTGTCTGGTAGTTCCTTATAAGCTGTTTGAACAGGCTTGGTGTATAATCTGGTCACTCTGTAAGGGGAACTTGATGTTATTAGCACTTGGGCTGTTTGTTGGTTTCAGGGTTTTTTCCTCTCTCTAGAGTGTGTGCTTTCTGCAACAGCTTTTTTTGTGGGTTAGCTGTAATGCTTGCAAACGCCTTTGAAAGACACCTCATTGTCCATTATATGGTTTTTAAAGAGAACAGGACTGAGGATGAAGGTCTTCATGGCAAATGTAGAGTTATTTTCTTGTGTTAGAAGTTACGAATTTATAAGACTGTATGAAAATGTTTTACAGAAGACAACCATGGGAATTCCTTTCAACTGCATCCTGCCCCCTCTAGTAGACTGTAAGTGTATAGCTGCCACTCAAAACTATGGCAAAAGCTTCAGAGGACTTTCTCAGTTTAACCAAATCAGTTACTGATGCAGCTGATGCTTTGTTATTTATGTTCCCTTCCAAATGAAGGAAATTGACTGTACAGACTTAAGCTCATTTAGCATTTTCTCACAATTTGCTTCTAGTGTAGATAAATCCATGCAGTCTAACAAGTGTGATAAGAAAATGTAATGGGCAGAAGCAAGAATTGTTTAAATAGCTTTTCTATTGGCCAGGTTTTTTGCGAACTGTCCACCAGCAGGTTTGCACTGGTGCAAAGTCCCTTGTTACCCAGAAATATTAACTATAATATCATTTTGCAGTAGGGGGGCAAAAGCTATGGAGGTAGTAGAGATAAATAAAAAGAAAGAAGCTCTTGGAAGAACAGCTTTGGAGTATCTTCAGTGTGGCAGAAAGGCTGATGTAAGCAAATATTTTCCTTAAAAAACAGTGCTGTTATGGACCATCAGGAAAAGAATATAACTGATACTGGTTTAACCAGCAAGTTACCAATCAGGGGAGGGTGAGAAGACACCTAGTAAAACTAGCCATTTCAAAAACAGCAGGAGCAGACACACACAGCCAATGCTTCTAAAGGAATTGGCACAGGATCTGGCAAAGTGCTAAGCAGACTCCTTGAGCATTCATGGAAAACAAGTGAGATCCAAGGAAACTGGACTAGGGAAATGTAGTAAGAGTCTTTAACAAGATAAAAGCCTTGTCCTTGGGAATTGTTAAGCAAAAAGTTGAATTAAAATGATTTTCAAATGTTAAAAAAGGTCAAACATGTCAGCACTTCTATCAAACTATGCTTTTCAGCTATTTTAAATTGATATTGAATTATCTCTTTCTGGTGGTGGAGAATTGCAGATCATTTTATTCAGTGTTGTTGCAACAGTTCCATCAGCACAGAAGAAAATTATGATAGGCCTAAAGTATTAATTATTTTTATTTCATGATTGCTTGGGTCTGATTTTTTGATGGTGCTTTTCAAAATGTGCTGTTATTCCATGTATGATTGTCTGGTGTGCTTGAATGACTGCTCCGTCTGACCACAATTTAAACCAACATTGAGCAGCACCAAATATATCCTTGACACAAAGTACTGCAAATTGGCCGAGTGGTTTTTGAGTTTCATGAAGCCATTCAAGACAAAAGATTGTGCTGACAAAACTTTGAGGGCCTCTGGAGTAGTGTTATGGGATTCCTGAGGAACCTGAAAACACAGGGCTGTATTAAGTGAAACATAAGTAGAATTATTTATATGTTCCTTCCTGAGCACAAAATAAAGGTGCTAATAATATATTCTAAGGGCCTCTACAGAGGGATGACATATTCCCAGCAGTGGCTGAATATCTCTAGAAGGTAGACTGAGAAGGGAGTTAGGATTTGGACTGATGTTTATTTGACTGTCTTTCTTGCAAAAAGAGGACTTTGGAGAAGTCCCATGTCCCGTGACTGGAATGGCATGACGGTTTCCATAGCCAAGGATAGGGAGTGAAGAAGTTACTTGCCAGGGGTACAGCCTTCAAGTTTTGTTTTATTTGGTTTGAACTGTTTAGGAACATGTATGCAATTGGGCTTACTAAATGTGAGCCTGGCATATGACTCAGGTTTGAACCTTTAAAGCAGGGGTGCTGCTATTTCTGTGTTTGTAAGCTTGCAGTGTCCTGGTGTGAACAAGGCAAGCAGGACAGTTATCAGGCAGCAGTGCTGTTTAATTCATCAGAAAGGTCTGCTGAGAGGAATTGTATTGGGGGTTTGCAGTAGGGGCTGCAACAGATTGGGGATTTTGGGTTGGTGCTAAGCTTTGATGGTGACCAGAGGACATACCAATGGAGTGAGTTGTCTCCTTTAGATCTCACTCTCACTATTTATGGGTGGGTGTGCAAGCACTTCCTTCCGCAGTGCTCCTTGTCACCTGGCAGAGAATCAATACTGTCACCTCAGAAAAATCTGATACATCACCGTTGCATCTCAAATTTCATACTGAAATATTCACACCTTTTGCTGTTGTTTCCTGAAGGTATGGGCAGATTATAAAAAGCAAATATGAGAGCAGTTAGCATATGAAGTTGAACTATGAGCATGTGAACATAAGGAATGGACCCTTAACCCTTCTTCCCACCTTTGGAGCAGTAGAAAACTGGGAACATTGAATTGAGTGAGCTCTGACTGAGCTTGTCAGGTCTCCAGCCCACCAGTGGCACTTTCACTGGCTCTGTGGCTTATTTGGATAGTTATGCAATCAAAGTGAATGACAGCAGGTAACACACAAACAAGCAGAAGAGAAGACTAAACCCGAAAATGGGGGCTAGGAATGGAAAAGGAAGATAATTTATATAGATTTCTTGTTTGTGCAGCAGGAAGAGAGGCTTCAGCTAATGTATCAGAACCAGCTCAATGTGCTTATGTACTGTGAAATCTTATTTTTGAGTGCAAGAAGGCAAGTAGAAACAATGAAGTGAGACACTACACAAGCATTACACTTAATTTGCAGCACTGCTCAGCTGGAAGTCTGTAACTGATGAGGGCTGAATTTTTGGAGAGTGGTATGCATGCACATGACAAAAGGCTTTAATGTCCTCTATCTTTGAAATTCACATGTGAACCCACAGTAGTTTATAGATCTTCATTTGGCTTGCAGAGGTCACAGTGGGGTTGATCTGCAAAGTGTCCAGTGGCTTCTGAAACCTTTTTGCAAAGTGAAGTTTCCTTTTTATATTAACTCCAAACTTCTCAGCAGGTTGTGGACGTTTGACTATATTTCAACTTTTTTTTGGATATAAGTAAGAGTTTGAAATGCTGTTCTGAGGGATGGTGATTTCATTCCTTGTTTTATCTGTCACAAACAGATGTTTTTCTATGTAAGGTTTCCTAACAAGGTGTTTATTGTGAATTTGCTTTTTAACACTAGGTGTGCTTAACAACATAATAAATATTACATGTTCTGAACAATAAATCTCTGTTGTCCTGTTAGGTTTGTGTTTAGTTGTATTTAACCTTGAATGATGGGAAGCCTGGATAAATGACATCACTGAGAGCAATTCATGTCTGGTGTTGGTTGATGAGTGTTCTTAGATCAATGTCTAGGAAAATTCCTACACCAGGAGGGCTCTTGCATGCTTTTCTTTCAAGCTGAAATACTGCTGTGTCTGGAAAAATTAGACAAGAAGTAATATTGACCTTTTTCTGTATTCAGTGAGTTCCCTGTCCCTGTAAGGAGGCAAACCGCCCCACAAATATGAGCTCGAGTAGAAAAGCAACCTTAATGCACCTGAGAAAAGAGTAGCTATTAGAAAGGAAAGGGAGGTTTGTAGTTAGGGTGCTTTAAATGATCACAACTTTGGAAACAGAACCCTGATAGGATGCTGTGGAAAAACACTGCAACATAAGAGTGCATTGTGTATCCTTACTTATTGGTGTGGTGGTCTTTGAGAGGGCTGAATCGAGCTGCCATGGAGCTGAGACCCAAGCTAGTCCAGTGGGGTCGCTCACTGTTAATGACTGTGGTAAAAGTTTCCCTCTTTGAGAACCACACATTGCAGGCTGGCAAACACCAAATGTCCTATCCTTAGGAGGCAACTTTGTCTCAGGAATTGTTGTGAGTTAGAAAGTTTACAGATGAGTTAGAAATGCCGACAGGGCAGTATTTTTCCTAAGATGATAAAATGAAGAATTTGTATAGTTCATGATTATAAGAGATTCTTTGTTCTCTATGATGGATTTTGACACATTTCTCAATGCTAACTGTATTTTCCTTGTATATGAGTTTGGGAGAATTCTTTTTATGTATATTAATATCTTAAAAAGCCACATAAGAGCTGTATGGGCTGGGATAAGTAGAATATTTGAAGGGATGAATAGGTGCTTTATGTTATCTAGTCTGTGTCACAATCCAGAGTGAAGTAATCTCTGAACTCTTTTAACCTTAATCCAGTGTCACAACACTGCATAGACACATGGCTTGTGGGATTTTGAGGAAATATAAACATAAGGAGTTCTGGTAGGTGTTGCCTGACATGGAGAAGGTGTACACTGGTAAGGATGTGTAAATGTGTAATGAGGCATGAGGGCAGCATTCTTCTGCAGATCTTTGGGGTGGATAGTAGTAGTAAAATGTAACTCAGGACTTTGTATTGTGTTGTATTGTCATTCAAATGTAAGTTTTCAGACTAGACTTTCTGTAGTATAAGTCTCATGCCTATGCTGTACTGAATTTCTTGAGGGTTTGTTGTCCAAAAAATGGAATTAAGTCACTTGGGAATCCCTAGAAAAGATCCCGTTAGTCCATAAGTACAGCTTGTCAGAATTTACCTAGCTTGGGCAGCTTGAATTCTTTTTCCCTGATTACCTGCTTGTTGTTTTGCTTCTGTCACAGTTTTAGCAGATACTCGCCAAGCAACTGCTATTGTACAATATCAGTTTTATTTCCAAAAGTGGATTTGGAAATTGTTGATTCACATACCATTATATCTTTAAAATCTTTGGCACAATTTGGAGTGCACCAGAGCTTTTTAACCTTAAGCCAGTATATTTTTGCATTTTTTCCATATACAGCTGGTTGATACCAATTGCACTGCAGCTTTTCCACATAATTTCTGAAAAAGCATTGCCCCTGGCTAGCAGGGGAAAAATACCCAGTTGTTAATTTCTGAGGCCAAAGTATAACAGGCCCATGAGATAAATCTTGGCATGTTTTGTTCTTGTTACTGTTAATTTCATCACACCCTAGAGCCTGCCTGTTTATCTTAGGCCATTTTAATCTTAACAGTCAGACTTTTGTAATCGTGGTGACTTTGTGAAAATTATGAGCTCTTGGGAGGTACCTCTGCTTTTCTCAGAGATCCTTGAGCAAACGTTTATCCAATATATTTAAGTATGACAGTAAGTGTGTGTGACCATGTGCTGGAATTTCTGTGGGGTAGGTGGCCTGCCCTGGACTTTAACAAAATTGTTTGAGTATGTAGGGCTCAGAAGTGCTAAAGAAGAAAGAGTTAGCTCATTGTTGGAACTGTTGTCTACCTTGTTCACTGAGATGATTAAGAAATTTCTATTCAGTAGATCTGAAAAGTTTGAGTTCAGAGATACCCTCATGGCTTTTTTTACCTGACAAAATTTTTGAGATAATTTTTTCTGTAATTCTTCTTGTCCATTCCAAGTGGCATTGTTGATAGAGGATTCTGCAACCCGATTTCAACTAGCCTCCTTCTGATTTCATATCTTGATGGACTGCAGTTACATTTTGGTGATTTACACCTTTAAACATAGACAGCGAGGGAAAGGAAAATAATAAAGGTTTGTAGTACATTGGACAAGTCTTGGGGTTAGCAGGGCAAGTAAGAATCTCTTCATCTGGCTTTGGATGCATTGAAATTGGTTCAGAAGTCCACAGGTTAAAATCTTCCATACTTTTACAGCAATAGCTTACCTGATAGGGGACTTTTTGCAAATTAAACAGCCTCTTAAAATTCCTAAGGGGTCCTATTTGGCCTACAGCAATGCTTTTCAAGAACAAAACAAAGGAAAAACAAAATTAAAAACTTCAGATACTTTCTAGCAATAAACAGCATTTCTTTCAGAAGTACCAAACGCTCAGCAGAAACCCGATTGCACTGAATCTGAAAATCAGAGTGGTTTAGATTTTTTCACAGAGGGAGCTTTGTATATTGGCTAAACTGTAGCCACTGGCCATGTCCTCATGTGGACAGCCAGGGAGGTAAGTGGAGGTGCCATCTGGCAGCAGAGCCAGCTGACTCATTCCAAAACATCATCTCAGGGAGTTTGCACTACATGGCTGATGGCTTGTAAATTCCCATCCTACCTTGGGGCATACTATTTTTAATATGTGACTGAGCTCACAGTTAGTATGAAGAGCACAGATTTAGGCCTCTATCTCATTCTTTGAAAATGTTGTCAGCTATTCCTCTTGGAAACCTTTTGGACTGAGAACTTCCCATGTCTGATCTGCCTGAAGCCAGCTAGGGACTATTTCTGCAGGTCTTGTCTGAGGGTTTTCTTCAGAAGTAGTATAAATTCTCCCTTTCACCCCTGTACCTGTGGAAAAGTTCATCTTGCACTCTGCTGTGCTCCATTTGGAAGCCAAAACCTTCACTTAAAGATGCTTCTAGTTGGCTACAACATAAGCACTGGTTCAAAGTTGTTCTCTTTGGAACAGCAGCCAGAGCTCTGGCCTAATTGTTCTATTGAGTGGAAAAGTGGTTTATCAGTGCTGAGTGTTTTATATGAAACATGGTTTCCCAGCAGGGAGAACTTCAGGAAAATGCAAAGATCTCCTTGCATGGTTACCAGAAGACATATGATAACTGTCTGAGGCTGTTCATGACATTGCAAGGCTGGGTTGCTTACTCTGTTAACTTCATAATATTACTTTGCTCACACTCACAGGAATTATGCAAGTAATATACATTAGTTTTGTGGAAAGAGGGGGAAGCACTCCGGCCAATTAAATATTTGCTTTCTAAATTATTCCGTTCCACGGAAAAAGGTGTACAAGTACAGGTAAGAGTAAGTTCACATTTCAGTATTCTACATTTCCTGGGCATGTTACTTCTAGCAATCTTCCAAACTGCTGTCCAGCTTAGTCCCGAAGTGTACATGGCCTGTGGTAGAGAGGACAAGTAAAAAAATAGTGAAGGCAAGAGGGAACCTGTAACAGTTTTTCTTTCATCTAGCAGCACTCCAAAGAACATCTGTGGTTGAGTGAAAAAGAAAAATGGAGGCCAAATCACAGGTCATCAAAATTTGTTTAGTTTCAGTGACTGTGTTTTAGAAAGATTAAAAAGTACTGCTAAATGTTGTCCTTGAAGCTGTGAAGGATAGGTAGGCTTCAACTATTCTAGTAGGTTACTCCTTACAGACACACAGTGATGTGTCATTATTTCTACTTTTTTTACATCTTTTCTACAGTTGGGAAGCCAATTTATTTCCTTTCTATGAGAATTTTCCTGTAAAGTTGTTTAAAAGTTAAAATATAAAGTTTCTTAACCTCAGTATTTTAGTTTTGTTTCAACTAGATTTAAGAGTATTCACTAGAAGAGAAGGAAGAGTCATAGACCAAACCAACTATATTAGTAGAAGCTTGTTTTTTAAAAAACAAACAAAAAGACAAAAAAAATCAATTGGAGGTGTTGAATTTTAAAAGTATAGCTAGTCTCAGCTCAAGAAACCCTAGTTTCAGATTTTTCCCTTTGCAACTAGGTTATTCTTTAATATTAATACAATTTTGAGATGGTTAAGTGTCTCATGACCTAAATAATTAGGCAAGAAAATAAACCCTTACTACTAGTGTACTGGTTAGACAGTTCTGTAAATTGGAAAGTGAGCATATGCTAAGAGAAATCAGGATTGTTAGTAATTCCTTTTCATCTGGTTGTTTCCAGGTCTGATTTTGACCTGAGTTTAGGACTTGTGTGGCAATGCGAATCCAAAACAGGCTGGACATTGTTAGCTAAAGAAATGCTGAGTAGGAGACAGGCAGGAATTTTGAGTGTAGTGTGTTGAAAGTAGTTTGTTGCAGTTTTGTTGAGTTTTTTTTGCCTTGTACTTTGCTTCAGGACAGTAGAAACCCAAAAATCAGACCAAGGACTAGTCCCTAGTTCTATATATCAAAGTAAAAATGTATCTGGTGGAGGTTTTATATGTGAAGGTTTTAAAAACAAACTTTGCTAACATTTACAAAATCTGTAAGACAGAATTAAAAAAGAAGCTTAATTCTTCTGTGGTAACATGCCAGTATGGATAACCAGTTCAAAGATTTTCTGTACAGAGGTGCACTTCATGAAAGCTCGAAGCGTTCTTGCAGCACAGGGAGGAATCCCAGTGAGCTTGGGTGGAGAGTTCCCAGGGATGAGGTGCAGCTGCAGGTTCATAGCCATGCAATTTGCCCTGTAGAAAGATGGGAGCAAGTTCCAGGAAGGTCTTGGAGGTGTCCAGGTGTGAATTGCAAGCTACCCTGAGAAACAGAAATGATCTATTCTACTGCTGGTCTTATTCTACTTTCAGCATATAATGGGGTGTTTATTTCTGCTGCTGTCAGTGGAAACATAAAAATTACCATTTACAGTGTAAATTAGTGTAAATTACTCAGACAAAATGCTACATATTAATGAAGTGTATTACAAGTGAATAAGTTGCACTTTCAGCAGTGCTGTAAGTAGTGTTCCTCTGACTCAGCATTATCAGCCATTCTCCTGGAACAAGAAGATTGCTTTTGAAGTCACGTGTTTTGTATAGCTCCTAGTTGAAGAAAGATTGGTTTGTGTATTCCCACATAAATTCCAGATAACCAAAAACTTCAGGGTTTTTTGGTTGGTTCTTAAAGACACACCGCAAAAATCTGGCATGTCCTAGCACGAGTTTGCTGTCAGCAGACCAAAGCTGAAATTCTTCACTACCTGTATCCGTGTCAGCATCTCTGTGTCTGATTTGAGACAACAGTGTGTCATCTAAGTGCTAGAGAAAAGGTGCTCCCTCTACTTGCAATGCTGGCTTTGGATTAAAAACCTCCCAAACATAAATAATACAAAAGCCATGGGAAACCTGTAGTTCCTAAGTAACTTAGAGTAGTTAACACTTAGTTTTGTTTCATTGACTTGTGCTGTTCATCTCTTTTCCTCTGGGTGAGTCCCTCATATATAATCTCTCTGCTAATGAATTTAATCCAGTCTTTCTCACAGAAGTGGTCCAAGTTTGTGTATTTGCTTTCTTTTTCTCTCTTATTTACAAAAGCTTGTTGCAGAGGCAACAGTGAGCATCTCATCGGGTGCTACAGCTGTGAAAGTGACTTGGACTGCTCTGAAGGCTCCAGATGGTGGGTTAGACCTCCTTTTGCTATTTTCAGCCCATGCCAAAATCAGAGTTCTCCCACCTGTGTGTACAGGCTGTTTTTAGCCAGGCTTCTCATGTCAGGTGGGCTCAGGTCTCCAGGCTCTGACATTGCCTGTCCCAATTTCTGCCTTGAAGGCTCACCAGACATCTAAGGAGTTGCATCACACTGGAGCGAGGAATCCTGCTTTCTGCTCAACGTTTGACCTGCTGGACCATTACCATGACAAAGGAGGATTATTGACTTTCATAGTCATGATGCTTTTGATTTAAGGCTTGCTTTGATTTGGGGCAGTAGTGTTCACTGGCCCAGAGAAGCAGTGGTCTCCTCCAGGTGAAGAGCAAGGAATGAAACATGCTTTTGAAAGTAGGAGAAAGAATTGACGGATGAGTCTCAATGGAAGCCGTAATGGATGCAGTTATTCACTGAGAAGGACCCAAATGCAGTCCTTGATTCCTTAAGACAATTAAAAGCAAGTTGTCTGGCTGAGCAATCCCAGAGCAAGGAAGATGCTCCCCCAGACTATAATTCAAGGAACTGAATGGCCATCAAAAACCGAGAGCAGAAAGAAAAAAAAAACACCAGAAGATGAGGTAAATGATGGAACAGATGTGAGCGCTTTTGTTGGGAAGACTTGGAGGCTAGCAGGATGGCGATAGGCTAATTTGAGTCGAATAATGCCAAGTTCCTTTCATATGCAGAATAGCACTTTGATCCAATGTGGATCAAAGTACTGAAAAGTGAAGAGGATGGCAGGGGGTCTTTTGTCTTTGACAAAAAAGGCATCTGCCAGGCTCTAACCCCTTTTTCCCCACCCCCTTAGCCTAGCAGGCCACTCCAACAATATTAGCAAAGGACAAGTGTATCTTGACAGCTGAAGAAATCTCCAGGAGGAGAATGAGGTTTGCAGCAATATATGTACCAGAGAGCTTAATCGATTTTTTCCACAGTATAAAAAGGGAGAGTGTGGGGGAAGACAGAGATCACAGTGAAAATGGGAGGTGGGAGATAAAAAAAACCCCTTTCTAATAAACTTGTTACTTTTGTTCTCCAAATACATCTTTTTCAAGAGATGCTTTGATACTATTATGAATACACTTAATGGAGCAGAGTAGGACAGAGTTGCTGCAGTGGGGTGTGAAGTAAAGAAGAACAACTTTTTAAGAGGGTGAATGTAGAGTGATTTCTGTGGATTCCAACACAGGAAAGATCTTGGAAGTAGTAAAACAATGCAATGCAAGAGATACCTGCAAGATAGATACATAATTTTGGTGCTACCTCTTGGAGGAGCTCACAAATTCTTTCGTTTGATTTCGAAGCAAAATTGAAAATTTCTTTTCAATCTTTCCTTATTTTCTGTTTTCTTAACTGCTTGAAATTACTAGACATTAAAAGACTGTAGGATTCAATGGGGAGCTAGGAAGCCAAGCAGGATTTGTGCCAAGCTAATATAGCAGTTTCAGGTCAGCTATTGATCTGCTCACTGTTTCTAATGCTGTGTTGACTTTCTTCAGCTCTTTACATCTGGTAAACAAGACTGGGATCTAATTTGCAGTTTGATGGGCTGTGGTCTTCTTAAGTATCACTTTGCACCTAGCCTAATGTTTTCTTTGAGAAGTAATGACAGATAAGAGTTATCAACTTCTGAGCAACACCCATCTCAGTAAATTAAATCCTTTAAGAACAGTAGGTTCAGGAATCTTCCTTTTCTTGTGATCCTGACAGTGTTTATTCATTACTATTTACTGAAGATAACCACCTAACTAGGGCAGAGCTTTAAGCACCCCTGGTAGTGTAAACAGATTTCTCCCTCTTTACACCCACACCTCTTCTCCTTCTGACTAGGAGTTTCCATTCCCCCAAGAAGGTATGAGTGATACAGAAATTGAGAGAAATGATCACATTCCTTTGAGAGGCTGTACACTCATGCTGATGCCAAATTGTAATACTATGTAGTTGTTCAGTAGGTGTGCCATCCTGCCCCTCCAGAAGATGCCACTGTTCTGTTCAGATGAGCTGATGTGGACAGTATTTTTGGCAATAGCATTTCCTATGCTCCATTTGTGCAAAGCCTGACCTATGAGTTACTGTAACTCATTATGGAGGGCTAATCATCAAGGACACAAAGCTTACAAAATAATCCACTCCCATGGAAGTGCTTTTGGCTGGACTGATTGTACATATGAGATTTTCCTGGCATGACTGGCAGTCCTAGCTGTAGGAATCCCATATTTTCAGCTTGGATTGGCTTGTCTCTGAAAAAATCTTGTGTCATCATTAACATCCATTAGGACATCTCTGTGTGGGAAGTGAAGCCAGAGAAATGGAAAACTTTGGAGTATGATAAAACCTAGGCTGCATGCAACCTTTTGTTCAGACATAAAATGTTTTCAGTTTGGTTTTGTTGAATTTACTTTCAAATTAAAAAGACATCCTTTGCAAGATGGCCACTGCTTAGTTTGATGTAACTTTGCAGAGTGGTCACTTGGAAGTATTATTTTAATTGGATGCAGTTTATACCAATAAAGTGAATTCTTGCCCTTTTAAAAAACATGAGATGGGAGTGAATGCTGCTATTCATGAACACCCTCTAGAATTAATGCTGTTATGTGCTTTCATAGTGGGCTAAATACACAGTGATTGGGATCCAAACAGGTAGCTCTAGCTGTAGTGATGACAGTGTGACTTAAGGTTTGGTAGAATTTGCACCCTTCTGTAGGAGTTGGATTGTTGTTCTGGGGGAGGGAAATTGCACCTGTTTGTTTCTACATCTGCTCTGTAAACCCCAAATCTAGTTTACATAATCTCAGTACATTAAGAGTATGCATACTCATGTGTGAGTTTCACAGTGTTGGCAAATACTTTCAGTTCCAGAGTGTCTTTGATGGTGTTTGAGGAAAATATCCAGGAGGAGTTAATTACAGAGAGAGTAACTGAATCTTAGAGAATAACACTCCCGAGAGTAATTTTTGAAAAATTTCAAAGCAATATCTCTAAGAGTGCTTCCTTTAAAAGTAATAACCCAGAAGGTAATAGGAAAGCTTGTTACAGATATCTAGTTTTGGTGTGAAAACCCATAGTAGCTTGAGTAAACACTGTGCTCAAGAAAGATGGTAGTGTTTTACTTGCCGGATGCTGTCAGAGGACTGCTCCCTGCATGGGTGATTATCCAGCTCCACATGTCACCAAAGGTGCCCACTGGCATCCCACGTTCAGCCTGGGGAGTTTTTACTCCAAGTCTTGGTTCCCTGCCTTTCTGGGGTTTGGTGGCCACCAGCTGCAGTGCCTGGAGCAGCTGGGAAGAGGTATGAAGGTTTTGCATCACCTGTTGGGCTCCAGAGGCACCTGTGAAGTGTTGCTCTTGTCCCTTTTAAGTGGGGTGAAATTGCCCCAGGTGTGAGGCAGCTGGATCAGCAGCTCTCTCTGGATCAGGTCCTGAGGCTACTGCTGTGGGAGAACCCTTCTGTGCTCTGCTGATCTTCTGCCTCTGTGGTCAGTGGAAAGGCTCCATGGTGGTAGGAGCTGTGACAGCCAGATAGTTTGCCTTGAGGCAAAAGGAAAGAGGTATGCACACGCAGTCAGCTGGGAAAGAGTGAGTACTGAGTGGCTCCCATCCCCCGACAGCCGCCATCCTTCCCTGGCCTGCTCTAAAGAGCCCTTCCCCTGTGAAATGGGTGCAGACTTAGAGGAGACACGTAGCAAGAAACAACAGCCCCTGGCTGTTCTTGTGAATGAGGAAGAAAGAGGCCATACTTAATTTAGGTAGGTGGCTGAAGAGTTATGGGGACAGCAGTCTGTTATGTTCTGGGTCTCTGTGGTGGTCAAGCAAACTATCATCTAGGAGAGCAAGATTGCCTCTGCTTCCATCTGCCCCTTTTTATCTTCTGTATTAATCATGTCCTGGGCAAAACCCCATGGAATTACATGTGCTACATCAGTTCCCTTTGCGCAGCTGTGTGGCACCCATGGTGTCAGTACCTGTGGACCCAGAGGAGGCAAGTGTTGGTGAGGTGTGGTCTGGCATACTCAGAGCAGGAGCAGCTTCAGAGAGCCCTCGTCAGGTGGCTGTGTTTGGGACGAAAAAGAGAACTTACCAGGAACTCTGTCTTTTCCTCCCTCTTCCCCTCCCTCAGGTGGTCTTTGCTTTGAATCAGACTCTCTTGCAGCAGGAGAGCCTCCGAGCAGGCAGTTTCCAGATCCCCTATACGACTGAAGACCTTATCAAGCATTACAACTGTGGAGAACTCAGCTCCATCATCTTCAACCATGACACTTCTCAAGTGAGTCTTGTCACCACAGCCCTTTTACTACACACATGTCCCTTTAGTGCTAATCCTGTCACACTTGTGCTTGTCTCTCCCCTAGTCAGGCCCTTTACAGATGAGGGTCAAGGGCAAGTCTGGCTCCCTGGCACATCTGCTTTCCTGAGCCTCCTGTTCCAGGAGTCTGCACAACCTCAACCCCTGTCTTTCTGCACACCATCAGTGAAGGTGCACCTGGCTTTCCATTTTGGAAGAGTGCCATGTTCATTTTAGTATCAAAGCTCTATGAGTTAATCCTTTTTTTTCTTAAGGACCCTGTGGAATTGCGCTAGCTTAGGTATGAGCAAACTGAACCAACTAGCTTAGGTATGAGCCAGCAAAGAATAACAGCAGGCTCTTTTGTGCAAATAGCGACAGAGAAATGCACTCAGGACTTGGACACTTGCATAACGCTGGGCAAGTTGCAAGCTTTTTAAAGTCCCTTATTAGTATGATTGTGTGCTGTGGTCAAGACCCAGAGAAGAGAAATGGAGTGAAGCAAAAATACATTTAAATGGAATGTGAAGGAAGAGAGTCATTCTGAGACCTCACAGACTTGGGTTTATGGAGATGGTTTCCTAAGCAGCAGAGTGGAATACAACACTGATCTTTAAACCACAAGAAAATGCCCAGAAGGGACCAATCTGGCCTGTTTGGGCTGTTAGATTAGCTAATCTCAAACTGAAACAGCAGGCCTCTCTATTC
>WBMV01006581.1:0-48300 GCA_013396655.1 Campylorhamphus procurvoides | reverse complement strand
AGCAGGCCTCTCTATTCTTGTCTGTGAGGTATTGCCTGGCAATTCCTGCATGTCAGTGAAAACACAGGCTCTATCTGTATAGTGATGGAATGGTGGGTGTTGATACCTGGGCTTTTCTTGCTGGATAACCATTTTCCTATGACCTTTTGATACATACGGTTCAGTACTGCAGAGTCATACTAACCCTTGCTTCTCTGGCACTGAGCTTTGTGTGTGTATTGTGCAAGGGCAGGCAACTTGGTTGTACCACTGCCTAGCTTTTACACAGTGCACTTCATTCATGGATTTCAAAGGATTCTCAAAGGAGGCCAGCATTGTAAGAGGATACAGGCACTTCATCACTATTTGCAAAGCTGTTACAGACTGCAGACAGCTGGCATTGTCTCTAGGTCCTTAGAGAGGGTAGTTGTTCTGGGATGTGCGCATCTCCAAGGGAACAACTGTCCTTAACATGAGGGGTTTCACCTCAGGGTACTCTCCCTGACAGAGGACCTGAGTACTAGTAGTTTGCAACATTGTCAGTTTATGTTTTAAGCAAGACTTTTCAGTAAATCGTATTTGGCCCCATGCTTGCCCAGGAGATGACCCACTGTGGGCTAAAAACCCTTTGGAATGAGTAATACTTTGAGCTCCAAAGTCTCTTCATCTGCTGCAGCCTTCCAAGGGAAAGCACCTGGTTTATTAGTACCTCTGCTGCCCAGAAACCACCCCTTGCAGGCCCTTTTATTAGCAGTCCCAGTAACAGCAATGCCTAAAGCTACTTGTCAAGAAGCAAGAATTGCTGCAATTGCAGACCCACATTTCTCTCCAATGGCAAGAGTTTGGGTGTCCTAAGGGAGAGGAAGCCAGCATTTTAAAAAATACCTTGAGTACAGGGTAACTGAAGGGGGCACTGCTTTCTTTTCTGAGAAAATCTGGCCCTCTTTCTTTTGAAAAGTTTAGGGATTTTTTTTTAGTTCAAATTGCACAGTTATTTTTTGGCAGCCTGAGGGCTCTGATACCAGTCAAATTCTCTTAGAAGGGTGTAATTATCCTTACAGTTATGTCATACCTATGGCAATTTAAGGAAGAGGTATGTAGCTAAAGGTAGCCAGGGGCAAATATTTACTTTCTTCAGCCAAACAATCAGGATTTAGGATCTCCAGTGTAGCAAACTGATAGTATTTTTTGACTTTGAATTGAAAAAAAAATCATTTGGCTGGCTCATTAAATGATATGTTGAGAGAAATGAAGGACCATGCATTATTTAGGAGCTTGCTAAATATTTTTTAGCTCGCTTTGGGTTTTGTCCTCCTGGCTGTACCTTGAAGGACAAAGCAATTGCCACATTCAGTGTGGAGCAAAATTCCTATGCATGATGGCTGCCTGTGAAATAAATTCCCCTTTCATGAAGGCTTTTTTTTTCTACCTTAGGTCCCAAATTTCATTAATGCTACACTTCCAGCCCATGAACGTGTTACTGCCCAAGAGATAGACAGCTACTTCCGTCAGGAGCTCATCTACAAGAGAAATGAGCGAATGGGCAGGAGGGTGAAGGACCTACTGGAAGAGCATCCAGAAAAAAGTTTCTTCTTTGCATTTGGAGCTGGTATGTGATTGAGGTGCTGTTCAAGCCAAACACATTCTTCCCATGTCCATTAGGACCTTTTTACAAATGCTTGTCTCAGTTTAAAGAAGGGTCAGTACTTTTATAATGGTGGACATGGAACTCGGGTTTTTCCTGGTAGTTGTACCCTAGTAGGAAAACCTTTCCGGTGCAAGAGACTGTCTTCAGTAGGCAGAGAACTCACAGGTTATGCATTTACTGCAGTATCTGTTCATTACATGCATAGCAAAAGACAGTGAGTCAGCTACAGTGCATATACAGAAGAAACAGTTCATAGACATACATACATGTTTGTGGTCTGGGCAGCCATATAAAAGGATAGGAGGAACAGGGAGCTGAGATAAAAGGCAGCAAGTCAGAGGTTTTAGCAGTGCTTGAATTAACCTTTCAAGAACACATTTAAAAGAACTACATGCCAAATTGTGTGAATCTAAGGGATTTAATAAATGCAAGGGGAGAAGCACGGCACAGTTTCACCTTTCTCTTCCTTCTACAACTCCTGACCTCCTTCACGATGCTTCCACAACTACAAGAAAGTTGTCTGCTACTATGTTTGAGCAGTGCATTGCTCCCAGTGGGGGAAAACCTACTGAATTTTCTGCCTTTTCACAGGCAGCAGGACTCTACAGGCACACCCAGCTGCACATACAACTCTGAGGTTAACACTCTCACTTCAGACTAGGGCTGGGTGGAGGATATGAACAGGATTGGTTTGCCATGACTCATCCTTTTTTCTAGCTCCACGAAATGAAAGAACTGAGGATCAGCATTAGAAAAGACAGGTTCTAATTCCCAGAGATGTATCACATCCCTCCCCTCCTATGAACCATATGGCCCTTGAGAAATGAGACGAACTGAAAGGGATGTCAATATCCATGTGTGATGTTCTGGTTTTGGTGCATCCTACTTTAGTGAGGATGGAAGATAGAGACAAGGCAAGGAAAATATTTACTTAAATACTTAAAGCATTTGTATTCAAAGTCTGTGACAATTTCTGCACTTGCAGCAGGGAATTGTGATTACAAACTTATCATAACAGGGGTCATGTATGTGAGAGCAGGGAGGTATCCAAAGGTGGCTGACAATGTTTATTCAGACACCTGTGACGATTTTAACTGGCCATCTTCTTGCAGTATCACTGCCCTGTGCAGCTCAGTGTCTCAAAGAGCAATTAAAGCAGTAGATCTTGGTTGTGTCTGTCTGTACAGGCTAACACCAGGGTTTTGCTGTATTGCATTGGTGATATTCTGATCACATTTGTCCCAGCTGGACTGATGTTTCTGACAAAGCCCCAAATGCCAGTTGTATCAGCTGCAGTTTGCTAGTCTTCTGTCAGGAGGATAGTCATAGGTATTTGGGCTTCAGTTACTGCATCACAACGTGAGTGATGTGCAGCCCTTGCTGATGGACAGATGTGGATGCATGTGTCCCTCTGTGTCTGTCTTGTCCCAAGAGCAGCATCCTTTGAGAAAAGAAAGCCTCTTCCTCTCCTTGCACACCCTCTGCATGCCGGCAACTGCAAATCACATCTTTAGATGTTTTTGTGTCATTTGCCTTCCCTCCCATCAATTTCCTTCTGTTCCTGCTCTTCTACCCCAGACTGTCTTTATTGTCATTTTTGTGCATTGTGTTGTTTGTGCTGCTCCAGAGCCCAGAAGCACTGCAGGAGCAGGACAGATCCCCGTCTTCTCAATCTCTCTTATTTTCAACTTTCATGATGTTCCTAAAATCTGTTCCTAGCCTTTCTGAATTCTTGCTTTCCTCCTTCCTCTTTTCTCAGTTGTCCCCTTTTTTTGTGTCCCAGTTGCCAACATTGCTGGCATACTGCAGCACTTCCTGGAGACTTGGGCCTTTATGAGCACCCTTGGTCTGTGGATTATGTGCATGTGGATTGATCTCTCAGCATCTAGGATGCTCTTCTCCTGCTTTTCCATCATACTTGTGAATCCAGACAGGTTCCCTGTCTTCTCTGGAGGTGCTGGATTGGTTTTGAAATTGTCTCTAATTACACTCTGGCTTTGAAAACACTCTGTCCTCTGTTCCCAGCTCTTCCAAATAGTTCTGTTTGAAGAATAGTGCCAGCCTCCCATTTTTAGCAGCACAATTCCTCATTATGCCTGTTTGACTGCAGGAGTGTTTGGGGGAGGGGGCTGTTTTTGGTTTTTCTTTTAAATTTGTTTCATATTAAGTGTCTAAATGAGAAATAACATCACAGGATATATTGCAGAAAACAGATCAATTTCTACAGATTTCTGAGGTTTCCTGAGTGCACATTACAATTAATGAGTGCAGTCTTTTATTGTTTTCCAGCGAGCTAATTTAGCCTTTGCATATGCAGATTGCTGGGTGTGATAGATAACTATGTGGAAGATTTATTTTTATGCCGGCAAGCAGTGAAGATGAACAAATATGTTATGATCAGTTTTGAGCATTGCTTGAGTATTGTACTATTGTAATTACTGGAAGAAGGTTCCAGGAAAGTGCTTATAAAAGGCAGGTTAGAATGAGCTGTAGGAAAAGAGGAGAAAAAGGAAGGCTATAGGAATGGGACTATATTATGACTCACTGGTGGTTTTCCCCTCTTCTGACCACCAGTGAAAGAAGTGTGTCCTAGCAGTGGCTTATAAACTGCAGGACAAGGTTGTATTAAAGTGATAGTAGGATATTGAAAAGGGCCTCCAAGATAGAAAGGGAGAGAATACTTATTGATGTTTTCTTTTCAGATTTTTTTTCACCATGTGCTATTTTTATTTTTAAAACAGCTAGGCTTTCTGTAAGGAAGGTTCAATTTCTTCTATTAATGATGAGTCATTGAAAAAATAGCCTTTATCATCAGTTATGTGCAAATAAAGTCATGGTTTGTGAGTGACTGTGGTATTACAAATACTTGTTATTTAAACTACACTTGATATTTTTATTTTTAAATGGAGCAAAATCAGAAATATACTGATTTATTTTATATTCCAGCTGGATTGATGGCATTTAGAGATGTGTAGTATATTGTGCAAAAAAAAAGTCTTCTCTTTCCAGGTCTTAATGTAGCTCCATGGCTATAGGTTTTGATTTCTTACATGGCATTACATGCTGTAATTTGGACTGTAACAGATTTGATCATTAGATTCAGTGTATTTTATGCTTTTATTATATTTAAACAGCTCAAACCCCCCCTATATTCTGTCAAAAATGCTTCACAGTCAGAACTCATTTCTGGAACTGTTTTTGTTTGGAAGTAATCTGCACAAAAGTGTAAAACTGAAAAATAACAGATTTTGCTGAAAAGATCGAAAAAGCCTTTCTTCTGGCCAAAGTGCAAATACTCAAAATTTCAAGCCAAAATGTCTGTTTGAGGGAATTAGAGGAAAGTATGGGAAGAGAGAGTTTGTAATACCAGCAGGATTCCACTATGTTCAGTAAGGATTTTATCTTAACTGTGGACAAGCCTTTTTTGTATGGTAGCAATACAGTTACAAGCCAGACCTACTCCCTGTTGCCAGTGAAAGAACTTGTGAAGCAAAGTTAGCTATAATCTTTCGCCAGCAGTCTTCCCCCTATATGTATTTTTAATTTCTCTGAACTGTATTCAGTACAGTTATGTGATCTGTAGGTGAGCACATGTGTGATTCCTGAGCAAGCCAGCTAGGTAATGCTACAGGTTTCTGGTTTGTCTAAGAAATGCACACTGATGTAGAGAGGGCTGTGTTGTCCCATGGTGCTGTGGAGAGTTTTACCACTTCTCTAGGTCTCACAAGGGTGCTGTGTATTGGCTAAATGTTCCCAAAATCAAAGGATAGTTGATACTCACAAGCATCTCTGGAGATCATCTGGTCCATCCCACTGGTCAAAGCAGGATCATATAGACCAGTTTTCCTGGGACTGGAGTCTGATCTGGTTCTGAGTATGGGCAAAGATGAAGACTGCACAATCTCTCTGGACAACCTATTGTAATGTTAAACCACTAAAGATGCTTTTTCTTATGTTTAGATGAGATTTCCTGTATATCAGTTTGTGTTCACAGCTCGTTGTCCTTATCACTGAGAAAAGTTCTGTTCCATCTATTTTGCAACCTTCTGTCAGGTATTTATGTATCAATTATATCCTCTGAGCCTTCTCTTGGCTAGGCTGAACAGTCTCAGCCTCTGCTTGTGTGACATTTGCTCTAGTTGTTCATCATCATTGTGGCCCTTTGCTACACTCTCTTCAGTACGTCCACATGTCTTTTGAACTGGGAAGCTCAGAGCTAGATACTGGACCCAGGTGTATATCATCAGTGCTGAGGAGCATGGAAGGATCACACCCCTCAATCTGCTGGCAATGCACCTCCTAGCACAACCCAGGAGGCCACTGGCTCCTTTGCCACAGGGACACATTGTTGGCTCAAGGTCTACTCAATGTCCACCAGGACACCACATCTTATTCTACCAAACTACTCTTCAGCCAGTTGTTGCCCAGCCTGTCATGGTGCCTGGAGCTACTCCTGTGCAGGTGCAGAACTTGATTTGCTGAACTTTATGAGCCAAGTTTCCCTCATCATAAACCCATAGTGACCTCTCCCAGCCACCTGCTTATCCTTGACACATTGGAAGTGTTTTTTAGGATAATTTGCTCCACCATCTTCCCCAGGAACAGAGGTGTAGTTGAGCACTTTGTAGTTCCCCAGGTTCTTCTCTGTGCCCTCCTTGAGGATAGGAGGAATGCTTGCTTCCTTCCAGTCCTCATGGACCGTCCCCAATTGCCATGACCTTTTAAAAGTAATTGAGAGTGGCCTGACAGTGACATTTGGCAAGCTCATGTGGTTCCTCCAGGTGTTTTCTCTGGGGACTTGTACATGGCTAGTCTGTTCGAATGTTCCTGATCTTTCTCCACACATAGTAAACTCTAAACTTTCCCTCTAGTCACTGTAACCTGAGGTTCCTAAAGGCTGGTTTGACCACTAAAGAAAGTACCTGACCTTTTCCATATTCTTTGTCATCCAGTCTCCTGCCCCCTTCAGCACTTGGATGACACTTACACTGGGATTAGCTCAGTTGGTTAGAGCATGGTGCTAATAACATCAAGATCATAAGTTGGATTCCTGTACAAGACATTCACTTCAGAGTTGGAATTGATGATCCTTGTGGGTCCCTTCCAACGCAGAATATTCTGTCTACATTTTACTACTGTTGTATCAGTGGAGGCAGTTCCTGTTTCCTTTGATGTTTCTAAGCAGATTCCACTCTAGGTGGGTTTTCCTTCAGCATGGTAATTTTATTCTAGGATTAGCATGGCTTGTTTCCTTTAGCTTACTTACTAAAGTAAGTAAGCTTTTCTGTTGAAGAGGCTAAAGAATGACAGAAAAAAGAAGTGTCTGGGTTTTTTTTGGTTGGTTGGTTTCGGGTTTTTTTATATAGGGGGAAAGATTTTCATTGGAGCAAGATTCTAACTTTATTATGACAGGCAAGGCCTTGGGTGAAGTCAGAGTTTCTGGGAACTAAGTTTAAATTGCTGTAGTCTCTCTTGCCTCTTTGAACAGTTGAGAAACTCCAGAAGTGCCAGTTCATGAATAAGAAGTACAGAGGGAACTAAGATGCCTTATGTCCCTGTGGAAGAAATTAGTGACTTCAGTGAAAAATGCTGACTGATTTGACAACCTGAGAAGTTGGTCCCCTTAATCTTGTAAACACTGGAAAATTCTTTTTTGTCTCAGATTTATTTTTTCTTTTTTGCTCTTGAGAAAAACATCATTCTGATGCATTAAAGTATACTGGATGTTGGCAAGCCACCATTAACACAAAGAAAAGCAGGATGACGGTGAGAACTTCTTCAGCTACTATTTCTTCTGATTACTAAAGGAAATAACAAACGTGTTTATTTAGCATTATTCAGACCATATGGATTCAAACCTCCAGGGATTGACTGGTTTTTTCCCAGTCTTTACTTCCCCACCCCCCACAAGACCTCCTGGAAAGAAGAATTGTTATGAGCAGACTGATGAATCAATATCAGAATTAACAGTCGAGCTAGCAGCTTCAGATCTGAGCTGTTTTCCTCTCAGTAACTAAGTCAATTGATATTCACTAAACTAAAACTAGCTCTCAGATGGTTGACATGTGACCCAGCACTAAGCAGAAGGATTTGGACATCAGTATAGATGCGTAGTTGACCCTGTCTGAGCCAAAGATGGATGTGTAACCTTTAGTCTCAGCCACCTGGTGAAGGAAAAGAGAGAACATGCTGCCACCAATGCTTACCTCAGACTGTGCTGTAGTCCACCAAATGGCTTCCCATAACTTCTCTAAGTTTTGAGGCAGTCCTTAAGATGTGACATACTGGTCAGCTATATGTCAGCCTTACATGCCAAGTGCATTGGATTCACAGACATGTCTGATGCCTTTTCCCTAGTCATTTATGTCTTTTAAAAAAATAAATAAATAAAAGATCTTTTTCCGTCGGAAAGCAAAATTGTGCTGAGTCTGAATGGTGTGTTAGGTGGTACTGTTTCCATATAGAGCTGTTCACTGTTACTTCTTGAAATTTGCTGCCCCATCTGGGTTTTTTGGATGGGAAATTATGAAGAGGAACAAAATTTATTGTCTCTGGGTAAGAAAAGATTAGAGAAAGACCTGTCAGCACTGGGTGTGAAAAATAGTTAACAGTGCTAAGCCCAAGATGTCTCTGTCCAGCTTGTATAGATGTTTATATCTGTAAAACAAAAATAAACACCTGCCTTGGGAATATGAATGTTGCTTAGGTGAATGTGATAACACTTCGAAATTCAGTGGAAATTCAGAACCCAGCATGGAAACTTTGAACCTGCCATCAGTACATTTGGGACTGGAGATGAGTGTTCACAGGGAATGTAAATTTATTTATGCCTTATGTAAAAGATTGTAAATGTATACTGAGGGAGTTCATGAAAAGTCCATAAGAAGCTGCATCTTCATAGATCCTAGAAGAGGACAAAAAAAAAAGAGGGGAATGGGAGGAGAAGATGATGTAGTGACGAAACAGATTTAGGAAAACGGATTTAATTAGTCTTGTGGGGCCATCTCACTTCTCCCTGGGCACAAAGGGCTTACTGGTTGCTTGCTTGCTTCTGCCCCTGGAATGCAGTGTTATTTTATCTTCCTTGTGTAGGAGGAAAGGCTTAGTGCCTGAAGGTGTGCCTGTACCTCTGTAATCTGAGAATGTCAGATACAACCCAGCCACTTTGAGACTGTTTTGCTTAGTAGCCTCTTTGAGTCTGCAGAATGCTAATGACAGGGTTTATTAGAACAACAACCCCCGAAGGGGATAGATAATGTTGTGTGGAGGCAGGACCCACATCCAAAGCCCCAGTGTTCACATGAAGGGCACTACTCTTGACATCTCTGACACATGAAACGAAGAAAGCTTTGCATTTATGCATTAGAGGCAGTAGCCTCCGTTCCACCATATTAGTGCAACTGTCAAAATCAGCCAGGCCAAAAAACTATGCTGTTTCTGCTCAAGTACTAAGTCTGGTGGCCATCAGCTTCTTGTCAGTGCTGGATTTACCCATTGCTACCTTTACCCTGCAGCTATGGTAGAAAAACTTTAATCATGTAACGTGTGTTTTAAGGGAGTGGCATTTCAAGTCTTTTCTAACTTATTCTATGGAAAGGAAGCAACAGTGTGTAATGGGAGCAGGTCCAATGGCAGAAGTGGCTGTGAGTACTGTAGTTCTGACATGACACTGATAATTCCTTCCCTTACTGGTCCCAGTCCTGGCTGCTAGTTTAGTCACCTCCATGAGGGTCTACTTGGCTAATGAGCCTAAGGCTTTAGCAGTGGAAAACTCCCAGTAAATGCTAGCACAGTTGGAGCTCCAGTGGTTAAGGCTGCCTGAAGATAAGCTTTTCTCTTAACTCAGATTTTACAAAATCAGCAATATGGGTTTGTAAACTTTCATGTCAAGTTTTTCATGAATTTGGGCTTAAAATTAGTGAAAAACCTTTTTCTAGCTTCAGTTTTTGGAGGAGGTTATCAGGAGGTTTGACTTTGCTCAAGGGTAAAAATAGGAAACCTTAGGACCAAAAATACTCAGGTCTTACATTTAAGAGACCTAATTTTTGATGCAACCTGGTAGATAGAAAGTGCCTTCTTATCTTTCACAAGAAAAATTCCTTCATTTTGGCTCATGCAAACTGTAACTTCAAGGGTTCGTTTTCCATAGTGTTAGGCCATTTTCCCCATGTTGTGCAAGGCCTTCATCATCAGCTACTTTGAGAAGTTATATAGGTGAGTTAATTAGCAAAGCACATCACTTTTAAAGAAATGGAAGATTTTTTTTTTTCATGCTGAGCAAATACAGGTTTGAAGCACTTTCTTTAGGTTGCCTCATGTCTAGTGGAAGTATTTTCTTGAGCATGGAGAATGCCACTGTTCCACAGTCATGCTTGCCAGTTTTTCCCCTTTGGTTTGAGAGTGCTGAACTATGATCCACTAAGATCTTGTATTAAAAAAAAGATTTTCAGGAAATCACATCTTTTGAAGACAACCACTTGTCATGGCCTGAGTGGAGTAAAACCTCAGGTTCAGTGTTTATGGAGCAGTATTTCATTAATATTTCACCTTGCAGGTAATCACAGGAAGGATTACACTTGGCAGTCTGCAGTCTCAAAAAGACTGAAGGGTGTGGAAGGGCTGCTTACATGGGATTTGACCTGCAAGCATGCAGAAATATTGTAAGACAACATACTTCTACTCCTGCACTTACTTGAAGTTCAAGAAATCTTTAAGTTGACTTACAGTACCACTAGGGCTGCCTCACCCCTTCAATTTTTGTCATTTCCTTCTGCCTGCACCACTAAACCTGTCAAGAGTCTCATGGTCTTGGTCCTTTGGCTTATATATTGGTACCTGAACTTCTCCAGGCCTGGGAATACTGTTAAAAGCAAGATTTTACTGGATGAGGTGTTACATATTTTACATTCAATAAACTATTTTAACTTGAATAGCAAATTTAGAATTCCAGACACTTTATGACTGACCCCTGTTTTCCATGTATTGCTTGGATTGTCTAGTGTTAAGTGCACAACATTTCCTCCTTGTGATTCCGGGAGAAGTGAAGTGTGAGCTTGCTATACCTAGGTGAATGGTGTTCATGCTTGCAAAAAGAATCTTCCTCTTGAGAAGTGTGTACAGAAAGCATGGACCTGAAGGAAACTAATTTGTAACTAAGCTGGTGACTTCACCTGCTTTCCTTCTTTTGCTTTGGATCATATTTTATCTAGCTTTTTTCCTCCATAATTTTACCAACTGGATTAAAATTACTCTATCTTGTGCATTGCCGTGTGTACTTTATAACTGTGTGTATATGAGAGGCAAAGTGATGAAGAATGATAGAAGATGACAATTGCCATAGGCATTTCCATGAAGTTTCTAAATTATAAGATCTGTATTTTTAAAACATTCTTTAAAGTATTTGTTTCAGTGACCCATAGAGTCTCGGGCACCAAAAGTCCCTTCAAGCACTCCCAGCCCAGATAAACATCTAGCTTTACGATGTCCACAGTGGCCAGAATAATTTGTGCCATTTTGTGGTTGCATTGTTATAATTATGTGCTGTAGTTGGTCCTACCGTGTCTTGGAGGTCAGAAGTCCAGACCAGGTTTCCTAACAAACCGTTTGATGTCTTTACATGTAGGTCCAGTGATTCATTGTCTTGGGATGTTTGTAAATGGTGAGGTCTTGACATGTTTCTGAGGCAGATTGGAAGTGCCATCTTTCTACTAAGGAAAACACACAATTATGTGTGCTTGTGGTTTTCCTTTTCCGTTACTCTAGGAGAAGGTCAGGGAACTTTGTTTATCTGCTTGGAATAGTCAGTTTTGTTGAAATTTGAAGAGGAACATAGTTTTCATCTGTCTTGCCTACTTTGTTTCTGTGAAAAATTTAAAGTTAGGAACAGAAACAGAACTTCTGTTTTGCAATACTTTCTTGTTCCTTTCCCTGGATGCAGAAAATTTTCAGCCTCACAATGTCTAAAATTTGGGTTCAGGAACATCTACTGAAACCCACAGATAACTGCCACAGTTATCTAGATAAAAGCACCTGTGCATGCACTGGCAGTAAAAGCTGCAAGTAGGAGACATAGGTTTCAGGGCAATAGCAGTAGCCTTTGTTCTGCAAGATTGGGTATTGCTACTGAGGAAGGTCGGGAGCACACAATGCACGTCTGAGTGCGTGGCCAAGTCTGCAAGTGCACGTTAGTCCAACAGCATTGTTGTTTGAGCGTATTGCCTGTTTGCGGTCCCTGAATGCCATCTCCTTTCAGGGCAGATTAAAGGCTGGGGTCTTATTTACCCTCCAGTAGAGCGCATGGCCGAGCTGGTGCACACAACAGCTTTTTAGTTTCTCTTTGAGCCTGAACACAGAAGAAAAGAGATTCATGGCTCCCCACCCCCTGCCAGAGTAAATTGACCTCTTGGAGGCATCTTTTCACCTAGTGGTGTGAGGATAATGCAGGGCTGTGTACAGAAAGAAAAGAGCAGGCTTTCTGATGGGACAGGGCCCAGGGCTCTTCTTTTGGGAGGCATTCAAGTGTGTTAAGCTAAAATAGAAAACAGGTGAAAGAGGCCTGCTCCCTGTCATGTGACTTTCATCTAAGCCTCCTTTGCAGCAATAGCTGCTTGATCTCAAACCCTGGAGAGTGAATCTTTCTCGTGTTTCTTACAGTTGTTTTTGGCTATGTGACCTCTTATACACCACTGAGCTCTTTTTGTGCTGGTTGCCAGAAAAAAGGCAAAAGTCTTGACTCTAGGGAGGCTCCTGGTGGAGCCCTCTACCTCAAACCCTCACCCTTCTTTACCTTTTCTAATTTTGCATCTCACTCGGTTGAACCTGTAGATCCTCCGGACCCCAGACAAATTCTGTCTCATTTAGCACATGTTGCCCACCTTTCAGATAGCGAACACTGCAGCTTCTAATCCTTTTATGTACCTAGCCTGAGTAGCTCCTGATTGATCACATCTTGTGAACAATCGAATATCACACAGCTGTTTGTATTTGTATGCATCTGTTTAACACATATTTATTCATTTGGTCTGTTCTGTTTTGCACAATATTAGCACATCATTTTTCTTTCACATGCAGACATAGCTCATTGCCTTGGCAACAATGAGCAAAGGTGCTCTGTGAAGGTATGCACGCATGACTGTGCTAAAAAAGATATTCTTATCACTGCATTAAATTAAAAAGAAAGAACCCGACTTCAGGAACTCACTCAAGCAGATTGACTGATTGAAATGAGTTTCATCCACGTGCTACAGTAATTTCCTACATACCAGTCTAAATCTCTTCTCTGAATAAAGGTGGCTGAAGATTGATAAGGGAGTAGAGTGTGTAGTGGTGTGATGTATGCAGCTATTCAATAGATCAGTCTTGAAATGTGTGAGACTGTAAGCTCTTAAACGGTCTTGAGGAAAATTATTCTAACACCATAGATTGTCCTATAAATGGCTTATCTTTATGTCTCGTCCCTTTCCCTTGAAGGACTTGGATTAGGAAAGTATGAGTTCAGAGCCTAAATGCTGCTTTTCACTTCTGAAGATGGGACTCAATTCCTACAGCATTGCCTATATGAGATAAATATCTAGTCTGAACTTGCAATATACACTGCCCCTGTCCTCATCAATAGAGAGGCATTTCTCCAAGTCTTGTCCTCACTGACAGTTAAAAGGGATGGATCATCCTTTGAAAGCACCCTTTCTTCTGCTGTGTGGAGAAAGGGAAGGAGAAGTGAATCCCTCTCCCCTTCCCTTTGCTCACACCTCTCCTCTGTGTAAAAGGTGAGAGATCGAACCTCGGTCTGGCACCTTATATACCTAATGTTTGCTCTTCAGTGGCTAATTTTGCTCAGTTACAACATTTGATTACAACCATTACTGTTCCCTGCTGCGTCTGGTCTTTTTGCTGACATGAGGGAATTCTCTGTTAACTCCACCTGGGGCTGAACCATCGGTAAGCAACAGATACCAGCAGTATTAGGTTAGGTCCTCATAAAGGTACGTTACTTTCACTCCTTCTGAGGACAAAATTTGAGCTGATGAGCTGGGGCAAAATCCAGTTACTAGGTGAGAAAATATGGTAGCCAGTGGGTGTGCATTGCAGTGTTCAGCTAAAAAGTTTCATTTGAGCTGGCTTGGTTTGTGTTCTTAGCCTCTTGGGGAAAGTTCATCCTGATGAATGTCTGTGCTCAAATGACACATCCAACTGTCGTGTCTTAAGCTGGTAGTTCATGAGCACTTTGCTGTTGTGGTGTGAGAAGGTGAAATTTTGTACTCCAATTCGTTGAACCCATTTTCAAGTGAAAAGTCATGAATTGCTTATGTTTAGTTTCTTAATAATTTCATCACTGTTGGAATTCTCTTGCTAACTTCTTGCTTTCCCTGGCTACTGCAGTCATTCTGATGGTTTCATTGCCATGTATTAATGAACAATATTAGCAGTAAACAGTTTTTCTAAAGTTATTTATCAGTTTTAGTACTGCTTACATCTACAGAAGCAAGGGATCACTCTAATAAGTAATTTGCTCCAGCCTAGTTTTAATTAATGTAGGCTGTTAAATGAAAAAGATATTTCAAAAAATCTCTGTGAGGGACTGTGCAAGGCCTTTGTTCTCCATCTGCTTCTCAGCAGCCTGGTCTGATGAGGTGTAAAAGTGATGGTAAAAGACATTCTGTGTGTAGAGCATTCAGGAATAACTTCTGCACCCTTTGAGTAGTCATGTATTCACTGTGATGACAAATTATGGTCTTACTAGCCACCACATCTGTCTGAAAGTGGAGCAGAGATGTAAATCACAAAATTAGGGCAGAACTCTCTAAGTCTTTTCAAAACTTTTGCCAACATGACTGAAGTTGAGTTTCTGTACCTGGTGGCATGTACAGAAGGAATGAAAGGGGGTTGATCTAAGTCATTGGCTTCCATAATTACTTTTCCTTCTCTGCAGATGGTTCCTAATCACTTAAAAATTGTAAATGATAATTGAACAACAGCTCAGTGTCCTTATAATGCCAGAGAATGTTGAAATGTGGCCATATTCTGACCTTTTTTGCACCACCACCAGCTGTGGACTCAGTGCTGCTCTTGAATAGGGGTATCAGAACTTCACCTCTTATTCCGCCAAGTAATCCACAATGGACTGATAATCACAGAATCATAGAATCAATTAGGTTGGAGAAGACCTCTGAGATCATCGAGTCCAACCTTTGACCGGACACTGCCATGTCAACTACCCTGTAGCACTAAGTGGCACAGCCAGTCTTTCCTTAAACACCTTCAGGGTTGTTACTCCATTGCTTCCCTGGGCAGCCCATTATGCAACAACCTGTGGGACCAGAGTAATTGCAATCACATCTGCATTTTAGAAAGGTAGAATGTAGTAATTGAAGTGACCTTGGGAAAGTTCAGCAATCACTCATTAGAAATCCTGTGTTTCGGGTGCATGCTGGTGGGGAGTGATAAAGCCCTGCCTTCCTTGAGTGTGGCAAGCCTCCTGTGATGAGGAAGGACTTTGTTGTTTTCTCTCTTTCTTTGTGCTTGTTGAGTTCTGATGTCATTCTTCTTTTAACTGCAGGTCACTTTGTGGGCAACAACACAGTGATTGATGTTTTGAGGAGAGAAGGGTACGAGGTAGAACATACTCCAGCTGGACAAGCCATCAACAAGTAAGGCATGCTTTTACCTAGCTGAGCAGCTATTGGGGGTGGGTTTGTAAACAATCATGAAGAAGTAGTGCCAGCTGGAACTATACCTAACAGTGAGTAGGCTTCTTCTCTCTTTTCCAGAAGTTTGCTTTTCTCATCCATGAGCCAGTTTGAAAACGGGATTTTATTTGGTTTGGTGTTCTTTTTGGTTATTTTTGTGGTGTTTTTCTTTTGTTATTGTTTGTTTGTTTGGTTGATTTGTTTTTTTTTTAATGAAATAAAGTTTTCTCCTCTGTAAGTTTTTAACTGTTAAAAGAACAGCCACAGACTGCTTGGTTCATCAGATCTGGATGCTGCCTCATCCCACATAGGCTTCCAGGCTTCTCCTTCCTCCCTTTTATGTGATTGACGGCCCTGCCTCTTAACATTCTCCTTCCTTTACACTGCTATTTTTCACTCTTTCTGATTACTCTCTCTCAGCCTGGAATCTGATTGCCAAGAATCTACCAGGCTCTTTGCAAGCTGTGTTCAGGACTGATTGCTCTTGTGTCCCCTGCTCTGTTCTGCATTTTTAAGTCAAGGTATACTTGTTCTGGTTCATCTTACAGCTGTCCTTTGGGATATACTCTTACTGCTTCTTTTATCTCTCACTGGATGCTTTTATCCATCTCCATGGTTTCAGTAACTATAGATGCCAGATAGTCTCCTCCTCCACTCTCTGCTGAGAATTGCATGTGCTCTTGAGTCACCTCTTCCTGGAATTCTTGCCACTAGCTCAGGATCTACAATCCTTGTCTCCCCCTTCTCCAGAGTCTTACCAAATATAGGTCTGTCATATATCATATCTGTAAATATGCCCACTCTCTTATAGTCACTGCTAAAAGACCACAGTGGAGAAAAGGTTTGGTCCCAATTATGCTAGTTTCCTTTCTATCCATCTATTCTTCACAGATGTGGTACAAAATAATAACAGATGTTTTTCTCATACTCTGGTTACTTCACCTTTCTCTTTACACTGCCATTGCCGCTGTCTAAAATCATGAGATTCACACTTTGGCAGATCATGTTTTTGCAATGATTCTTGGCATGGACATGCATCATTAACTTTGTGTGCACTGAAAAAAACTGACCCAAGACGTACCTCCATCAGTATGTAAATGCCAGCCCCTAAGCCTGTTGCCACCAATGAGCAGGTGGTCTGACTTGGAGAAGCCTCCCGTGCTTAAGTACAAGAACTGTAACACTTAAGTATGCTAGAAAATCCAGTGTATCATTGTTTACAGACTTTATTTAAAAAAAAAAAACAACAAACAAAGAAAACCACGAACCAACAAAAAATCCCTAGCCCTCCCCCTCCCACCACCCACCACCCCCCCAAACCAATAAACTAGCCTGTACTGGTATTTTCATGTTGGGTTTTTTTTTCATTCTTAGCTTAGCTGTTCCTGAAAACTGATGTAGCAGTTTCTTAAACTTCAGAGAAACAAAGCTTAATAAGTATTTGAGAATAAACAAGACCTGATACTGCTCTGTAGAGATGTAGCTGTAAGGAAATCAAAGGCAGACAACTGTGGAAAGGATGGATAGATTTTCACTCATCAGGAAGGCTGGTATCAAGGATACTTGAGGTAGGTGGGCCCTGAGTTCTCTGATCACATAATGGTAGTTCATTGTCCAGCCAGTGACTCTTGTGCCTTTGAAAGCCCTCAGTTTGGCATTAGTTGCAACTCAAATGTCTCGTTGGAATTACTGGACAGAACATCTTTGCTGGACTCTTGATATTAAAGCTGAGTGAATAAGCTAAATAAGATGGCACTTTGCTATTCACATTTCTGTATGAATTGGAAACACATCCAAAAATATGAAATATGTTTCAAGAAAAACAAAAAGAATATATGAGGTGAGGAAAAGACCTGTGGCAAGCGTGTGTCAGAATCCCAGGGATTGGATGGAGTATTTCACTTGATTGCTGTCTTGGGCTTGTTCTAGAAGCAAATAACAGGCCAGTCTGACATTAAACCTGGTCTAGCGCGTATAAATGTAGAACTGTATCCAGCTATTGTCCTAGATAGTGGTGCTACACACAGTCCAGTCAGTGCCTGTGGACTATTTCTCTACCCAAAATTGAGAGAGGAAAAAAATGGCAAGTGGTTGAACTGAGATAGAGAATTCAAATGACTGTTCTGGTGTTGAACACAGTGGGGGTATTAGCTGAGGGGTCCTAAAACACAAGAAGGAGGAAGTTTGCTGTTGTCTGCCTTCCCTGCAACTTGACATTGTGCAGTAGCAGCACAGTCTGCTGCTTCCTGTGCTCAGTTAAACAAAAACTCCCTTGTGAGGTATCTTGCAGATACCTGTTTAGGAACCAAGAAAGACACAGGATTGTTATGTGTGTTTTCCTATAGCAGAGAAACGAGTGTGTGCAGTTACACAATTTCTCCTTCAGACAGGGCTGCCTGAGGTGTGCTGTCCATTTGCAGGGGAAATGGGATGAATGCCCCTAGTAGAAGCAGAAGGGTTCCTTCTCCCTGCTGTCTCCAAAGCAGGGAAGGCAAAAGAGATTCTTCAACCAGGCATCATGCACAGGACAGTATATATATAGTAACACAAGTTCAATCAAGCTGCTTCTGACTTATTTTGGACTTTAAATACTGTTCCTGATTTTAGAATAGATTTATATATTGGAAAATATTCATCACAGTCACAGTGATAATTGAAGTGTTCCTGACTCTTTTCTCAGCTGCTGTGCTGAGAGAAAGAAGTGTCCTGGGGGAAGAAGGACATGCTTTTGCATCTGCGTGCCTTCTCCAGTGGTTGCTTGATTGGTCCCTGAAAGAATTGCCTGCATGAAGTGTTGTGAAGGAGGTTATGTAGATGAGTGTCTATTAATAATGTCTGAGGCCATATCTATCAGAATAAAAGGCTGGCCATGCAGGATCCAGGTCATCCTGTACCTGTAGCAATGCTGAGCTCCAACGTGATATGGCCGTGAGTTCAGTAAGAAAGGCTGCAGGCAGCATGGAACTCTAATCTACAGGGGAGCAGGGATGCACACTCTGTGACTTGGACAATTAAGGAACTAACACGGTGAAGGAAAGTAAGGGAAAAGGGAATAGTTGGCAGAGAACTTTCAAGCAGATCAAATCAGGTCACTGGAGACAGCTAATGGGGGTTCACTCTGTAAGGTGGAGTTTAAGAGTAGGTGATGTTGAGGAAGTGATGTAGATGCAGCTGAGGAGGAGAGCTGAAGGGCTGTGACAGTGTGACAATCACAAGGATTTTGAAAGAGATTTATAGCTGAAGACCCATTCTCCAGCAGTCTCCATCAAATAAATTTTACCATATGATCAGTCTGTGATTTTGCTTGCAAGAAATAAGACAAATTTGATTTGTTTTCCATCTAGCCTCTCCTTCATGTTTCAATCCACAACTTAACTTCACCTTCTCTAGGAAGGACTCCCTTTATTCACCATCAAATAAATGTGCACATTGTGATTGGCTACCTTGAAAACTGCAGCCATGCTGAAACATGTCCCTTCTGGGCTTCCTCCTTTTCATGTCATTTGGAATGGAAAAGAGCACATGGTTCTTGGAAGGTTTCAGTGATTAAAGCCAGGTTTCTGCCCACTGGTCTGTGGTTTTCTTGCCTTTTAAACACAGCGGGATCCCCCATCAGCAGGATCGGGGAGAGAATTAGAAAGGCAAATGCCAGAAAACTCATGTTTTGAGATAAAGGCAGTTTAATAGGGAACGCAAAAGCCAAACACACAAGCAAGATAAAACAAAGAATTAATTCCCTGCTTCCCATGGGCAGGTGTTCAGCCATCTCCAGGAGCACAGGGCCCTTTTGTGTTGGCATAACAGTTTCTTGGGTAGGCAAACTCCATCACTCCCAAACATCTCCCTTTGCTTCTTCTTCCCCCCAGCATTATATACTAAGCATGATGTCATATGGTATGGACTATCCCTTTGGCCAGTTTGGGTCACTTGTCACCTGTGTCACCTGTGTGTTCTCCCAACCTCCAGTGCACCCCCAACCTCTCTGTCAGAAAGACAGAAGGAAAAGCAGCAAAAGCATCAGCTCCATGCAAGCCTCATCCAGCAACAACAAAAGCATCTCTATCAACTCTATGTTCAGCACAAATCCAAACCAGCCCTGTACTAGCCACTGTGAAGAAAATTAACTCTACACCAGCTGAAACCAGCACAGGTTTTCTGTTACATTTCTGAATTTCAGCCCAAGCCAGCCTCCAGTTTAGTCCTATTATAGAAGACTGTTGGATCTCTTCTCTTTATGTAGCCATGAAGCTCAGTCAGATACTCCTGTTGGGTTCTCTTTATGCACAGAGTGTATTGAGTTTGTGGTTTTGTCTAAGATGCTCATAAAGAAGGGGGCAAATTGCTTTTTCCCAAACAATGAGAAGCATGGGCCAGAAAAGCCATGAGTGAATAGGACACTGCAGACTGCCTGCCTTGGAGTATGAATGAAATGTGGTTTGCGCTAAATATAAAGAAACAGAGCTTCAGTAATGAGGGTGGAGCTGATAGTTGTTTTTTTCAATTTATCACCTCTTCAGGAAGCTGGGTAGCCATAGCCCTTAGAGCTTTTTCTGGGAGCTCAGCTGAGTGGTCCTTTGGGTTTCCAGGATTTGCCTCGTGAGAGAGTCTGTTCATGTGTATAGTATCAGTGAAGTATCTCACTTGCTGAAGCTCCTTTGAAATTCCAAATAATGTTGCCAGCCTGATAAAGGATTTGGTCAGATGGAAGGCTGAAGGCCTGACTTCCACTCCCTCCTTACTTGCTATATATATGTGAAAAGCTTACTTCTGCTTATGAGAGGGATGCAATTGCTCAGTTTCCTCCCCTCCATGTGGACCTCCATATTGTGTTTAAAATCCTTTAGGACCACCATTTCATGACCTTTGATGTGCTTTATCTGAATAGCAGGACAGCATTACATCCTTTTGCAGATCAACACTAGAAGTCAAAGCCACAATAGTGTGTTGAGCTCTGGTCTCTTATGTGTCAGACATGATTCCCTGACATGATGTAAATGCTGTGCATTCACTGCTTTGTACCATTTGGCTTCATGAAAGAAAAAATGAGAAGAGAGTGAACTCAATGCTGCCAAAACTAATCTGTTTTCACTTGCTGCAGACTAGATAGCCCAAAGGGTTGCTCAGTCATAGAATTTAAGGATTGGAAGGGATATTGAAGATCATCTAGTCCCAAATGCTCCACCATGGGCAGGGACACCTGCCACCAGACAACATTGTTCAAGGCCTTATTCAACCTGGCCTTGAACACTGATAGGGTTGGGGTATCCACGACCTCCCTGGGTAACTTGTTACTGTGTCTCACTACCCTTCAGTAAAGAAGTTCTTCCTTATATCTAAACTGAATACCCCTCTTTCAGTTCGTACCCATTACTCTGTGTTCTGTCACTACAGTTTCTGACCAAGAGTCCCTCTCTGGCTTTCCTGTAGGCCTCTTCAGATACCAGCAGGTTGTTACGAGGTCTCCATAAAACCTTCCCTTCTCCAGCATGAACTGCTCAAACTTCTTCAGACTGTCTTTATAGGAGAGGTGCTCCAGTTCTCTTATCAAATTCACAGACCTCCTCTGGACTTGTTCCAACAGTTCCATGTCATTCATATGTTGAGGGCACCAGAACTGCATGCAGTCCAGGTGGGTCTCACAAGAGCAGAGTAGAGGTGCAGAATCCCCTCTGTCAACCTGCTGCCCATGCGCTTTTTGGTGCAGCCCAGGATTGCACTGGCTTTCTGGGTTGTGAGTGCACGTTTCTGGCTCATGTTGAGTTTGTCATCAACCATCACCCCCAAGTCCTTCTCAGCAGGGCTGCTCTCAAACATTTCTCTGCCCACCCTGTAGATGTGCATGGCATTGCTGGGACCCAGGTGTAGGACTTTGCACTGTGCTTTGTTGAACTTCATGAAGTTTGCATTGGCCCAGCTCTCAAGCATGTCAAGGTCTCTCTGGATGGCACCTTTTCCCTCCAGTGTGTCAACTGCACCACACAGCTTGGTGTCATCAGCAAACTTGCTGAGGGTGCCCTTGAACCCACTGTCTGTGTCACCAGTGAAGATGTTGAACAGCATCAGTCCCAATACTGACCCTTGAGGGTCATCACTGGACATTGACACTGGACACTCCTCCACGCAGACAGTGACCCATTGAGCACAACTCTATAAGTGCAGCCATCCAGCCAGATCTTTATCCACCAAGTGGTCCATCCATCAAATCCATGTCTCTCCAATATGAAGACAAGGATATCACGTGGGACAATGTCAAATGCTTTGCCTAAGTCCAGGTGGGCAATATCAGTGGCTCTGCCCCATCGACCAGTGCTGCAGCCCCATCATACCAGGTCACCAAATTTGTTAGGCATGATGTCCTAGTTTNTGGTCCATCCATCAAATCCATGTCTCTCCAATATGAAGACAAGGATATCACGTGGGACAATGTCAAATGCTTTGCCTAAGTCCAGGTGGGCAATATCAGTGGCTCTGCCCCATCGACCAGTGCTGCAGCCCCATCATACCAGGTCACCAAATTTGTTAGGCATGATGTCCTAGTTTGGCAGGAGGGACCAGTTATCACTGTGTGGGGGTGATCAAAGCTGTGTATTCTACCCCCGCTATTCATTTCCCAAGAACAATGGACCATTTGCAGCAGCTGCCCAGGGAGGCGTTAGCACCTTCACACCCAGCCTGAGGAGGTGTGGCTGCTAATGGGCCATCAACGATTCAACAATACCCCATGACTCACAGAGTTAATCACCCATTGTGTGAGTCCCCACCCTGGGGGAGGGACGGGGTGCTCACTGAGGGTACATAAACAGGGACGCACACTCTGATCCCAGCATCACTGGATGGTGTTCCTTTTTNTTGTGGTTAAGAACTGTTATCTTTTCCTTTACATATATTTTTCCTAATTAAAGTTCTGTTTTCTAAATTTAAAGGAGGGGGATTATTTCTTGGCTAACATAGCTATCTTAGTTCTCCCTCGAACTGAGAAACATGATTTGCCCTTTGTAAAGCTATGTTGGCTGTTACCAGTCACCTCTTTGTTTTCCATGTGCCTTAGCATAGTTTCCAGGAGAATATGCTCCATGATTTTGTCTGACACAGAGACAACACTGACTGATCTTTAGTTCCCTGGGTCTTCCACTTTTTAAAAATGGGAGTTATATTTCCCTTCTTTCAGCTCTCAGGAGCTTCACCTGACTGCCACAATTTTTCAAAAATGATAGACAGTGGCTTAGCAACTTTGCTCAACAGTTCCCTCAGCACCTGTAGATGAATCTCATTGGGTCCCATGGACTTGTGCACATTCAGGTTCCTTAGATGGTGTCAAACCTGATCCTCTCCCGCAGTGGGCTTAGGGTCTTCATTCTTCCAGTCTCTACATTTGCCTTTGCCAACTTTGGTGGTGTGTCTGGAGTCCTTACTGTTGAAGGCTGAGGCACAGAAGTCATTGAAAACCTCAGCCTTGTCTTCATCCAGGGTATCCAGGTATCTCATTAACATTAATGGTATATTGAGCCATTGCCTTCAAAGACAGTAATTTTTACATATCTGTAGCCATGACCAGAGTCTGCTCCTTACTTACCTTGCCAGTGAGAGTTGTTGATCCAGGACTGGCTTCATCAGCTAATGTGCTTTAGTCATTTTGCCCCTGCCACTTCCCCTTGTCCCACAAGTTACTTGGTTCTGGGCAGGAAATGCTGAAAGGGATAATCTGGTCTGTTTTCTGCAGTACATCAGAGGATGTGTAGAAGACTAGAGGAGTGTGGTTTGGCCTTCTCTGACTTGGAATTTGATTCCATTTTTATCTCTTCCTAGATTGGCAAAGTTATTACCGAGAGTTATTCCATTCTGAGCCAGGCTGCATTCTTTTCTAAGATCCAGATTGCCTCTTTTCCAAAGTTTTTTTTTTTGTTAAAGAGAACTGTTTGGGTCAGAATATTGACTTAAGCAGGAATACAAGGCAAGGAAATGAGCATCCAGCCAATATGTCAGGGATAAACACCTATTTTATATATATGTGCCTTGACAGTACCTGTGCATGGATTTTGCCTCAAAGCCCTTTCATATGTTTTCTGTGTTTCCTCTTTCTTCCAGCCGAAAATCTCCCGAAACCTTGTTAGCCTTTTCATCGTCACACAGTCCCTATGACACATCCCAGGAGCTGCCACCCCAGAAGGAGGAGGAGGAGGAGTTTCTGCCTCACCTGCTATTGCCTGAGGGCATTGATGTGCTGGAGAAGGTAGACAGGAAGTACAAAAAGAAGAAGAAGCAGCAGAAGAAGCAAAGACTACGACACTTTAATGACCTCTGGGTTCGCCTTGAAGAAAGGTAGCTCATGGCTGGGGAGGGAGGATGGTTGGTCATGCAAACTGGACATTAACTTGGACTGTTTAGTCCAGTCCCCCAAACTCCTGCAGGGTCTAGACACATCCTGAGGACAGGATCTGACCTCCCACACTGTGATTCTCCTGAAATGTTTACGCAAGACTGCTTATAATTTTAGTGACAAAAGATTTTTTTTGTTTTTTAATGTGATTAGGTTTGTGGAAAATAAGGCATAAAATAAGTGGAAGCCTTGTCTAGATTAGGGCATGAGGGATTGTGAGTATATGACAGTCCTCCCTATCATGGAAGACTGGGTCCAGTGGTAGGTGGTACAGACCAAAGCCTTGGGACTTTATCCAAGAGCTGCTGCATGTGTGGAAGCTGTCATACCTGGCATATATGCTCTTTGCGTTTGGACAGTATTCATGCATAATTTCCAGTTTCTGTATTCTTCCAATCTTAAAAAGCTTGACAGCCTAATGGGTGATGGAGTTAATATAAAAAATTGAGTGTTTTATGGGGCAAAGGTTAACATATAGCCCTTACTTTTCATCCAGAAGAGCTTACTTACCTACAAGTACTACAGCAGCCTGCAAAAAAAAAAGCCAACTTCTCCCTCACTATCTATACCTGGACCTGTATCTGCATGTATACCTTAATGTTTCTCTCCTGTCAGATAGCATGCATTTTGTACTTTGTGTCTCTGACTGTACCTCTGTCATACTCAAGTTGAAAACATTTTATATTTATGGTACTGTAAATAACCAGATGGGTTGGGATGATGCAGAAAAGTCTGTCAGTTCTTGAAATGAAGCCTCTAAATTCTGAGGGTTTTTTCCCCTCTGAAGAGCATTTCTTCCGTCTCCCCCGTTACTGAGTATATCAGGGTTCTCCTATGCCTTTACTCTCACAACTCTGCAGCCGAGTTGTTGCACTCCTATGAGCAATACCTTGCTCAGACTGATTACAAATGCAGCAGCTGTTGTTCTGTTAGAAGAATTCAGCTGTTGTCAGATGTTTTAGACCAGACTCCTTTCTCTGCTCCTTCCAACCTTAGTGTGAGTGTTTTGGAGACAGAGGGAGACAAATGCACATGGAGGTTAATGTGCCCACTGACAGACCCACACATAGTCCAAGAATCACCAGTACAACAAATCTATATTGATCACACTTGGTTTTGTCTTTACTGCATCATTTACTTTCTGTTAATCTAGTTGATACCATCTAATTGTGAATGGGTTTTTGGAGTTTCTGTTGATAGTGTGTTTAGTTTAAATGTTAAGGAATGGCTATCCTAGTCCCACCCTGCCTCCATAGGGACATGTACAGTTTTTCACATGCAGTTTTTCCCACAAAGCCCAGGGAAGTCAGTGGGCAGTGACTGTGAGATATGTGTGCACTTGCAGTATCAGTGCCTTCAGAAGATGAAGGAAGATGGGAAGATGTACTACTGTGACTAAATTGGAGGTAGATTAGGGCTGTATATGGGATTGCGAGTACTGCTGGTCAGTGGTGAGGTAAAAGCAAAGCTGATGATGGCAGCCTACGAAAGTACTGCATAAACATGGTAGCAGCAAATGCCGCTTTTTAAAATTTTTTTGTAATGTTTCCTTTCTTCCACTACTAATTAAGTCATTCTTTTTAGAGCTGAGTCATTAAGAGCAGAGAGCTTGAACGCCTGGAGATGGAGCTGTGCTATGACAGTACTGGGGTGGTGTAGGGGGGAAGTGATGCCTGGGAGGTTGCTGCGCCCTTGCTGCCTATTGAAAGCAGCTGTCGCTCAGGCACAAGCCCCACCCGTGCGCCGGCTTTCTGTAAAGCAGAGATTATTTGCTCCGCCCTCTGTGCCCAGGTACCCCGTCCGTGCCTCTGCAGGGTCCTGGGCAGGCGTGGGATGAGCTGACAGCCCCACCTCGTGGCGCAGCCGGCTCTGCTCCCGAGCAAATCCAGCACCTCTCTTGCTCGTGTGCGGGTCGCGTCTCACTGGGAGTCTCAGCCCTTGCTCTAACCGTTCCTCAGGGTGCTTAGGCACAGGTAAAGCTGTCAGGTTTCTTATATGTGGGCCGTTCACAGCTTTCAGGTTTACAGGTGGACTTGATGATCTTATAGGTCTTTTCCAGCCTAAATGATTCTGTGAGTCCTTTTGAGAGCCTGAAAATGTGAAACTTGCAGCTCAAGTGATTTTAATACAGTCTTGTAATGACTTGGCAGAATGGCTTTGGATTGTGCCCCTACATGCGTTGGCTGCCAGCTGTATTTCTTTGATGTGCTCCCAGCTGGCTTGTCTCCAGCTATTGTTCAAATATTCTGGGGAGACTTTTGGGTAAGGAAGAGTAAGTGTTTTTAAAAGGAATACTAATTACCTTCAATTTCCCAAAGCATTTTTGCTTAATGGCCCAAAATAAGACAAGAATGATGCACAACAGCTGGGGATTTGGTGCAGTAGAATTTCGTAGTTGCCAGGTGGACTTTTAGTTTTGTTCATTTTTGTCTTCAGGTTCCACACAGCACCAGCCCAAGGGTCTACGTCTCTCCTACAGCTGTGGTATCAGGCATGGGTTTCAATCCACTGCAGAAGGGAGCAACACCGGTGCAGTATCTGACCCTTCTGATTCTTGGCCTGCTATATTGTACGATCTTCCCCCATTCAGGACAATTAGCACTAGCAGTCTGGAGCATACAAATTTCTCTTTCCATCACATATTGATATAGTGGGAGCTCAGTACCATGTGGGCTCTGATTCAGTTCTTGTTTATCACCACGTCAGAGTACTCACTTCCACTGGGAAATACTCTGAAGTGTCATCTTTTCCCAGTGATATGTTTTTGGAAATGGCTCCTCCTCTACTTACTGTATGTCATGCAATCTCTTTGTAATTCCTGACCTGTGGAAGAGATTGCACAGTGTGAAAACAAGTTCGGTCCACACTAAGATGCATGAAGCATGGCCGAGGAAGGTGTACTCAGGTGAAAACAGATGCTTCAGTCCAGCTATTCTCAGCAAGTGTTGCTGCAGTGAGCTCCTCTGCAACGGGGTTTGTTTTGTTGTTAATGCATTTTCTGCTTTGCTGAAGGGCACTAGGAATATGGTTGTCTTATCCACCTGATTGGCTGTGGGAGCAATGGGCAGGCTGAGTGGACTTGAGACAGGGCAAGTATTTTGCTGCTGTTGTCACCCTCCTTGGTGTCTTTGCTGTTCCCCCTCAAGACTGCTTCACAGTTCCGATGGGTAGCACCCTCTTCCTTGTGGTCTGGCATGCCCATATCTCTGAGGAAGGGACAAGACGGCACTCTGCCGTGAGGAGACACCAGCTTTTGATGAGCGTGTAATTTGTACAAGAGACCATTCCTGTGAACCCAGAAGACTCACAGTGGGGCACAGAGGCTGACTGCCTCCTGCCCTGTGGCTGTTGGGCAGTTCTGGGCTGGGTCCAGACTGACTGTTCTTTTCTTGCCTTGCAGTGCTACTGACCGTCCTCCCCGGATCCGCATCATTAATGGCTACATCACGGTTGAACCTCAGCCCCGGGGCCATGGACGGTCCAGTCACACTTGTGCAGACACCGGCAGTGCTCACCAGCTTTCCCATTCTCTCTTCCTTCTGCTACTGACTTTGACTTTGCATATGATAATGCGGCATTGAAACGCAGTGGCACCCCAGCTGCAGGGCTCTTGACTTAAAAATAATAAAAAAAAGAAACTTATATGAAAAAAGAAGTAGAAGACTCTTGAGTGGGATACCCATTCTTTGGAGTGTTCTTAAACTGCCTCCTTTTCCTGAGTCTGGATCATTAACACTTTTAACTGGTTTGACTGCCCAATACAGGAGAAGATAATTTAATTCAAGTGTTATTTATCCTTCTCTTGCAGAAGAACGATTTCTTGTTATCCCATAGTGCTTTGGGGAGATTATAATATTGCTATAACATAGCTGTTGTTTAGCTATATGAGTCAAACTAAATTATGATTTTTTCACCTTCAGTGCCTTGTGAGAAGATTTACATACCACTGACTTGTTTATTAGAACAAAATATTTTGGTCCTATGAGCACAGCTGGGAAAGAGAGGTTGGTATTTTATGTCTCTTCTTGGTAATATTTTTAGTTCTTGCTTGCTAGGGCTTCAGATTACATATAAAGGTTCATCACAACACCTTCTACAATGGAATAAAACAGTGAAGACTTGTGAACAGAATGTTTCTGCTGTCTGTTTGGCTCTGTGTAAGATGGGTACATCTGAATTTCCAATGGCCAGACAAGACTTGTAAGTGCAAACTAATCAGAGTATTCTCTGTAAGCAGGGAACTCACAAGGATCATTGAGTCCAGCTCTTAAGAGAATGGCCCACACAGGGGTCAAACCCATGAGCTGGGTGTTACTAGAACCATGCTCTAATCAATGTACATTTAAGGAAAGAAAAAATCCTGAGCAACTTCACAAATCAGACTGTTGGACATTTTCAAAATAAGTTCTCAAGAGGTGATTTGAGAAGACCAGGTGCAGGCTTTCCCTCTCTTTCTAAATCACAAACGTATTGTTATTTTATAGCTGGATTCCTGTTCGGGAAGAGGGTTTTCTTTTCCTATTCTGCACAATTAGACTTCATTCTTGGAAATCCTTGCAAGATTTCTACTGCGTTCATTGCTTAGGCTTTCCAAATGGTTTTAAGTCCTTTACTGCCTGCATGAAATGGACATGTTGTTGACGGTTGAATGTAAGAAGCTTGGAAGTAGTGATGAATTGTTTTCTGTGTTTCTACAGGACATCCTCTTGTGAACACACTCATTTTTTCAGCAACATAACTCTCCCTCCTCTTAGGCAGATTTCATTGCCTTGGAAGGTCTCATATTCATGCATGGGAGGACTTGTAGCTAATGTGTTGAGCTTGATAATCTGTAAACATAGCAGTTACCTGCCCCAGTGAGGCAACAAAACCTCATATTTCACCTCCTATGCATTTACACATGCTTTGCTACGTTTTCCATTGCCTATAAAAAGTACTTCCTTTTCTTATCCTTCTACAGTGCATTGGAGGAGGAGCAACAAACGTTCCAGCTTTCCTAACAGGCTTTTCACCTCTTGATCTCAAATTTCAGTCTCCTTTCAGAAGGATTGAACATGAACAAAGCCTCAGTTTACTGAGGAAAAGTGAGGAAGTAGAGGTTAAGCATCACAGTAGCAGCAGCACTGGGGGTAATGAAATATATCTGGGCTGGAGGAGAAGACAGCACCACCCATTGTATATTACTTCTTATTCAGAATGCTGCGAGACTTTAGGGTCCTGAATGCATTCTGGCTTCCTTGGCTTTGCACCGCAGCAGGGCTGGTGATGTCTTCTCCCTCTTCTCTCTCATTCTGATCTTTCACTGGTCATAGACCTGGTGGATCTGAAGCTTGTTTTCCTTGACCTGAATATGACCCGAAGGGAGCAGGTAGTATAGGTTAGCAAAGTATAGGTTAGTTATAAAAATGCACTGCAGGCCTGACATAGAATCATAGAATGGTCTGGGTTGGAAGGGACCTTAAAGATCATCTTGTTCCAACTCCCCTTTGTGGGCAGGGACACCTTCCATTAGACCAGGTTGCTCAAAGGCCCATCCAATATGGCCTTGAACACTTCCAGGGTTGGGCATCCACAACTTCTCTGGGCAGCCTCTTCCAGTGTCTCATCACCTTCACATACATGCTTGTGTATTTTACCAAAGCATCTGAGTGGGGCCACCAAATACATCAGAGTGTGTCCTGCACTTGCTAACCTATGCATTGGTATTGTTCTTCTCTGTTTGTCCTTAGGAATTACATGATGAAATGAGGCACAGGTCCAAAGGGCACTGGAAGCTCTGGGAGAAAGCAGCTCCATTACAAGCCAAAGTACAAGCTATTTAAAATACCCCTCAGATGATTTTTCCCTTTGTTCTCTCCTCCATGGTTGCTCCTGAGCTTCATCTCTGTGAGAATAACAGATCTGAGTGGAACAGCCATCAATGTTTTTCTTAGATTGGCATGAGGAAATAGTAGTTATAAAACACTCAGGAATAACAGAGACCTGAAGTAACACTATGGATAATTCAGTTCTGTCATAAATTAATTTTGTAGCCTGTTTCCAAGTCCTGACTGTGTCAGGGAAAAAGATGTATCTAAACTGTGATGGACTGTATGACTACAGAAAGTGTGTCCTGGGATTCTTTCTACCACGTAATCAAATTTTTTCAAGATATTCTTGAGGCTCTCATGGATTTGTCTCAATACCTGTAAACTGAAGTAGTAGGTCCAACCCATCACTTTTTCTTTCAGACCAGTCAGTTCTGATAGTCCTCTTTGCTCCCCCCTTCATGGCTCCAAATTAGTTTGTGCAATTTTAGGCAGTACCAACAGAAGGTCAGGGGACCACCTTTCTGGATGTAGACACCCAGTGTGGGAACTGCTTCTGAGGTCCCAAATAAAACTGAAGCAATCCTAATGCCTTTTTGCTGAAAGGTAGCTCTAAGGTTAAAATACTGGGTAAGACCTATTTTCAGCTCTCTGCTGGAGGGGATTTGGAGCCACAGCTCTTCCAGGTGCCCTCTTAACACCCACTGAGATGTTGTCTGGGGGGATATCCTCTCTGTGGAGGTGGCCCTTTCTAAAGAAATGGTAGAGATCAGATATTTTTATGATATTTAAATTAGCAATAGAATTAAATAAGCACCTGTCCTTTCAAGTTATATTGCTATAGATATGCAGCTGCATGCAGTCATACCTGATATTGTGATTGTCCACATGGATTTTTAAATCATCCTAGGAAGCACATTTCTTATGTCTGATTTGAACACAGTGTATGTTATAAGTATAAATTCACCTGGCCCATCCCAGAGTTTAGTAGTGGGCAAGGCAATGTTCTGAGACCTTCCAGTGGTGGATTTGGACCTCAGTTCCCCATGGAAGGCATGGGAAATTTTGTGCTGGACTGTTGTAGCATACTGGGTAATTATTTGCCAATACAGCTTCAAGGATATAAACTCACATCTAAGGGGATAAAATGGACGAAGGTTATTAAAGGTACTGGAGTAGAAATGTTCAAGCAACAAAAATCTTGAATGTCAGTCTCCTACCCGGGAATTAAAGGTAAAAAAATGTGTAACAATTCTGTACTTGTCAGGCCACATATAACAGCCATCTGTCTTGGGGACTTAATTTTTTCCAAGCACTTTGGTACTGTGCAAATACCCCACCATTCAAATGAACTTCATTACTAAGCAGACAACCCATACCCACACTCCTGTGAGACATGCATGTGCACAGGCTGCTTTCCCCACATTAGACTTAGGCTGAACTGCTAGCTTCTTGAATGCCACACAGTGCTACTTGGTTTTTTACGCCATTGTGTACTTTGTCTTGGGTCTTACGTTGCTCCCTGTGGAACTAGAATATAATAATGGAAATAGTGTTTTGCAAAGGAAATTTTTCTCTAGAAGGTGACTTATGACCAGTGTCACTCTGGCAAAGTTTGTTCAATTAACTACAATACAAGAAAATACGAAGTCTTTGTCAACAGAAATCACCAAACATTGCCTACGATCCACGCGTATTTTGCAGCAGCAGAGCCTCCTCAGGCTTCCTCAAGGTTTTTCAAACTTGGTGCTTGAAGTCTGGATGTGTGTAAGTTTGAACAGAATAAAAGTACTACACTCAGCTGAATTCACTGCATTGTTCATTTATTGATTATTGTGGGTATAGTTGTCCATTATCTGCTTGGGACGTAAAGCTGTATGTAATGTTGGAGTTGTTTCTGATGTTAAGACTCAAATTTGAGAAAAATCAGTTGTATTGAGAGTTCTGTAAACATCACTTGTGGTTAGAGCAAGAACTCAGTAGCTGTAAAGGAAATTAGGGAAGTAAAGCAGTTTGCAGAAGAGTTGACAACCACTGTCTCAACAGTTCATCAATTAGACATCAGGAATGGAAACTGGTAATTCATGAACCATTTAGGTGTACCACTGTGAACAAACACACAGTAATTTTCTCCAGAATCACTGTGTTTAATGATGAAATACAGTACAGAGTTTGGTTTACAACCTGAAAAATTACAAAAATACCCTTACCAAAAATTTCAGTGGCAGCTGCTAATAAGAAGCTGAATATTCTTCAATGCCTTTCTGAATTTTTTGTCTCTTTAGTTTCAGACTTCCTCTGATAATGTGTTCAAAATCTATGTGGAATTTTCTGCACCTGAATTTCATTAAAACTCAAATTTGTTTTGAAATTTTTCATGCTTGCAATTTGGCAATTGAATTTCTTGATGCATTAATTGTGATTTTTTAAAATTCAGAGTAAGTGTGATTTAGAATTAGGTGTTTATCTCTGTTCTTTATGTGAGAAAACACAGTTCATTAGAAGTCTTTGTAGCACCTCTGCCTTGCTCATATCCTGCCAGACCTCTCTGGGGAATCTGTTACTGTATGACCCCTCATATCCAAAGGAACTAGAGTTCAATCCAGAGTTCAGTGACTGGTGGACTAGCAAATAAGGATGAAAGAGGTTTCAGTGAATTTTGTGTCCTCTGATATAATGAGGCCAGCCTTCAAACTGGGAGTTCAAAAGGTGAGTTAGAACTAGGCCTGACATGCATTAAGCAGTATTATAAGTGGCCACTTGCTGTAGCAGCTCCAGAACCTGGTGATGCCTCCTGCAAGGCAGCTGGAGCCACATCCAGAGACCCAGGAGTCTGTTCAGAGGCTTGCTTCCCTGACTGACGGATATGATTGCTGCTTTCCCATCTGAGAATCAACTGGTAGCCGAGCTGAGCACATATCCCAGAGGCAGACAGACAGGCACAGGCAGACTGAAGACACTGACACAACTAGACACACACAAGATGCTTCTCTCAATAGCATCATACAGGACCCATATAAAACATAAGCACAGCCAGCAAAGTTCTCTCTTCTTCAGCTTGTAAAGATGAACGTTTATTAAAGTGCATGCACTCCCCTACCCCACCTAAATTCATAAGCACACAGTCATGGCTTGTACTGGCATGGCCCATCCCTCTGTCCATGCACACCTAGATCCTGAATCCTTTTACATGCTTCACAGGTTTTCTCACCATCTCACCCAGTTAACAGATCCAGAACTCACACACAGGTCTCACAGGTCCTCTCCACTCCAGTCCCCTCCATTATCAGCTCGGCCCCTCTGCCTATTTGGTACCTCTGCACAGACCCAGCACCTGCTTTTGCTGGCTGGTACAACTTGAGGTTTGGGAGTGAAGTACACCCCACTCCTGCAAACAACAGGTTGGCAGAAGATACAGACCCTCTTCTGCTCCACAGCAACTAGCACAGCAACTGGTGCCAGACACATGTTCCTGTGCCTTGAGGTCCCACTATACCTAATGGAGCTGAGCCCCTCACCTACTTTGTTCTCCCTCACAATTACTGTTTTACAGGATACTCACTGTAGTCACACTGGCTGATGGCTAAGACCACCACGCGCTATATTTAAGAAAAGGTACAATGAGAGGAAGGGACCAACTTCAGTGATCAGGCAGAGGGTGTGTTCAGACAAATGTGCTAACCAGCAAACCAGTCGCTTTTATACCATGTCTGCCTACTCCCTCTCCTTTCTTCCTCATAGCCCCTTCCACTAAACATTCTTATGTAAATTATGTGTAGTCCCTCAGGCCTCTTCTTGAACACTTCAAATCTTCACAATCCTCTTTTTCCCCTTTCTTATCAGTTTTGAAATCCAGGTGGCCATCTCCAAAGCTGGGCCTGGGACTTTAAATCATCCATCAGTTAGTAACTAGAAACTTTTAGTCCTTGGCATCATTTCCCTTATATATTGTCTATCAAGTTTGTGTCTTTCTGTTCTTATCGCTTCCCCTTTCATGTATTTTCCACTTTGCACTGAAAAGGCCCTTGATCAAATAAACTTAATTAGGCAGATGCTCTTACCTTTCACATACCTACAGCATAAGCTGTTTTCTAAACAGGATGCCAAACCCACATTTTTTTCTTGTTGGCAACTTGGATTTGGTCACAGTAGGACTATAGGACAGGGCACAAAATATATCAAACTCACACCTTAAAGCTTCCTTTGCGGAAACCAACTCCATGTTGGTAAAACCAAGAAACATGGTTTCTATATTCCTGTCTTTGAAAATCCAGCTTGGAAGGAAAGAGTGAAGGTGGTGTTATAAAGACAGCTAGCATGACACTTGAAGCTATTTGTTCGTCTGACCTCCTGATGCAGCTGTAGCCACCAGCACCTTGCACTGAGCCAGGAGAAAGCCAGTGACAGCATCCTGGCTGGCTCCCAGAGCAGATACAGGAGAAAGTGTTTCCAGGGACAGGGAGAGTTCTGATTCTCTCAGAAAGGCTGAGGGATTTTCCCTGCACCTCATAGAGCTGTAGTTTGCTAAGCAAGCAATTGCTGCTTTGGGCTGAAGACACCAAGTGAGCTGCACGTGGAATGGTCATGCTAGAGGCAGGTATCTGTATATCTTGGACTTTGGGACCTGTTAGGCCATAGTAATACATTTTATAGTCTGGGGAAATAATACCAGCTGAGGATATCCTGTCTTCCCCCTCCACATCAATTTTTCTCTTGGAAACAAATGATAAGGTAAAGATCATGTTCTTCTCCTAATTGTGTACAGTACTGTGATCTAAAATTAATGAATATGTTTGGCCTGACCAGATTGTTGGGCTTTAGCTGGCAAACACTGTTGGTATAATGTGCTGCTGAGAGAACGTATTCTAATCTAACAGTGAGGCCTGGATAAAGATTTTAGGATCCCAAATATTTCCCCAAGTCCTAGTACTTGGTACCCGGACAGGGCAAGTGGAAGATTCTTGCCTGCTTAGACAACTTATTTTCTGAAGCACTGGAGGAAAACTGGACCCGTGCAGTAAAAGAAACAAACATCCATTTTAGCCACACCTTTATTGTGATCTTGCCATCACTAAACTTCTTGGAGAGCATTCATAGACATTTTCTGTTTCTTAGGACTTTCTGTCACACTGTAGAAACAAAATGGTCATCAGAGAATCTAGGTCACATATGATGGAGAAGGAAAGGTTGAGAAAATGGGCTGAGTGGTACCTCACCAAATGGCATAAAAGCTTCTGTGGCAGCAGGAGGGTCTGAGTTGTGTTGACTTTTGTGTGCCACCATCTGGTGACTTTGGAATGGTCTCCTCTGCAACATGACCTCCTCCCATTCTCCATCATCCTAAAGAGCATGTCTGAAGCATGCACTTTGTCTCCTATGATATTTTAATTCCCTGCTTGAATGTGAGCACACTGTATGCAGCAGCTTTCTTACATTCCTCCTACCTAATCAAGCCTGTTCTTATTTAGTAACAGTCTTGTTCTTCAGGGCAGTTTCTCCCAGGACCAGCATATTTCTGGCTCCTTGAACTGTGGTTATCACTGGTAGACTGATAGTGAAGAAAGAAACTCTGAATACCTCCATGTAGTCTTTCTCATATTTGCAGGTCAAACAATGATGGTATCTTTGCTATTTATTTTATTTAGTGCAACACAGCATTACTCATGTGGATAGGAAATTTGTTTATCTAAAACACATCACTACTGAGTTGATACTGTACCTTAACTGGCTTTCTCAAGGCTCTGGACTAGGTCTAAAATGGAGACCAACAGAACTGTCCATTAACAGCTTTCAGGCATTGAGAAAAGGGAGGAAAACATGGGATGTGTGCTTTTTGTGGTAATGCTTGCCTGGGATACATGATCTTTACCTAAAGTAGGAAGAGTTGGTTTTCACAGAAACTTTTATAATCGTCAATTATCAGTGATTCAGAGGCATTCACGGAGATGCCAGAATATGCAGTATCTCTCACTTAACACTAGATGTTGCCCATGTGCTTTAGAAGCTGATATTCAGCACACAAAAGGGAACTGTTTGCTTGAGGCTTTAGAAAAGCTAACCTGGGTACAAAGCTATGGACTTCCTATTCCAGAATTATTTCAGTCATCACTACAAATATTTTCTGCCTCTCTGGCAGTTGTTTCTTCTCTTTTTTCTCACCACTCTTTAGGCCTGACTAGTCCTATCTGAGTGGTGATTTGAAACGAAAATCTTACCTGCCTTCTTAAAATTTCTACTGTTTTTTTCTTAGCTTTTCTTACCTACCTGCTGTAGGAAGCAGTGCTACCCAGGCTAGAAATATGCACACTTCAGGTGAATATGGCAAAGTTGTTACTAAGCCTCTAGAACATCCTCATAATTTTCTATACCATAGAGAGCATCTTTGTACTTTGTCTGTTGTTCTCTTTTCTCTCTTGAACAAGAAAATGTATATTGTTAAACCATTGAAGTGGCAAGTTGGAGTACTTTGTTCAGATCCTTGCTTGGGCTGGCATTTTAGATGAGTAGTTTTGCTCTATTTGTGTTTTGCTCTCTCTTTTCTTAAGAAGGGACCTACGGAGTCTTCCTTCTCACATAGGGATGATATGTTTTTAAATATAAATCTAAGTGCTTGGATGGGACTGATAAAATCATGTAGGGAAAAAGTACACTTAGAGAATAAAGTCATTAGAGTCTTCATCTGTATCAAAGATGAGAAGTCTATCTCAAAATATTCAGCTCCCCAGAGTATCATGTATTTGTGGGAATTAATGGCCATTGTACAGTCCTGACCATTTCCTCTGAACCCCAGCCAGACCACTGTTCTTGTTCGTCTAAGGGATTCCTTGAAGATTTAGCCATCTGCAAGTCCCCCAAAGTGCTTTTACCATAACTCTTTCACAGAAAATAAAACCACAGGAACTCTGAATTCCATCCTGATGATAAGTAAACATCAGGCTGTCTGTACACGTCGCCCTGTTTGAAGAGACCCTATGCTGCTCCTGCCTCTCCCCTTGTGAGAGAAAGCCACTTCCACTCCCAGCCCTACTGCTTTTCTTGAAGAAAATCACTTTCTTCCTGGTGTACTGACAAAAAGTGTCAGCTGTGTTTCTTTTACTTTACTGTTTTTCTTCTTGGATTTTATATCACTTTTGGTTCTATATCCTGTATTCTCCCAATGAAATCATACACTGCATCTTGATTCTTTATGTTATGCAGCATTTCAAACACTGACTGTCTGGATGACAAATCCATGTACCCTGACTGAAGTGCTCGAGGCCTGAATGGCTGGCAATTAACAAACAAAACATATCTGCGGAAGTGCATTTCCTCCTCTCTGATGCTGTCTTCTTGATTGGTGTGCCGCCTTCTGGTCCTTTGAATTTCAGGGCTCTGGTGCCCAGAGGAGTTCTGCCTTCCAGATATGGGGTTAAAGATTTTCCTCCATCTCAAAGCAAAAGGCAAGGATCTAGTGTTTGACCACACAAATTCAATCTTCAGCACACTTCTGATAGGCCCACATTATCTACACTGAAGCCACTTGAGATGAAAAGCTTATTTCAGTTTTCAGAAACTGTCTCTAATTTTAAATCATCACCTGCTGAGTATTTTTATTCATATTGCCCACAGAAGGAGGTCCTTAACAAGGTAAGATCAATGACCAATTTATCAAGGACCTCTGACTTAACAAATCTCTCCAGGTCATTCTCTTCGGCTGGACTGGGATGTGAGTGGCTTCTCTGTAGTCAGAAGAGTTAAAATTAGAAAAATCTGCAGCATAGACCTCATTTACTTGAAGAGGGAATACAAGAGATTTGCCATTTAACTGCCTCAAAATTAAACAGCAAAGGTGTTTGCATTGTTGTGGGTTAGTCCTGGCAGGCAGCTCAGCCAGACAACCACTTGCTCAGTCCCCCACAGTGGGATGGCAGAGAGAGTTGGAAGAGTAAAAGTGACAAAACTTGTGGGTTGAGATAAAGACAGTTTGAGAGGTAAAGCAAAAACTGTATATGCAAACAAAGCAGTAGCAGGCAGGTGTTCAACCATCTCCAGGAAAACAAGGCTTCATCACATGTAATGGTTACTTGGGAAGACAAATGCCCTAAGTGCAAATGTCCCTGCCCCTTCTTTTATCCGTCCGCAGCTGTATATGCTGAGCATGATGCCATATGATATGGAATATTGTTTTGTTCAGTTGGGGTCAGCTGTTCAACTGTGTCCCTTCCCAACCTTTTGTGCACTCCCTTTCTACTAACTCTCATGAGAAACAGAGTAGGGCTTCATGTTGTTCAAGCACTGCTGAGCGGTATCTAAAATGTATGTCATCAACTGTTTTCTGCACAGATCCAAACATACTCCCATACAAGTTCCCATGAAGACAATTAACTCTCTTGGGCAAAACCCAGTACAACTATGGAGAAAGATACTGTACAGTATCTAAAGTTTTACAGATTAGATTTGAAATTGCCAAATCTTTGATATTTTTTCTTTAACAAATAATATATGTTTAGTTTGTAAGTAATGGTGTCTAAGAAGCTCTCTCTGACATCCTTCTCTGAGTGAGAACAGCACAAATGACAGATACTCAAATGAGGAGCTACTTAGTACTGTCAATAATACCAGTAAGCCAAGGGAAAATGTGCTTTGTATGTTTTGCAAACACACAAACCCAAGTGCTTTGAGGTTTGTGCACAACACAGAACTACAAGACAGAACAAGGAAGGAATAGCAAGCTCTAAGTGTGGAACCCTTGAATGTTAAAAATTTAATATTGCTTAAAAGATCTGCAGTTGAATCTCCTTCATTTATAGATTTAAAAGTTTAGGGCAAATGTCCAAATGGTTCTGTTAAACTGACGATAACTCAGTTGAGGAAGAGGTTGCCCAAAGAGGTGAAGTCTCCCTCACTGGACGTATCCAAGAACCATCTGGATGCAATCCTGTGCCTTATGCAGTGGAATGACCCTGCTTGAGCACAGATGTTGGACCAGAGACCCACTGTGGTCTCTTCCAACCTTACCCATTCTGTGACTCTGTGATTCTCTTTATAAATACAGTACTCAGAACTCAAAATCTCAGTTCCTGAAACAGTACTCTCTGGTGTACAGACTTGTACAATAATTGGGCATATTCTTTTTATTGTGAAAGTTATTATGACTAATTAAATGTATCTCAAATCTGCACCATTGCAGATCCTCTTCAGGGTCTGTTTCTTGCTACTGACACCTTAAGCTTTTTTATCTGCATTCAGGCATTGAAGAGAGGATACAGCAGCCTGCTCAGAAATTTGCAGCATCTGCCTGTGTGTAGAGTACTGAAGGGAAACCATCATCAAAGAGCTGTGGAAGAAGTAGGAAGGATAGAGAACAGACTGTTCTGCTCTTGGGTGCCCTACATGGTGCAGAAACCTGGAAAACTTCTGCAGCTAGTCCCAAAACTGCTCTTACAGTAAAGACATTGAATGCACAGAAGCATAGGGCAGGCCTGGGTTTGGGTACCTTCTCAACTGCCAACAGTTCTTGGCTTTGGCACTTTTTTCTGAACCAGATGTCTTTTCTATGTATTTAGTAACCTCTTATAGATTTCTCTTCCATAAACTTGTTCAATCTCCCCTTGAACCTATGTATTGTTAGCATATGCAGTATGTTTTTGCAAACATTGTTCCAGAGATCTCCTGGTTCCTAAGTGTAGAACTTGATCCTCGTTCATTTTTAACCGGCTCTATCTAACTGTGTATGTCCTTGGAAACAACTGAACTGTTTTCAAATTAAAACCTCCAGAAGTAGTATCACCTAGGGCAAAGACATAATGTAGGATATGTTCTGACAGCAATATGCTGTATTAGTTTTGGAAACATTTGAACACAGGCTCCTTCATCCTACTCCAAAAAACGTGGTTTTATCTTGATAAATTGTATCTATTGACTGGCCCTTGTAACTAGCACCTATTGACATTCTAGATATATGAAACCAACTCAGTGGCATCAGTCTTTGTTATGTTGGAAAAGGTTAGATGTGCAGCATGTAGAAACTTGGAGATTCCCAGCTCAGACAGATGGAGGAGGTAATTGATTGTCACTGACTCAAAACTCTGGCATTTTCTGTTTGTCCTGGTAGAGTTTTAGTATCACAGTTCCTTCGCTGCACTGCTACTTTCACGTCACAGTCTGCCTATTGGAATGCAGAGAGCTTGCAAAAGAGTTATTAGAAGTGGTCCACCTGCAGCTCCTGAAGAACCCCACACCATAGCAGGTGGATGCACAAATCAGTCTGCAAGCTCTTGGGAAGCCCATGCTGGAGCAGGTTTGTTGACAGCACTTGTGGCTCTGTGGAGAACTCACACTGGACAAGTCTGTTCCTGAAGGACTGCACACCGTGAAAGGGTCACACGTCAGAACAGTTCATGAGGAACCACAGCCTTTGGGCAGGACCCACACTGAAGAAGTTCATGGAAGACTGTCTCCTATGGGAGAGACCCAACACTGGTGCAGGAGAAGAGTGTGAGGAGTCCTCCCACTGAGGAGGAAGGAGCAGCAGACACAATGTGTGATGAACGACCACAGCCCCCATTCCCTTCCCCCCTGCGCAGCTGGGGAGGTGTGGAGTGAGGTAGAGAATTCATGAGTAAAGTTGAGTTTGGGAAGAAGGGAGGAGTGTGAGGAAGGTGTTTTATTTCTCATTACCCTACTCTAATTTAATGGGTAATATATTCAGCTAATTTACCCAAGTCTGGTCTGACCATGAGGACAATTGCAGAGTGATCTCTCCCTCTCTGTATCTCAACCCATGGGCCTTTATTTTTATTTTTCTCTTCTGTGTCCTGTTGAGTATGGGAGTGATAAAGCCAGGTCTGCATCTGGCATCCAGCCAGCGTCAATCCACCACAAGCTGATACAGGTTTTGGAAAGGTAGGTCTGCAGCAAATCTTCAAATATATGACCTTCTTTTTCAGGAAAATCAGAACTAGGTAATCTTCTGAGTTGCATTAAAGGATATGACATAAATGCTTAAAAAATAAACTTTTTCTCTAGTTGCATTTACGCCACTGAAACGCACATATTCTTCCTCCCTTAGCTGGTCTTCCAAGAAGAGCTAGAAGGACTGACTTTTGACAATAACAAGCTTGAGATTGTGATTAATGCCACCAATGCCCAGCATTGCCCAAAACCAGCATTGCAAGCTTCATTTAGGCCACACTTATGGAAGTGTAATTATGTACAAACTGTTCTAGAGAAGGACTAGTAAAACTGTGTGTGTGAACATCAGTAAAAAAATGCTTAGATGGTCAAGGTTAATTTTTCATGTATAGCACTGGATAATATTTGATTTCTAATAATGAAGTACTACAGAACTATCCTCTGCACAGTAACAGCATACTTGATATTCTCCTATTTCTTAAAGTGAGTCTAAACTTCATAGGACTACATTTAAACATGTTGGGTTTACTTTTACTAGAAGCAATCAAATAAATGAAAATTGTAAGCAGCTTTATTTTACTTTTCTCTGAAAGTTTTACTAATAACATTAGAAATTTGTCAGTGTTATTTTTGGTCATGAACTAAGGAAATGTTTCTTGCTGGTTCATCTGTTGAATCTTGAATAACCTTAAGAAAGCAGTATTATACACTCTGTAAGAAAATGGCCTTATAATGTATTTCTCTATTGTACAGTGTGAGGGACTGTGTCAAAGGCTTTACAACAGTCCAGATCAATGAAATCTCTAACTCTTCCCTTGTCTACTGATCACAGAAAGCCAAAAAAGGTTGGTCAGCCAGGATTTGCCCTTGGTAAAGCTGTGCTGGCTGTCTTTAATCACATCCCTGTGTTCCATGTGCCTTAGCATAACTTCTAGAAGGATCTGTTCCATGATAATCCCAGGCACAGAGGTGAGGCTAAGTTGGTAGTTCCCAGATTGCCATTGAAGACTGAGGGAAAAAGGTTGCTGAGAGCCTCAACCTTCTCCTCATCTGTACCAGTTTACCAGCATTGTACTTTATTCTGTTCCCAGATCACCTGTCCTAGCTTCAACTGTCTATGCATTTGCTTCTTTGCCTTTAGTTTTTTCAGCAAATTCCTATTCATCTGTGCTGCTCTCACCTTCCTTGCCCAATTTCTTTCTCCTGTGGATTGTTATCTCTAGTGTTATATGGGAAACTTCCTTAAGTATTTCCCAGATTAGTTCCACTCCCTTGTCCCTGATGAAAATCTCCCAGTCTGAAGACTCCCAGAATGAAACTTTCTGATTTTAAACAACAAACCACTCCATTTCTTTTACATACATGTTCTCCACTGTGGGCCTGTAGTAGGGAGTCCAAGTGCAGGCTATGTTGTCATGAAAGCCAAATATGTTTCCATGAACATGTCTTCAACAAAAGAAATCAGCTGTATTTCCATCCTATGCTGATTGTAATAGCCAGTAAGGAAATCAGTTCACTTCATTTCATTGCACTGGGTATGCAAATATGTCCTGTGCACACCTATCTAGCTTTGAATGTTGATTTGTAGCCAAATGGTTTGGAATCCAATAAAATATTGTGTGCAAGTCAATTATATTTTGAGACTTTCTTCAGGTGACTATATAATAAAATCAAGTATTTTAAAATGTCTGATGTAATTGAAACTGTGGAGAATGAAAGTGACTAAAGCTGCATGTGTCCACAAGCCAGTGAAGGACAGGCCTTTACTCTTAGTGGGGAAATTATTTTTCAGCACATGTTATGAAATGGATGCATTTATAAAACTAGAGTTTTGCCCAGTTGTGGTCACAGACTGTCAGAAAGAAGTTTCCCCTTGCAAATAATCTGAACTATTAGCCCTTGAGGTCTAAAGACTTAAGAGGACCTGTTAAAAGTTCTGGAAATAAAAAGATAAGCAAGAAGTGTATCATCTGTTTGTCAGAGAAGTAGCTGATCTATTCTTCATTAGGGGAAGCTGCTAATGCTTTCGAGCTGTTACTAGTAATGCGTTTATAGGAGAAATGGCAAGGGCTTGACAGTGCATCTTCTCCAGCAGCAATGCTGCCTGAAAACATCCCACAGCTTCCTGTCAGCTCTTAGTTATTCTGACATATGCCAGTTTTTGCTTGTTTTGTGTTGTGGAGCTGCACAATAAGCTCGCTTGGCCCTTTCCCACAAAAACAATAACAAAGGAACATAAAAATTTACAATTTTTCCACATTTTTTTTTGCAGGTTTACTTCTTTCCTGATTTGGTTTATAGCATGGTCCACAATCAATCTTGAGAGTAGGAAGGAAACAGGACAAGATTGGGGAACATCACAAACTGAACTAACATCTTGATGAGACAATACCACATCCCATCTACAGCCTAAGGATGTAAATGAGGCAGAGTTTATAGTTAAAGGTCATAACTTCTATTACATCAACTAGGGTCTTGCTTAAAACACAGAGATATGGTTCTGAACATGCAGGTAAAACCCAAAATCAGATTCCTGCCCCTGAAAGGGTACTCATTTTTTCAGTCATGTCAACGAAATTTTTTTTTTTTCTTTAACATTGTCTTTCCTTATGGTGCTTTACTGGTGACTAGAAAAGTACTGAGATGCTGAAAAAGAATAGATGACTGAAATTAGTTTATTCCCCCTTCAGTAAGCTTTCTTGGATGGACAAGTGAGGTCCCATGGTAGTTCAAGTCTTAGCAGATATACATGGATGATACCAATAACAGGGAGTACTAATTATGCTTTTTGTCTCTTTGCAGATCCCATGGAAGGGTAAATTACAGACAGCATTTTGATCATTCAACTCCAGGGGACCAAATAGGAAAGGAAGCAGTCACTGACTCCACTTGTTTTACACTAGAGACAACCTTCAGTGCTGAAAGAATTTTTTAAAAAAGAATTAGTTGCAGCAAAACAATAATGCTGATAAAGAATTTAAGGAACTAAAAGGAACTAAAACTAGATCATTGCCACTAACTAGATGAGATCACTTAACTATTTATCTGAAGAGATTTCAGAGACAACCACCTTTCACAAAAGTGTTTCTACATTTTACTCTTCTCTGCACATGCAAAAATTTTACTTTTGTTTTCTTTGACTTCTGCAAGTGGAAATTCAGGACTTTTTAGGAATTCCTTTCTACCTAGTCTCAGAAGACACCTCATTATAGAGGTAGTCTGTTAGAAAGAATTAATTTGATTTGCAAGTAAGGATGTATATAAGGATGTGTATGTAAGTTGTAAGAGGTGCAATAGCTGAAATATTTCAGCCTCATTGTGAGAGTAATTTGACAGAAAATGAGTCATGAAACACAATTTAATTGTAACTGGAGTAAGTTGATTTTTAATTTTAGCCTATATAGAAAGACATGAAGGTGGAGCTTTAAATGAGCTGAAAAACTAAACTGAAAATAGAAATAAGGGTGTAAACCCGCTGGAAAAATTAAGCATGTATTTTAAGCATGAGGCTTTGGCACATAAATATATTGATGAGTATGTTGTTTTATTTCTAATTTTGAAAATATGAACCAATAGATTGTAGAATGTTTTAGAACTGTGCTGCTTTATATAGTTTTTCCACAGTTTTATTTTATTCAGGCAATTTACACTCAGTTTGGAACAGAAAAAGCTGATAGACTTTATGAAGATCTGGCTGACATGGAAACAAACAGATGAATTTAGTCCTGACATTGAAGATAATCTGTGGTAACCTAAAATTGAAGGAGACAGTTGTTATTTACTGAAAACAATAGCATCCCATACTGAGCACTGGGATCAAGAGGTCAAGCAGCTGTACAGATACTAGATACAGATACAGCCACTAGATAGCTTTATTGGATGCAATTGCAACCTAACCATGGATGCTATGTAGCTGTGTATCCATGGCTTGCAATACAGAGCACACATCCTTCCAAGGAACTCTGCTTTGTTAAAAAAAAAAAAAAAGGCAAATTTAAGAGGGTACCTACCCATACAATTACTTTTATGGTGTACAGTTCTCTGTGGTGATTATTTGCATTACAGTCAATGGGTTTTTCCAGCTTCTCCACTCTTGTATAATCAGAAAGGTTTTAGTGACCATACTTCTATTCAAGTCTTTCAGGATTTCTTTTCATTTTCAGTCTAATTTTCCTTTTAAGGACATTTTAAACTCCCATGCCTTTGGCTTCTATCAATACTTTTGCATGCTGAAGGTGATCCATAAACAATATTCTCTTAATATGAAAGCTACGTTTTGAGACTTTCTGACATCATGAATTACAGACATAAAAATGAAACTGTGACAAAGGTGTCTGAGGGTTTTTGTGGGTTTGGGTGGGTGTGTGTGTGGATTCTTTGGTCCCATTTAGTAGTTTGAATTGCTTTTCAAATTTTTTTTTTAAATTTATCTTCTGTAAGTTTTATAACATGAGTATTTATGCCATTAATATCAAATTTTGTGACAACTGTCAGTTTCCATTTTTCCAAGTGGTAATCAAAGGCATTTGCAATCCCGCCTATTTATTGTAATAGAGGAGTTCTTGAAAGATATAAATATTCTTCATTCTATGGAATTCCCTAATGTATTTGAAAGAGATGACTTAGGTGGCCAGTTATCAGACCTAAAGAAAGAGAAATAGAAATACTAGATTGGATTATAGCAGATAGCATTTTGCATGGAAATCAAGATATTTATTTTGAAAGAAGGAAAATCAAAATTCTAGTGTCTTATATTCATATTTTATTTATTTCATTTGAAAAGAGGAGGATATTACATTTTTGCTGTAACTGAAAAGACCACTGTCTATGATTTTTGATAAATAGGGTGATCTGCCAGGTCTAGACAGAATATTTCTATCCTGCTTTTAGTGAGAGTTCAATAGAGAGTAAATAGGTAGTATTTCAGAAAGGTCACCTAGATTCATAGTCAAAATTTTAATTATTTTCTGGCATCATCAGAGAAATGATTACTAGTCAGTTGGAAAGGCTGAAACTTAATGGTGCACCCAATTTACCTTGCTTTACCTTGTAAGAACCAGTGTTCTTTAATTGAAGAAGAAAGAAAGAAAAGAACAGGAAGGTCCAAATTCACCTCTATTCTCATGATGATTCAAAAAGGGAAACCAATAAAAGGACAGAAAGTCACAGGAATGCCCTTAAAATTAGATACGTTTTTATATATGTGTATGTATATGCTTATATATATGTAAGTATGTGTATATATGTGTGTGCATGTGTATATAAATGTAAGCAAATTAAGGACATGCAGACAAAACAAGCTGCCATTTAAGTGAGCAGTGTATCATTCAAAACAGAGGACTTAAGAAAGAAATTCAAAATTGAAAAGTCATGATCTTGGTCCCTAACATTGTACTATAATCAGTGTTTTACTTTCTAATTATTCTTCTCCAGAGCCTAATCTTTCAGCAGTATGGGATAGGTCTCATCCTTAAAATGCTCTCAAGTCTTTAAAAATGTTGGCTACTGTCAACAGCTTAACCAAATGTAAAATTCAGGGACTTTCAAGATTTCCTCAAGGGTCCTCTGGGAACAAACTACACTAACCACAACATGTGTAACAGACCATTTCAATGTGCTTTAATCATCGCTGAATGACCAGAGATGCTATGTAAAGAAGTTGGAAGGAGAAATCCCCAAAACTAAATAGTGCCTTTTCACCCAAAAGAGCTCTTGGCTGGTGAGATAATGTGAAACAAGGAACTCAAGATAATTATTTCTGCCTAATAAATATAAAATGAATGGTCATTCTGGTAATCCAGAACATATTTTTTTTTATATTTTTCTGGACATAAAATTGTGAGTTGCAGAAAATGCTATATTTTAGAAATAAAGAATCTGACATACACGTAATTTATAAGATACGCTTCTGCAGAAAGGCCTGGTACTGAAGGGAAAATACAGATTAAGGGCCTTATCAGCGTGGAGGTAGCTGACACCTGAAGCAGCAAACTAAGCAGCAATGAGGATCTCCTGGGAAATAAAACCCAAATACTGCTGCTTTATCAAACATACAATGAAGTAATCATAGAAAAGGACAGAACTTAAGACTGTGATTCTAGAAACTGTCTTGGTGGAAGGAGATTAATTTTAAAACAACACAACAGTGCTGTTTGATTTTAATTGCTGATGGCAATCCCCAAAAACTAGAGTGAGAGAACAAGGTGAAAAAGACTCTTGAAACCTTCTGAAAAGGACAAAGGGGCAGAGAAACTACAGAAGCCAAGAATATGAAAGCCAAAGAAAGAAAAACTTTCGGAAGAAGCAGTAAGTGAACTGACATACCTCATGAGAAACAGCACACTATTGTTCCTCTTCCCTGGTGGTATCTGTTGGAGAGTCTGCAGAGAATTCACATTCTTTCTCTGCCTACCCAGCAGGTGGCATCAGAAAGACAGAAATCACATCCAATTTCTAGTTTATTTTTCTAAACCATTACTAAGAAAGTGCTTCTTCAATTCTTTGTCTTCACCTGCTTGCTTGGGGATGGATGAAAACAACCTTGTAACTGGAACTTTTGACTGCCTACTGTGTAACTTTGTCCTTTACCACAGCAGTCAACAAAAGAAAGAAAAAGGTCATCTGTGGACTGACATTGTATAAATGAGCATTCTAATCTAGTAACCTGAACTGGTGAAGTGGTAGTGGTATAGCAGAAAAGCACATCCTCTCAAAGCATTGTTGTCATCAAAAATGTAGAGTGTTTCCCAGAGACTGTTCAAGAGCATCATAAATGGTGCAGGATGCGAGAAGACACTGTTATAGTAACCCAGGATAGTTTGTCTTTCCTATCCAAGTAGAGTTGCAAGCACCTCTCTTGTTTTTATGGTAACCTGGGGCAGTTCACTTTTTCCCACTCCCACCTGGAGTTTGTAGAGTCAGGAAAGGTCACACCCCCAATCCACACTTACCTCTGCACACATGATGGAGGCCAGCTGTGGGACTCAGAATACAGACAGCAGCACCTGCACTACATCAGCCAGTTTGCTAATGAGCAAAACAGGACACTGCGTATACATCCTATGTTGATCAGCACAAGTTTTGTCACCTACCCCTCATGTGCTTTCCCTTGACCTTGACTCACAAGGTCCTCATTTGACTACAACTGGTGTCCCGGGGCTCACAGTGTGGTGACGCTTGGCTTTCATGAAACCTAAAGCTGTCACTTGCTCGATGCAGATCCCTCAGTCTTGCCTCATCCCTTAGGGATCTGCACCTGCTCTTCACTCTGAACAAATGGCCACACAGTTTTTGCAGTTTTCTGGTAGTTGTCCTACGTAGATACACCCTCATGAACTGACAAATTTTGAATCAGAAAGAAAGAATTTGTGTACTCAGAGGAATTTCTCTTTGGTAGTTGCTGACTCCTTAATGAAGGCATGCAATTTGTAACAATGTATGTATTTGCAATTTCACAGTGGATTTATGTCCCACTGCAGATTAATCAGCTACTTTAAGTTACCTATATATCTAATGCCAGGAGAGAAAGTGGGTTCATCAAAATAAATGTCAATAAATTTGCTGAAAATAATAAAATTTCGAAAGAATAACTTCTGCATTTCTGGAAACGTCAAAAAATTCTTAGTCAACCAGGCTATTAATGTTTCATAGATAATTTCAGTGCATGAGTACCACAATTCCCTATTTATTAAAGGAAGACTAGGGAAAATATGGGCCCTCTCTGGGAGGAAACGGGAAACCTGTTTACCAGGAACACAGAGAAGGCTGAGGTACTGTCAGAGTTTTCAAACTGAATCTGGAATTCCTTCCAAAGAGGTTCGGAGCCAACGCCCTGGGGTGGTGCTGATGGCTAATAAAGGCCATAAAGCCATTAGCCATAAAGGCTAATAAAGACATGCATATGCAGACACT
>WBMV01006580.1:75872-116838 GCA_013396655.1 Campylorhamphus procurvoides | reverse complement strand
ATTTTTTGGGAGAGGGGTCTCCTGGGATGCAGTTCCCACACCCTGCTCCTTTAGGGCCCCCATCCCACCCCATTTTTTGGGAGAGGTGTCTCCTGGGATGCAGTTCCCACAGCCTGCTCCTTTAGGGACCCCCATCCCACCCCACCCCATTTTTTTTGGGAGAGGTGTTTCCTGGGATGCTGTTCCCACACCCTGCTCCTCTAGGGACGATCTCACCCTGCTTTTCATGGAGTGGGTTGGGTTGGAGGGACCTCAAAGTTCATTCCATTCCACCCCCGTGGGCAGGGACACCTCCCACTATCCCAGGTCGCTCCAGGCTGGCCTTGGGACACTTCCAGGGATGAAGGGGTTTTATGGGAGAGATGGGAAGGTGAGAAGATGCTCCATTCCCCTCCCTGGTGTCCCAGGACACAGATGTCCCAGCAGCTCTGAGCGGGTGGGGGCCGTGCACAAACCCTTTTCAGCTCAGGGCAGGAATGTGATCCCATAAAAACAGGAGCCTGTGGATAAAGGGAAAAACCTACAAAAGGGATTACAATCCACTCTAAACCCGAAAGAGCCCGTGGTACAAAACGTGCCCGGTGCTAACCTGGCCACTCTGGGGACAGTTAATTCAGTTTTCTGCTTAGAGGGCTCAAAAAAAGGCTCCTTTCAGCTAAAAAGGACAATAAAGCAAAAAGGGCTCTCTGGGCCCTTGGCCGAGATTTTTGGGGCAGGAGAACGCTGAGTTGGGCAGGAAAGGGAGGGTTGGACCCAAAGCACCATCCCACAGGCGCTGGGGGCAGCAGAGGAGCGATGGTTTGGAACCTGGGGGAGATCTGGAGCTCCCCAAATCCCCGAGGACAAAGGGAGCACCTTAAAGCCCATCCTCTTCCATGGGCAGGGACACCTCCCACTGGCCCAGGTTGCTCCAGACCTGTCCCTGTCCCCTCCCAGGGGCAGCCACGGCAATGTGGGACATCCCCCTGGAAAGAGGGGAGTGTTTTATTGACTTTAGTGGGGGGTTTTGAGTGTTTCGGGGCAGGGTTTGTGCAGAGATATTTAGGAAAAGAGACATTCAGGAAAAGAGATATTTAGGAAAAGAGATATTTAGGAGAAGAGATATTTAGGAAAAGAGACATTTAGGAAAAGAGATATTTAGGAAAAGAGATATTTAGGAAAAGATACATTTAGGAAAAGATACATTTAGGAAAAGAGATATTTAGGAAAAGAGATATTTAGGAGAAGAGATATTTAGGAAAAGAGACATTTAGGAAAAGAGATATTTAGGAAAAGAGATATTTAGGAAAAGAGATATTTAGGAGAAGAGATATTTAGGAAAAGAGACATTTAGGAAAAGAGATATTTAGGAAAAGAGATATTTAGGAAAAGATACATTTAGGAAAAGATACATTTAGGAAAAGAGATATTTAGGGTTCCTTAATACCCGAGCTGGAAGGGACCATCCAGTCCAACCCCTGGCTGTTCACAGACACCTCAACCACCCCACCACATCCCATTATCCCAACACTCCCTGCCCTCTGGCAGCCCCAGGTCCATGCCCCGTGCCCATGGACCATGCTGTGCTCTTGCCTCCCCCTCTGTGGTGCCCGAGGACCTTCTCCCACCCGGTGTGTCCCCCCTGCAGCCGCATCAACGAGAGGTCGGTGTGGTGCTGTGGGTGGCTGCCCTGCACGCCCCTTCGCATCGCGGCCACCGCCGGCCACGGCGCCTGCGTGGACTTCTTGCTGCGCCAAGGGGCCCACATCGACCTGGTGGACGTCAAGGGGCAGACGGCCCTCTACGTGGCGGTGCTCAACGGGCACCTGGAGTGTGCCAGGATCCTGCTGGAAGCCGGCGCAGATCCCAACGGGAGCCGCCACCACCGCAGCACCCCCATGTACCACGCGGCGCGCGTGGGCAGGGCTGACATCCTGCAGGAGCTCATCAGGTGGGACATGGGGATGGGGCTGAGATCCCGCAGGGGACCATCAGGTGGGACATGGGGATGGGGCTGAGATCCCGCAGGGGACCATCAGGTGGGACATGGGGATGGGGCTGAGATCCCGCAGGGGACCATCAGGTGGGACATGGGGATGGGGCTGAGATCCCGCAGGGGACCATCAGGTGGGACATGGGGATGGGGCTGAGATCCCGCAGGGGACCATCAGGTGGGACATGGGGATGGGGCTGAGATCCCGCAGGGGACCATCAGGTGGGACATGGGGATGGGGCTGAGATCCCGCAGGGGACCATCAGGTGGGACATGGGGATGGGGCTGAGATCCCGCAGGGGACCATCAGGTGGGACATGGGGATGGGGCTGAGATCCCGCAGGGGACCATCAGGTGGGACATGGGGATGGGGCTGAGATCCCGCAGGGGACCATCAGGTGGGACATGGGGATGGGGCTGAGATCCCGCAGGGGACCATCAGGTGGGACATGGGGATGGGGCTGAGATCCCGCAGGGGACCATCAGGTGGGACATGGGGATGGGGCTGAGATCCCGCAGGGGACCATCAGGTGGGACATGGGGATGGGGCTGAGATCCTGCAGGAGCCCATCAGGTGGGAGCTGAGAGTAGCCTGGAGTGGGGAGAGGGCTTGTCATGATGTGACACCACAAGGTCCCTCTGCCCAGATCAGGGGGTGTGACCAGGTTTGGTGATTTCAGACCCTCTGCCAAAGTCAACAAGATGGATTTCCTTGAGCAATAAATGTGAGGAGAGGGAGGGAAGGAACTGGGAAAAAGCTGGGGGGAAGCAGAGGGAGGGACATCCAGCAGGAGATCCTCACCACCTGTGGGTCCATCAGTGTCCCCTCGGGTCGCTCTTCACCCTGGGCTTCTCCCTGGTGGGGTCCCGGAGTTGTTCTGGGGGTGCCACCTTTCTCCAGTCCCAGTTCCAGGTGTTCCCACCCCTTGGCCCAGTCGGGATGCAGGCCTGGAATTAGCACCTTCTTGTCCTAAATTCCTCCCTTCTCCTGATCCCAAATTCCCTGGTGGTGGCTCATCTTAGGGTGAGTTCCCTCCATGGCCTTGGCAGTGTCGGGACCTTGAATTCCTTCCAGGGCTGACTCTTCTTCCCTTTCTTCCCTTGGGATGTTCTCCCTCCGGGATCTCCGCGCATCCATTCCCAGGTGGAGCTGGTTGGAGAGGACACAGGGTGGGAGGTCCCACATGGAGCTCCTTGTTGTGTTCCCTGGGTGAATTCCATGCCCGTTCTCCTGATCAAAGCCCAGGAGTGTCCAGTTCAGTCACATCCAGATGTGACACAGCATCTTCCCTGCCCTCTCCGTGCTCCTGCTTGAATTCCAGAGGGCCTCTGAAGAGCCTCACGGGGTGGTGGGCAGGTGACCTCGTGTCCCTCAGGAGATTCCCTCGGGAGCACCAGCAGGGAGTGGGAATGTCGTGGGAAGTTGGATTGCTCCTTCTGGGCTGGGCCCTGAGCATTCCTGCTTGGAAATTGGGAAGATTTTCCTCTACTTTGATGCCAAATAAAGATGGAAATAGAGGAAAGGAGGAAATTTTCTTGGATTCACACAGAGTCCCAATCCTGGAATCCCCTCTATGACCTCAAACGCTGGAAAATAACAAAGAAAAGGATTCCTTGAGGATTTTCTTCCCTTTTTTCTTTTTCTCCATGTGAATTTTCCCACAAAGGGGCAGCTTTCAGGAAAGCTGGCACGGAGCAAAAGCAGGACATGATCCCCTCTCCTTGTTCCTTTCCCGGGAAACTGAGAGCAGGAGGTGCTCAGATGGAGGCAGAGCTCCAAAAATGCCACTTCCCAAAAAACCCTGCCCTGATCCCTCCACCCTGGGAAGGAGCAAAGGGGATTTCAGGGGCGCAGGCAGAGCTGCTGCCTTGATTGATGCGTCTGCTCCTCGGGATGCTCTGCCAGCAAATATCGAAAGCGAGACGTCGGGAAAACTTCCCAGGCTTAAAAATGAGCTGGAGTTTCTCCAGGTTCTTTTTCTCCCCCCTCAAGGTTCCTGAGCTAATCCCAAACTGTCACGTTGCCCAAAATTTGGGATATCTCCGAGGAGGGATTTCGCAGATCCACGGAGTTCCTTAGTTAAAAACGCAGCCTTTACGGGACGGAGCTCGCTCCGAGATTTTCCAGGGGGGAATGTGGTGAAGAAGGAGCTTTTCCTGGGATAGAAGGAATTATTTGGAAGAAAAGCCCAGCCCACCAGGTGTCTAAACATCACCTGGGTTTAAAATCCTTTGGTGGCACAGTCAGGATCCCGGAGCATTCCCGAGCCAAGGGGTGGGATTGTATCCATTAAAAGCAAATCCGTACGGAGCTCTGGAATGCTGATCCATCTCCTAGGGCAGCTGGTGGAAATATTTAGGGCAGGAAGGACTTTCCCCACAGCCTGGCGTGGGATGGGTGGAGGGCTGACCCAGCAAGGATGAGGAGATCCTTTTTCCAGGAGAAAACAGGGAAACAGGAGAGCTGATGGATGATCCCAATGTCTCAGGTGGCTGCAGAACTCCCATGAGGGTTTGCCTTGGAAGTGAGGAGTTTGATGATAAAAATAGGGAAAATGAGGAGGGAAATGAAGGGATACCTGAAGGTCTCCCCATGGAAGTCCCACAGCATGGATAACTGCTCCAATGTGGGTCACTCTTCCATGGGATGAGTCCTTCAGGAGCTGCTCCAACATGTGTCACTCTTCCATGGGGTCAGTCCTTCAGGAACTGCTCCAATGTGGGTCACTCTTCCATGGGGTGAGTCCTTCAGGAGCTTCTCCAACGTAGGTCACTTCCTCAGGGTGCAGCCCTTGAGGAACTGCTCCAATTCCATCCTCCACCTTTTTTTTCCCTCCTTAAATCTCTTATCCCAGAGGTGTTGCCATCATTCCTGATGGGCTCCACCTTGCGCAGCAGCGTGTCCATCCTGGCATCAGAATTGGCTCTGCCAGACATGGAAAAGCTTCTGGCACCTTCTCCCAGAAGCCACCCCTGTGCTCCCCTCGCCACCAAAACCTGGTCACGCAACCCCCGTACACGAGGGCAAGGAAAGATGTTCCTCAGCTCCTCCTCTCCCCACGTCCCAAGAAGCTTATTCTGAAAGATCACCCCATTCCAAAGCCCCTCCAGACCCACCTGAGGCGTGTAGAACCTCCCCGTGGACCTTCCCAAACCTCTTCTTCCAGGTACGGCGCCGACGTGGACGTGACCCACCACCCTCCTTCGCCGGGCCACCCTCCTCGCCCGCTCACCACGCTGGTGGTGTGTCCTCTCTACATCAGCGCCGCCTACCACAACCTCCAGTGCTTCCAGCTGCTTCTCCAGGCGGGAGCCCACCCGGATTTCAACTGCTGCGGGCCCGTCAACGTGGGGGGCTTCTCCCGGGGCTCCCCGGTGTGCGTGCTGGACGCGGTGCTGCGGCACGGCTGCGAGCCCGCCTTCGTGCGCCTCCTCGTCGACTTCGGCGCTGACCTCACCATGGTCGACCCGGACAGCCTGGTGGGGGAGTCCTCGGGCAGGGTCAAAGTCAACGCCGAGGCTCTGCAGGTGTTCAAGGAAGCCAGGGGTAAGTGGGGTTGGAGGTCCTGGATGAGGTTGGTTGGGCAGGGAGGACCATCCCGGATCCCGAATCCATCCCTTGTCCCGGACTGACTCACCACCACAGGAAGAGACAAGAGCACAAGTTCATCCAAGCCATGGAAGATACGTGAGGTCCCAGTGCCAGCCCATCCCCTTGGATTCTCCACGTTCCCAAAAAACCCTTGGAACATCTTCTGCAGCGTCAGACTGCGGTGGTTCCTTCCTCAGGGCATGATGCTTTGGGGGGGAAAAAGACACCAAAATCCCTGGAATATTTAATATTTGCAGCAAGACCCAGTTGGAGCGATCCAGGATGGCTGAGCCAGAGCAGAGGGAGCTCCAGGCACAGCCCCAGGGAGCTGGGAAATCCAGGGAGGGCTCAAGGACATCACGGCTGGGCTGGAGGTGGGATGTCCCTGAAGGCTTTGGGAAGGATTTTTGGCCAGTGAGGTGCTGGGGTGGGTGGTCCTGTCTTCTTTGGAGTCTTCAGCAGTTCTGGGGGCCAACCAGGTGTCGACCTAAACCTCAGTGACCTCCCCATGGCCAGAACAACTTGCTGTGTTTTCTCCTGGACCTTCAGGTGGTCCCTCCTGGATCTCTCCCAGCCCTTCCCGGTCCCTGGCGTGTCCTTGGAGCCCCAGGCAGGGGTTGGGGGTCCTTCCTGAGCTGAGCCACCCCCGAGATCCAGCTCTCCAAAGCTTCCCAGGGGCATCCCCACTGTCCTCCAGGAGTTTCACCTGGAGAGGCTCCCGAGGGTTTCCCAAGGCTCTGGGTGTGGGATCCTAAGCCCCATTCCGAGTGGCTCGGGGCATCTCTCTGGGATGGCACAGATGGGCAGGACCAGGGAGTGGTACCTTGGAGCTTCAGTTCCCCAGGGACCGTGGGCACCACCACCCTCTGGGGACGGTGCTGGGAGGGCTCCCAGGAGGAACTGGAGCTCCAAGGAGGAATTTGGGATAAGGCTGAGCTGCCCTTCCAGGCTGTTGGTTCCCAGGACGGGGATGGGGGCAAAAAGCAGCCATGGAATGTCCTGAGCTGGAAGGATCAGAGCCATGCCCAGGACATGCCAACAATCCCACCCTATCCCCAAGAGGATCATCCCAGCACTCCTGGAGCTCTGGCAGCCTTGGGGCCGTGCCCACTGCCCTGGGGAGCCTGGTCAGGACCTTCCAGAACCTTCTCCTGGTGTCCAGCCTGACCCTGCCCTGGCACAGCCCCTGCCATTCCCTCAGGTCCTGGTGTGGACTTGGCAGTGACCTCCTGAGCCCTCTAGGGCAGGGATGAGTCCCACAGTCACCACCCCTTCCAACATGGAGCTGTCGCTGCTCCACGTCCTTGGCCAGGAGTTTTACTTGAAAATATATTTAGAATTCTTTAATTCCTCGAGGTGGTGTCAGGAGCTGTGGATGTTCCCACTATCCCTCCAATCCTATCTGCCTGAGATGCTCCAGGAGCTCTGGATGGTCCAGTGTGGATGTCCCCACTGTCCCTGCCCATCCTATCTGCCTGAGATGCTCCAGGAACTGTGGATGTCCCAGTGTGGATGTCCCCACTGTCCCTGCCCATCCTATCTGCCTGAGATGCTCCAGGAGCTGTGGATGTCCCAGTGTGGATGTCCCCACTGTCCCTGCCTATCCTATCTGGCCGAGATGCTCCAAGAGCTGTGGATGTCCTCACTGTCCCTTCCCATCCTATCTGCCTGAGGGGCTCCAGGAACTGTGGATGTCCCAGTGTGGATGTCCCCACTGTCCCTGCCTATCCTATCTGGCCGAGATGCTCCAAGAGCTGTGGATGTCCTCACTGTCCCTGCCCATCCTATCTGCCTGAGGGGCTCCAGGAACTGTGGATGTTCCAGTGTGGATGTTCCCACTATCCCTCCAATCCTATGTGGATGGGAGGCTCCAGAAGCTGTGGATGTCCCCACTGTCCCTGCCCATCCTGTGTGGCCGAGATGCTCCAGGAGCTATGGAATGTTAGAGTTTTCCCAGGCTCTTTGTGCCCAGCAGCCATTCCAATGCCATGCCCCCCATCCAGGTGACCCATGAGGACTTGGGGACCACCTGCCCGTGCCTTGGCCGTGTCCCCCGGTGATCCCTGTCCCTGTTTGTCCCCGCAGGCCGTCCCCGGAGCCTCCTGTGCCTGTGCCGCCTCGCCGTGCGGAGAGCCCTCGGCAAATCCCGCCTGGATCTCATCCGTGCCCTTCCCATCCCACACCCCATGAAACAGTTCCTGCTCCACTTGGAGCACACTTAGAGGGCACCGGGGGCCGCTTTGCCTTGGCCAAGGAGTGCCCAGGTGCCAATCCCGAGCCCGAGCGCGCGGAATTCCCAGCTCCTGGCGCCGGTGCTTGAGGGATCGTGTGTGTGTGTGTGTCCCAGCCCTGGGGGTTTGCAGGGAGCAGGTTTTTGGGGGGGTTGCCTGAGTAAAGACAATGCATGCTGTTGGCACACGTGTAGCTCTCTTACTGCCCCGCTCCCCACCCCACGGGATCCCTGCTGGAGCTTTCCCTTCTCCCGTGGGATGCCAGGGGGATTCCCTCTGCCTTTCTCTCCATGGGAGGTTGGTTTGAAGACACAAACCCCCCACCTGCCTTGGCTCCAAATCCCACGGAACCTCTCCCAGATCCCCCAAATGCCAAAAAGGGCTTTTTGCCCGGAGGAGCTGGGAATTCCTGTGCTCCTGAATTCCCAAAGACACCATCCCAGCCGGCAGCCTGGGCTCCTTTGCATCCCACAGGCTCCCAGGGAAGTGTCTCCTGCCTTTGATCAGGATCTTGGGATCAACCAACCCCTTCAAGGCAGGGTAGAGGAATCACTGCCAAAATCCCACCCTCTGGAGGGCAGAGATGATGGTCCCTCAGGATCGTGGGAGAGAGCTCAGGTGAGAACTCGGCCTTGCTTTGGCTTTGCTGCTTCAGGTTCTTTCTGATGCCTGTGGTGGAAGTTTCATTTTTTGGGACAGTTTGGCTTCACCAGATGTTCTTCCCAGCTGGGATTTTAAAGATCATCAAAGCCCAGACTGCTTTGGGTTGGAAGGGACCTCAAAGCCACCTCCCAGGGACACCTCCCACTATTCCAGGTTGCTCCAATCCCCATCCCTACAGACCCCACGGATTTACCCCTTGACAAACACCCTTTATCCAGAGCCACAGATAAATGCAGGGCAGGAAAACCCCCCCTGATCCCTGATTATTCCCTCTTATTTCAATCCCATGGAACATCCAGCTGGCCTCTTCCACCCCGACTTGAGGTGACAGAATCAACCCAAAGCCTGGGATATTCCCTAGGTGGGATGGGCTGGGCTGGATGTGGAGCTTTTTCCCCGTTCCCGTTTTCCAGGCGCGCAGCTGGTTCGGCTTTGCCCGAGGCTCTGCTCTCTTTATGGAGGTGTTAACATGTCTGAGAGGGGCAAACAGGCTGTAAAAGCCTCTTGGCACCGTGCTGGGAGATCCCTGAGGTTTTTCAGGAGCAAGGGATGAGTGGAGAGGTGGGAAGGGAGGTGGGTGGTGTCGGGACGAAGCCATGGAAGGGGCTTTTTGGGGTGGATTTTCCCCCTGGAATTGTAGTTGTGTTGGAACTGGAAAGCATGGGAAGAGTGGAATCCTAAAATCTTCCTGAGGTGGATCCACAGGGATTATCCAGCTGGACACCCCAACAAGCCCACACTGTGCCTGAGGGTGATGCTCAAAAGCTCTTGGAGCTCCAGGGGCTGTGACCAAACCCTGGCAGCTTATTCAGTGTCCAAGCACCCTCTGAGTGGTGGCTCCACCCGGAATGAGCTCCTGTGGGAATGGTGGGATGTGGCCCAAGGAAATGGGGAGAGGATTTAGTTAATTTGGGGCCTGACGTGGCTCCGGCGCAGAATTAATTCCAAAGTCCATGCCAAGGGTTCTCCTGTCCATGGATCCCTCCAGCTCAAACCCAGGAACAAGCTTGAGGTTGCACCAATCCCTTGGCCATGTGCACAATCAGAGCTTTTGGCTGGATCATCCACCCCAATTCCATCCCAACCACACTCCAGGAAAGGTCCCTCAAACCTGGATGCTCTTTTGGCTTCAAATGGGGCCAGCTTAGGCACAACTTCATATTATTAAGCTGGGAGTGCCAGACTTCTGTTCTTTATCTTTGCCAGGTGGTTTGATACACAGGAAAGCTGGAATTATCCTTGGAGAGAGAGAGAATTAATCTTAAAATAGATTAACGATAGTTACAGACCTCACTGTCCTGTGGGGCCAAAGCCTCCATCCTCTGGCTATCCTTTAAAATCCAGGGAACAAGAGTCTTCCAGTGTGACATTTCAATAACATTTAGGGCATATTCCAACAATATTTCGGGGATTTGTGGACTTTCACACTGTGTAAACAGAACCAAAGCAGATCTGGAATGAGGCAAGCGGACCCAAAGCAGCTTTTTGGTGGTTATTTTTCTTCCTGTGGCCTTTCCTTCTGTCTTTGTTGCTCAGGGAAAATTTCCAGGCTGTGGAAAGCTGGGAGCCGGTTCCCAAATATTTGCTGCTCTTAGGGAATTCTGCAAAAGGGGGAGGAGTGGCATGTGCTGAGTTGGAGTGATTTTTGGGTTGGTTTAGGTGGTGTTTTTTTTAGGTTTGCTTCTTGCCTTTCAATGCCCAAAGTCATGGAAAGCCCCTTTTTTAACCCAAAAAGGTGCAGCGCCTTTTTAGCCTCTCCTCTTCCAGGGGGGGAAACACCAGGAGGGAACAGAGGGGATGGAATTCCACTCCCAAGGAGAGCAATCCCATTTCCAGGAGTGCAATCCCATTCCCAGGAAAGCAATCCCATTCCCAGGAGAGCAATCCCATTCCCAGGAGTGCAATCCCATTCCCAGGAGAGCAATCCCATTTCCAGGAGAGCAATCCCATTCCCAGGAGAGCAATCCCATTTCCAGGAGTGCAATCCCATTCCCAGGAGAGCAATCCCATTTCCAGGAGAGCAATCCCATTCCCAGGAGAGGAATCCCATTCCCAGGAGAGCAATCCCATTTCCAGGAGTGCAATCCCATTCCCAGGAGAGCAATCCCATTCCCAGGAGTGCAATCCCATTCCCAGGAGAGCAATCCCATTCCCAGGAGAGCAATCCCATTTCCAGGAGTCCCAACCAGTGTCCTGTTGGCTTTTTCCAGGGAAAAACGACTGTGCCCAGCACCTGTGGTGGCTCTGGATCCACCTGGAGCCGGATAAAGATGCTCCAGTGCCTAATTCCTTGCTTCAGGAGAAGGCTCTGGATTTGGGAAAGCTGGATCCTGCCTCTCTCCATGTCCTGCAGCCACTGGAGGGGGCCGGAGAACAGGGAATGCTCCAGTGCCAGCTCCCGCTTTGCCACCCCGGCAGGATTTTCGGGAAAACTCTCCACCTGCTCCCACAAAACAGGCTCTTGGGGCCTCTAATTCCCACTCCTGCTTTCTTGGTGCCTCTGCAAATCCAGCTCCTGGCTTTGTCCCGGCCTGAAAGCAGATGGAATGCCTCAAAAAACGTGGAATTTTATTGCTTAGCTGCTTTTTTGGGGGGTTGCAGCGTTTTCATAGGAAAACTCCCTCCAAAGAATTCCCAGGGCTTGCTCCCTTCTTCCCTGAGGATTGAGTCCCTGCAGGTGCCTCCAGTCCAGGGCACAATCCCTGGGGTGTTTTTAAGGATTCCTGCTTTTAGGATTCCTTGGGAGATGTTTGATCTGGTGGGAGAGTTTCTCCTGAACCCAAAGAAAACAAGGAAAGGGTTTGGAATTGTGGGGCTGGAAAAAAAAGCCAAACAAGCCCTGATCTTAAACTTTGCCACCTCCAGCCTTGATATTCCTGTGACATGGAGCAGGTTCCTCCTGCCTTTCCAAGCAGGACATCCCAACTTGGCACCCTTTGGATTCGGCTGGATCTTGGGAAAGGTTTCTCCTCAGCTGGGAGAGGTCTGTGTGTCCAAGCTGCCAATCTCAGGTCAAGAGATGTGGAATTCTTTGAAGGAATTCCATGTTATCCACCTGTGCCCTCTGTTATCCCACCAGGACACATGGGCTGGGAATTCTGGTCCCTTCTCCGTGAATTCCAGCTGTGCCAAACCCACCTCTGGGTGTGGAATTGTGGCGTTTTCCTTCTTACTCACTCTCAGGAACCTTTCAGGAAGGGAGAAGATTCTCCTTGCACTGTGGGGTGCTCAAATATTCCCCCTGGGCTGTGAGGACCCACCAAATCCCGGGCAGTGTCCAAGCAATTCCTGGAGGATCCGATATTCCCACTCACCGGAGAAGCCCCTCATGATTTACCTCGTTCTTCTTGTTCCCCATCAGCTCCTTCACGTCTTCCCTCCCAAAGGAGCTCTGGAAGAGGAAGGAGAAGAAGGAAAAAGGGTGGGGAAGGGGAAGAAGAAGAAGAGAAAGGTCAGGGAAGAAAAAGAAGGAAAAGTTTATGGCTTCCCCATCCCTGGGAATGTCCAAGGCCGGGTTGGAAGGGGCTTGGAGCACCCTGGGCTGGTGGAAGGTGTCCCTGCCCATGGTAGGGGTGGAATGGGATGGGCTTTAAGGTCCCTTCCAATTCAAACAATCCTGGAATTCCATGATTGGAATCGTTCCCCTGCCTGCACGTCCCTCTGCATCCAGCCCTTTCCACACGTGCTGTCCCCTTTTCCACCTCTTTCCACCCTTTTCTTTGGATTTCTGCTGGGAGCTCAATGAAATGTGCTGTTGTTTCCAGGAAAGGGCCCTTTGTTTTCCCACCATCTGGTGGTGTTTGGAGAAGGATCTTTCCAGCTGGAAACCCTCCAGCCTGGCCAGGAACCCACGTGTGCCACCACAATCTCTGTCCTAAAAAGGTCCTGGAAAACCCCAACCGCTCCGGACAGGGCTCGGAGCGACCTGGATTAGTGGATGGTGTCCCGTGGCAGGGGGTGGAACGGGATGGTCCTCAAGGTCCCTTCCCACCCAAAGAAAGCCACGGTGGAATGTGCCAACGTTGTCACTGACCGATGTCCCCATCAGCTTCCCAAATTGGCTGAGGTGATTCCTGCAGACACTTCTCCCATGGCATCTGCCCAAAACTCCTCTGAGGGAATGCTGAAGGAATCTGGGGAGCCTCTTCCCAACCAGCAGCTCCCAGGGCTTAAATGAAGAGCTGGTTTTAAGAGCCCTGCTCGTCCCACGTAGGGGTGTCACTCGGGCTTTGGGGTTGGAGGCACAGGGGACAATGGGGGGATTATTTTAGGGGGGGTTCTGAGCCTGCTTTGGAATGTTTTCCTGGGATCACCCTTTGTTTCCTTTCCCACAAAAGGCCTTTTTTTGGTTTTGTTTGGTTGTATTTTCTTTTTTTTTTTTTTTACCAAAAAGTCTTTATTTTGGAACATTTCGGCTTTGGAGTGTTTTTGTGTCAGGGGTGGGAGGGGCTGCTGGAAGTTTGGTTTGGATCATCTCTTCCTATGAGGGCTTTGGACAAGGGATGGAGGGACAGGACAAAGGGGAATGGTGGGGTTGGATGGGATGTTGGGAAATAATTCTTCCCTGGGAGGGTGAGGAGTGGCTGGGATGGAATTCCCAGAGAAGCTGTGGCTGCCTCTGGAAGTGTCCAAGGCTGGGTTGGACCACCCTGGGCTGGTGGAAGGTGTCCCTGCCCATGGCATTTGTCACTCCTCTCCAGGGACATCTTATTGAACTGGAGAGGAACTTTGCTCTCAATAAGTGGGTCGTGTTGTGTGAAGGTGTTCAGGTCTTCACCTCCGTCAAAGCAACAACAAATCCCAGAACTCCTCCCCAGGGGAGCAGAAGGTTCCAGTTGTCCCGAATTCCTTCCTTAACTTGCCCACATCCATCAGGGCAAACTTCCTTAAAACCAAAGTGTCAGAATCCTGGAATGGTTTGGGTGGGAAGGAACATGGAAGGCCATCCCTTTCCACCCCCCTGCCATGGGCAGGGACACCTTCCACCAGCCCAAGTGGCTCCAAGCTGACCTTGGACACTCCCAGGAATCCAGGGGCAGCCACAGCTCCTCTGGGCACCCAAGCAGAGGTTCTTTGCCTCAGCTGGTGGCTGTGCCAGTCTGGAAAGGGGCTTGTCTTGACCTGCTGGGACTTGATCTCTCATCTCAGTCCCAGCCTAAGGAATTCCAGGATTCTCTCCATGCCACAGGCTCTTTCCCTGCCTGCTGCAGCATCTCCATGACCTTCCTACCCCACCACGGTGTGTGTCCAAGTCCCCCAGTGCTCCAGCAGACCCAGATGTGTGACATGTGGCACTGCAGGGCTATTTTTACCCCGGCAGCCCCAGCCAGTGTCTGGTTCCCTGTGCTGGGAGTTCTTCTCGCTGGGTGTTCCGTGAACTTTGGGTCGAATCCATCGACTTCCAGCTCGGTGATAACCCCAAATATTTCATGGCTCGCAGCCTGTGAAGGATACAAAGATGTCAGCCAAGAGCTCTGGTGCCAATGGAAATGAAGCCAGGGGGTTTTACTGTTCCCATTGCTGGGAATGGTGTTGCTCTTCCCCCTGTGGACGTGGCTGTGGAGCAGGAGAGGCCAAGAGGGGCAGGTGAACACAAATCCCGGATTTCTGTGCTATCCAAAGACAAAAGCCAGGGTTATTTGTGCACTCAAGAGTTCTGGGACACTGAGAGGAGCTGTGGAAGGTTTATTGTTCCTGTTGTTGGGAATCTTGTTGCTCTTCCTCCCGTGGAAGGGGCAAGTAAACTGAAATCCCAGATTTCTGAGCTATCCAAAGGCAGAATCCAGGGCAATTAAAAGGAACACTCTCAGGAACACTGAGAGGAGCTCTGTCCTGCTGTGGGAGTTTGATTCCCAGCAGAGACCACCTAAAATTCCATGGAAACAGTGGGAATGTGCATCATTCCATCTGAAGCAGCACAGGGCAGCCTTGGCTGGACTTCCTGGTGGGATTTTGATGCTCTGTGGTGTCCATCCAGCTAAGGGACATGTTCTTCTCTCCAAGGATGGAACAGCCTCTCCAGGGTGGTGGGAACTTGAGGTTGTCTGGTGCCAGCGTGGGATTCCGGGATGAGCCGAGCGCTGACGTCGGTTTATTCCCACTGGGAATGGGGAGAAAGGATTTGCCACCAAATGCCACGTGTTTCAGCTCTTACTCATGGAAGGAGCTGCTCCAAGGGCGGGTTGGAGCCGCCCATCGTCCACTGGAGAAGGAAATCCAGTTTGTTCCAGAGGGTTTTAATTAATCCAGGACTTCCAAAGCCCAGGAGAAACTGGCTTTGGGCAGTTTGTGTTCTGCTGCCTGAGGAAGTGCCGTGCCTGTCCCTGCTGGGTGGTGCTCCTCGGCTCAACTGGGAATTTGGTGAGGAGCACTGGGTTGTGGACACATGGAATTCCTGGGGGGTGGACACTTGGAGTTCCCAGTGGGGTGGACACTCAAAGCTTCCAGTGGTGTGGACATCTGGATTTCCAGTGGTGTGAACACCTGGAGCTCCCAGTGGGGTGGACACTCAGAATTCCCAGTTGTGTGGACACCTGGATTTCCAGTGGTATGGACACCTGGAAGTCTCACTGGTGTGGACACCTGGAGCTCCCAGTGGGGTGGACGCTCAGAATTCCCAGTGGTGTGGACACTCAGGATTCCCAGTGGTGTGGACACTCAGAGTTCCCACCAGTGTGGACACTCAGGATTCCCAGTGGTATGGACACCTGGAGCTCCCAGTGAGGTGGACACTCAGAATTCCTAGTTGTGTGGACACCTGGATTTCCAGTGGTATGGACTCCTGGAAGTCTCTGGTTTGGATACATGGAGCTCCCAGTAGGGTGGACACTCAGAATTCCCAGTGATGTGGATACTTGGAGCTCCCAATGGTGTGGACACTCGGAGTTCCCAATGGTTTGGACACTCAGAATTCCCAGTGATGTGGATACTTGGAGCTCCCAATGGTGTGGACACTCAGAATTCCCAGTGGGATGGACACTCAGGATTCCCAGTGGTGTGGACACCTGGAGCTCCCAATGGTTTGGACACTCGGAATTCCCAGTGGACACAGCAGGTCCCCAGGCAGTGCTGGAAGCAGCACAGAACCCCAGGACAGAGCAATCCCGGGATATTTGGCTCTCCAGACAGACATGAGGAATGGAGATCTGGATTTCTGGGAATGTTGTGGAACTCCCATCAGGCTGCGGTTCAGCCGGAGCCAGTCTCTTCCAAGATCCAGGAATTAATCCTTCTTCCAGGAGAAGGCCAGAGCTCTCATCCAGCCACTTCCCTGGGATGCTGTGAGAGAAATTCTCTGGGAAAAACCTGGCATGGACACAACCAAGAGGCAAACTTGGCCATGGGAATATCTTGGACATTCCTGATGGGATAATTGGAGCTCGAGGAACTTTGCAACTATTTCCCAATTTCAGGATGCTCCCAGATTTTCTCCCGGATCGGGAGGGAGGGGGATCAGGTGGAGCAGGAGGAGCTCAGCAGGGCTCTGTCCATGTGTTGCCACATCCCTGCTGGGTCCTGGAGCCCAAATTCCAGCATCAATGGACGTTTTCCCAAGAAAACCGGATTTTGAAGCAGAAATAAACTCCCAGTTAACTCTGCAGAGTCTAAAAAACACTTGCTTTGGGAAACAAACGGTGATGCTTTTCCCAAATCCAGGTTCATTCTCCCAGATTTCGGGCGGGAACACTTTCCCTCGGGATCACCCTCAAGGTCTGGCCCTGCTCGTGCCAAGCAGGGCCAGTCCCACCCTGTGGGTTTGGAATTGCACCTGGGAAATCCATCCAGGCCTTTGGGCACCGCTGGGTCGTTCTTCGCTGGAAGTGCAGGAGGAACAGCTCGAGCGGAACAAAAAACCCAGGAGAGGTAACAGTCCATCGTCACTTTGGGTTTTATATTTCCCCCCTGCCTGGAAAACTCGGGATTTTATGGCCCCAAATTACAATTGCAGGCAGCGGAGAGAGCTGCTCCAGCAATCCAGCTCGTGGTGGCTGCAAAGGGAGTGGCTGTCAAGTGGTCCTGTGAAAATGGGGGGGTCTTTCCCACCAGGAGGGGCTGGAAATGGAGCATCCCTAGGGAAACACCCCGTGCTGCTGCCCTGGGGACACTCCGACAGGGTGTCCCTGTCCCCAGGCAGGGACAATGAGGAGGGGGCTGCTCCTGTGGGCAGCATTCCCAGTTTGGGAGGATCCTTTAGTTTTTTCCCACAGGGAGCCCCAAACCTGTCCCATGCCATCCTATGCCATGCCATGCCATCCCATGCCATGCCATCCCATGCCATGCTATCCCATCCCATGCCATGCCATCCCATGCCATGCTATCCCATCCCATGGCATCCCATCCCATGGCATCCCATCCCATGGCATCCCATGCCACGCCATGCCATCCCATGCCACCCCATGCCATGCCATGCCATGCCATCCCATCCCATGCCATGCCATCCCATCCCATGCCATGCCATCCCACCCCATCCCATCCCATCCTTGCTTGGCCATGTGTCCAGGCGATGAACCCCTGTGGTTGTCTGTCCCCATCCCACAGAAAGTTATCCCTGATTTCTGAGCTGAGCAGCTCAAACTTCACCCCAAGCCAGGAGGACACGACTCCTTGGGCATTTCATCCCTGGGGTCTGGGATAAGGTCACCAGATGGGAAAAACCTCCCAGACTGGAGTCAACTGCTCAAAGATGTCACCACCACTTTAGGACTGGAGGGTCGAGCTGCCAAATGTTCCCAAGTGCTCCAGAAGGCCATGGGACCTCTGTCCCAGCTGGAATGACCCAGGCCATGGGGCTCCCGTGTTTGGGAAGGAACCCAAGAGGTCTCATCCTGGATGCTTTGGTGCCCACCCCTGGGATTTGTCCATGGCTGGGGCGTCTTCCAGAAGGTAACAGGGACAATTCCAGGGATTTCCGAAACCTCCAGCACTTTGATTTTTTGATTTAATTCTTTTTTAAAATAGGATAATTCCTGGACACCACCCCGGATTTAAAGGGCAGGTTTGGGAATCAAACACACACCCCTGTAATGAGAAGACACTGATTTTCCTTGTTGATTTGAGACCTCAGTTATTCCCATTCCTTCCTTTTTTCCCCCCCACATCTGGCCAGGGAACCTTCTCCCTGCCTTTGCTGACAGGCAGAACATGCAACTCTTCCCAGCCTCTGTGGCCCCAAACTCCAAAATCTGCTGGAAAAGCGACTTTTACCCCACTTAAAATGCTTGCAGGACCTCAAAAAAAGAAAAAATAAAGCCTTTAATTGGGTTAATTGCTTGTGGTTGGAGCTCAGCCTTGGGTTTGTGTGGTTTGGGGTCACCCCCCTCTTTACCTGCCTTCCCTTTGTCCTCGGCTTTCATCCCAAAGAACAGCCCAAATTTGGGTTGTTTGGGGTTCAAATGGGAACAAAAAAACAAACCTGAATTTCCTCTCATTTTTTATAAATCCCTTTGGTTTTTTTTCAGTCCTGACCTGAGTGACAGCAGGGAGAGCCTGTGGAGGGCAGGGAAAGCTTTTTGGCTGGAGAGCCAGGAATATCTGGGCGTATCAAATCACCAAATCCAAGGAATTTTCACCTGGGCTGCCTTTATATGGAGGCAGGAGCTTTCCCTTCCCCCCCAACCTGCCTTGTGTGAAGGTTTCCCTTGGAAAACCCCTCGTGCTGCTCCACCAGGAGAAGGTGGGAGAGGGGCTGAGGACAAGAGGGTTTTCTGGGGGATTGGAGGACCTGATTTCATGGATGCTTGTGGATTATTTTGGGTTTTATCGCTGGCAGCTGGACAGCAACAAGCACTGTGGGAGTCTCCGGGGCAGAGAAGTGGCTCAGGATTTGGGAGAGGGAAGGGGGACTGAGAGGGATGTGCCGTGAGGGCGTCACTTGTGTCACCTCAGGGGCTGAGGGACGGGAGCCAGAGCGGTGCCACCCTACAAGGACAAGGTTTAGTTGTGGCCTGGGGGAATCCAGGAGCTGCTGGATGGTTTCACTGAGGTTTAGAGGTTGGATCTGCATTGAGTCTTTTCTACCTGCTTGGCCTTGGTTTGCTGGACGGCCATGGAATGGTTTGGGTTGGAAGGACCTCAAAGCTCATCCAGTGCCACCCCTGCCATGGGCAGGGACACCTTCCACCAGCCCAGGGGGCTCCAACCTTTCCTTGGACACTCCCAGGGATCCAGGGGCAGCCACAGCTTCTCTGGGCACCCTGTGCCAGGGCCTGCCCACCCTCCCAGCCAGGAATTCCTTCTCAGTATCCCATCTAACCCTGCCCTCTGGCAGTGGGAAGCCATTCCCTGTGTCCTGTCCCTTGTCCCAAGTCCCTCTCCATCACCACCAACAAAGTGACCCACTTGGATAACCCTTTCATGGAAGAACCTGTGGGACAAAGCAGGCACAGGGATGCGTTTCCAGGTGATTCCCCACCCCTGGCTCGCCCAGTTTTCCTTTTCCATGGATTTGGCTCAGTATCAGCAGCTTGAGAAGGTGCTCCTGAAAGGCAGGAAAGTTGACTTAAGCCGAGGTCGGTGCAGCCAACTTGGGAACGAGGCCAGTGGCTGGAAGGGAAAATATTATTAATAATTAGAAGAAGAGGATGAAAACGGCCAAAATCAGGGAACACGTTCTGGAGGCCTCCAAAAATAGAGCAGGGGAGATGCCAAACCTAAGGAGGGAAATGGAGGTTTTAGGGCAGGGTGGGGGACACTGAAGGGACCTGGCTGAGGGGTGGAAGAAAACTTGAGTTTGGATTCATTCTGCTCCAGTTTGGATCATTAAATACAGGTAATATTAATATTGAATCCGATATGAATCGCAATAAATTCATGCTCTTCCCAAACCAGGTGAACCCTCTGGGGTTCCCTGAATTCCCAGCTCCTGCTTTTCTCCCTTGGGAAGCGTTTGGGGTTTCCCAGCTGTGCTCTCTGGAATCTGCTGCCCTGGGAAGGGAGGCAGAGCCCTGACCACCCACGGGGAACCCTCGGGAGCATCCCAGGATCCACGAGCAGCCACGGGAGCCCCTGGAGCCAACCACAGCTGTCCAAACACATCCACACCTGTGCTGGGACCAGTGGGGGAGATCCAGGGGTACCAGGTTGCTCCTTGGCTCCAGGGGCTCCAGACCTGCCCTCCTCCTTTGATCTTCGCCCATCCTCTGCTCCTCAACCTCACCCTGGCTTTGTTTCCTTCCTCTCCTTTCCGGTCTCTGGTCAAGCATCTTGGAATTACGGCCTTGAGCTTCCCAAAGCATCTGTGTTTCCTCTGGAATGAACTCCTGGAGGGTGTCCTGGTCCCCATCCAGCACCCAGCCCACCCCAGGGGGCCAAAGGAGGAGGCAAAGCCACCACTTGCCACGTCTTCTCAGCTATGTTGTCTCACCTGTGGTTTGCTCTTCCCACCAGGAGTCATGTTGTGCTCCAAGGATCCTTCCTGTGTTTGGGCATTCATGTTTTCCACCTAAAAAGCAGCTTCCTCAAGTAGGAAAATGGGAGCTGGTGGCTCTTTCTTGCTGTGATCAACGTCCTGGAGCAGGGCACACTCCATCCTTCCATCCATCCATCCATCCATCCATTCATCCATCCATCCATCCATCCATCCATCCATCCCTCCATCCATTTGAGTTTGGATCTCTCCCAAAGAAGACCCAGTGTGGACATCTGTAGGTTTAACAGGATGACCTCCCCTGGCTCTGTGGGCGGGGTGGACTTCCAGAAGCTTTCATCCATGAACCACGTGGTGGGAATCGGTGTGGGCAAAGCCCATCCAGTGCCCTTGCACTTGCCAGAGCAGAGCTGGGCACCATCTCCTCTGCCAGGTGACTGTCCCCAGGATCTGCACACCTGGTGAGAGCCAGAGGTCAATCAATCCCACAATCCAAGGGAGAGGAACCTTGGGAAGGTGGGTCTGCCCCACCCAAGCACCTTCATCCTCAGGGCCCCCCCACCCATCAACCTTCAGGGCAGGGCCTGGGCACCCAGCTCTTCTCTCACCCCATGTCCTGGCTGGCCTCTTGGACACCCTTCTCCAGCCCTGTCCCTTGTTTCATCTCCATGGATCTGGAGTGGTCCATCCCTTCACCTTCTCTGGGGGTACTGGTCATTGATCCATCTTGGGCATTTTGGCCACCAAATTTAATCCAGTTTGGACATTTTGGCCACGAGGTTTAATCCATTTTGGACATTTTGGCTACTAATAATCCAGTTTGGGCATTTTGGCCACCAAGGTCAATCCAGGTGGGACATTTTGACCACCAATAATCCAGTTTGGGCACTTTGGCCACCAATAACCCAGTTTGGACATTTTGGCCACCAGGTTTAATCCAGTTTGGGCATTTTGGCCACCAAGGTTAATCCAGGTGGAGCATTTTGGCCATCCACTTTGCAAAGGTGACAGTGACAAGCTGGGTGCAATTCCCAAAACTCCGAGGGCTCTGGACACCTTCACCCAGCACCTCCCCAGGAGATGCTGCTGCAACCTTGACCTCCTTTTGGGGAGGTGAGGACAGCATTGCTCGCCCATAAATACGTGTTTTAGGGGATTAAAGCAGCTTTGAGGAGCAGGGATGAAGGTTGGGAATTGCCTGGAGCCCCAGGAGGTTGGGAATCGCTCCGGAGTGTTTGATGTGTGCCGTGAGGTGCCGGTGATTTTCTGCATCCACCAGAGTCCCATAAAACCATTTCCTTCGGGATCTCTGGGCTGCTTTTTTTTTCCCCCCTTTTTTCCCCCCTTTTCTTTCTTTTATTCCCAACAACCTCAATATGAGGGAAAGGGGATGTGCTGTGTGACAGATTTAGGAGCAGCCCCGGGGCTCTCTCGCCTCGCTCTGGAATTGCCTCCTGCGTGTCTGGAGAGAGGCTGGTCCTACACCCACTTCTGCCGTGGGCTCCTCCCAGGACACCCTGGAAAACGGGGAAAGGGCTTTTTCCCGGGATCTGGGGGGAGCAAAGCCAGTGCCTGGAAGAAGGAGAGTCCAATGCCACCAGGGCAGGAGCACCTTTGTGTGGAGGGGCTTGTACAACTCCAGGCATGGAGCAGGGTGAGTCCCAGAGCTCCAGCTGGAGCCTCACCATGAGGAACCTGCCCCAAGCCAGGCTTGAGAGCCTCTTTGTCGTGGTGTTTTCCTCCATCCAAACTTCTTCCCTCCCTTCTCCTGACACTTCTTGCAAACCTGCCTCTGCTCTTTGGAGCAGAGCTGGACCCACCCAGCTTCCTTTGGTTCCTCTGGGCATCCCGATCCCATTTGGAGCTTAGTGAGGTCCGGCAAGGTGCGAGGTGGGTTGTGCCACCATCTTCCTGAAGGCCAGGAGCTGGATGTTCAAGGATTACATGGAATTCCAGAACAGTTTGGATTGGGAGGGACCATCGGGATCATCTCATTCCACTGGCCTTGGACAATTCCAGGGATGGGGCTTCTCTGGGAATTCCATCTCAGCCCCTCCTCACTCTGCCAGGGAAGGATTCCTTCCCAATGTCCCATCTCACCCTCTGGCAGTGGGAAACCATTCCCTGTGTCCCGTCCCTCCACGCCTTGTCCCAACTCCCTCTCCAGCTCAGATTCCAGATTCCCACATTCCCTTCGGGAGGTGGTCGCTTTGGCACCCAGACACGTCAGGAGCGATGGGAGAGGTGGCACCTCCACCTCGCCAAGCCATGCTTTTCAGTGCCTGCCCGAGCCAATGATTTTAATTTGCATTTTATATCTTTATTGTTATTTCTGCGCTGGAAGCGCATTTGCAAAGGCTGGCGGAGAGGAAAACAAACCCCCTAAGTGCTAAAGCAGATCCCACGAGGTGGGAGGAGGTGTCGGCAGAAGAAGACCTGGGGGCTTTTCCCGTCAGGGGAAATGATTCCAATTCCAGGCTTCGGAGCTTCCAGGCTAATTTAACCCTGGCCGAGGGGGGAGCAGGGATGAGCTTTGCAGATTGGAAGCGGGGAGAGGGGGGGAGGAGCTGCAAATGATCCCAGCACTTTTCCAGCCGTCCTGGGTTGTTGGTTTTGCTTTTTTTTTTTGGCAGGACATTCGGGAGAGTCTGGGGGAGGGAAGGTGGGAGTGCCAGAGCTGCGACACCTCTCGCTTCCCCAGGAAGGTGTTTCCTGCCCCCAGCACTTTTATTGGTGTCCATAAATTCACCCTCAGGGGCCACCCTCCCTTCAGCATCCTGATGTCCCCGTTTTTGGTCGCCCCAGGAGATCCTGGGGGTGCTCCAGGAGAGCGGTGGGGTCAGATCCTCCAGCATTATCTCAAGGTGGAATCCCAAGGTCCCTGAGATTGGAAAAGCCCTCCCAGCCCATGGAGCCCACCTGGTCCCCCAGCCCTTGGACCCTTCCAGGGGTGGGGACTCCAAACCTCCCTGACCACTCTTTAGGCAGGAAAAGCAGCTCAAGGAGCTCTGTTTGGTGGTCCTGGAGGAACTTCCACCTTGCCCGAGACCTTCCCAGCCCCACCTGTACTTGCAGGGCCATCCTTGCCTGACTGGTGTATCCCGGGAGCTCTGCAGGGAACAGGGATCCCACTGGAATGTTAATGCTTGTCCCTGTTGGCTCGGGGCACTGGAGTCACCTCTTCAACCCCAGGTCAATTGGGCAACCTAAGGATGGCACGGGAGGACTTGGATTTGCTGCTCCTTAAGGAAACACACACGGAGTGCCACCCAAATCCCTGCCCAAATCCCTGCAATCCCACGGGAAAGCTTTTCCTGGAGCCCACTGGATGTGCCCTCAGGCCATGGCATATTCCTGAAGGTTTCCTCACCCCTCTCAGCACGTGGGATGGGCCAGAACCTGCTCCCCAAACACCCCTTCCCACCTCCCTGTGCCCCACCGATGTTTTAGAACCATCCATTTTCCCTTTTCCCCCCTTTTTTGTGGCAATCAAAGCCTGGAGCTGCCGAGCGAGCTCCCCTTCATACCCACCACACCGAGAAATCCTTGGCAGGGGAGCCAAAAGACCTCTCCAAGTGGACATGGAGAACTCTCCAGTTGGAATGTTGCTCCCTCTGCTCCGGGAAGGAATGCCATGGCTAGCACTTTCCTTTTGGGAAAGCCTGGAGGTCAGGCAGGGAGGGATTGGTGTCACATTGCCCTGTCTCACACCCCCCAAATCCAAGGAAAAGCAGAATCCAGGATGGCCCTGGAGCAGGAGGGGTTTATCTGGGATGGAGGACAGGCGGTGCCTAAGGAGGGTTGTCTTCTGCCCCTCCAGCTGCCCCCGTGGCTCCCAAGTCCTGAATCCCGAAATAATGGAATGAATTCCTTCCCATCCCTGCTGAGCTCTGAGTGCTGAGACCTCCACCCTCTTTGCACCCTAAAACTCCCCCAGATCAGTAAAACTGGCTCCTTTTAGTCAGCTAATTTTGGGGTGGCCCTCAGAGACCCCACAAAGAGGTGGGTCTGGAGGAAACACAGAGCAGGCTTTGCTCCTGGTTCAGAGCTGGGGCCTGAAATGGGCTGGTCTGTGAAATATGGCATAAATATGGGCATGGGCTCGGGGCAGAGACAGTGCCAACCTCTGGCAGTGCCCAGAAACAACCCCCAAAAAAGGGACTTGCTGCCCGGGGTGTCCCTTTGCTTTGGGTGTCCTGGAAGGGAAACAAAGCCATGGGTTTGGGGTAGGTGTTTCACACCCTCCCAAAATTCACCCCGAGAGGGTTTGGCTTGTTTTTCCTGCCATTCCCGAGGAAAGTTGTGCCAGGGGAGGGTCAGGTGGATACCAGGAGAAGGTTCTGCCCCCAGAGGGTGTGGGCATGGAACAGGTCACAACACCAAGGATGCCAAAGCTCCTGGGACCTCCTGGGGACAGGGTGGCATTGCTGGGATGTCCCATGTCCGACCAGGAGCTGAACTCCATCCTCGTGGGCCCCTTCCAGCTCAGGATATTCCACGACTCCACCCCCCAGCCCAGGTTTTTTGGGATGGCTTTCCCTCTGGAGGGCCAAGGGGAGGGAGGGGGGCACAGCAGCACCCCCAGGGCTGCCCCCCCTTCCCGGGCAGCCGCTCTGGGAGATCAAAGCTTGGCAAAAATAGCGGAGGGGAAGAGCTTGTGGGTTTGACATCTGGAGACCAGAAGCAGCTGCTGCTCTGGAGGAGGCAAGAGGTGAGAGATGAAGGGGAGAAGCGGCTTTGCACTCTGGGGTTTTGCACCGGCATGAAAAGCTTTCGGTGGAGGGCCGTGGTTTGGTGTGAGGGGACGGTGGGGGGGGGTACCCAAATTTTGGTGTAGGGGTGGTCACAGCACTTGGGAATAGAGATGTCCCAAATGTGGATTTTCCTGAGAGCCTGAGTTTTATTCCAGGAGCCACCTGGGGAATGTGGGTGCTGCTCAGCTGGATGAAACAGGTGCTGTTCTCAGAGATAAAGGTCCCAAAGCCACCCCAGAGCGTGGTTTTCCAAAGGTTTTCACTCCAGGGGCTTTGTCTCCAGTTCTTTACCTCTTAAAAATCCTGACACCAGCTCAGCAGGAGGATTAAAAAATACCCTTCATTTCTGATGCACCAAAGCAGGTTCTTTTATTTTGTATTTTATTTTCCTTTATTCTATTTTATAAAATGTTTCATTCAGTCCATTGAAGACTTGGAGCTGGTGGGAAGTGCTTGGTTGCTGTCGGGGAGTGTTGGACTCTCTGTGGCCCTTCCTAAATTTCACCCCCATGGACCTGGAGAATCCCAGGAAAGTTTTGGGTGGAAGGGACCTTAAAGCTCCTCCCATTCCATGGGCAGGGACACCCTCCAGTAGAGCAGGTGCTGCAGTGACCACCTGCTTGGATTGGTGGCCTTTGTGTAGAGCCAGGGACCATCTCCTGCTCCTCAACCTCTTCCACTCCCACCTCCTCATGGAAAACATCCCTCATTCATTCCCAGAGGTCGTCGCATGGCACAGGGTGATGCCCAAAGGACGTGCCCCTCCCATTAGCAAAGCCACCAACCATCTCCTGGTGGCCTCAGCAAGGAATTCCATCCCTCACCGCCCAGGAAATCACGGAATTGGGCAATTCTGCTCAGGAAAAACGAGGGGAAAAAGCAACGTGCAGGCACTGGAGGCTGGACTGGGCAGGAAGGAGGGTGGGAAGAAACACAACAGGGATTTTTTGTGGGTTTATTTTCAGCTCTTGGGGCAGATGGGACCATAAAGGCCCTTCGTGTGGAGCATGGAACGAGGGGGATGTAAACACGGCTGCAGAATTTCGGGACCGGGGAAACGTGATGGATTAAATGTGACAAACCAGCTTTTTTTCTTTTTTTGGGGCAGGGGGGCCTTTTCAGCCGTGCCAGTTTCATGTGAGGAGAAGTTCTGGCCACCACCCCAATCCCAAAGCCTCGGGGGCAGGCGGAGGGAGCCACAAAGGGAGCGTTTGCCGAGCCTGGTGTAATTCAAAGCATCTTTTGCTGAGTGGGGCAGAGAAGAGGATGTGGCTGACACAAAAGGAAAAATCCGGAGGGATCAAAGTGTGTGTGCAAATTCGTTCCTTGTGGCAGGAATTCTGCCAGTTTGCTTTGCTAAGGAGAGAAAAAAAAAAACCCACCAAACCAAAAAAACCCTCCTCTCCACCCCCAGGATCTCCTCTGGAGTTCAGAAGGCTCGGAGAGGTGATGGATGGTTGGGATGACACCTTTGTGCCTGAGATCACGGCAGCTTCTCCTGGGTCCTGGGGCTGCACGTGGAACAGCCACAGGAGATGTTTCCAAGCTGCTCAAAAGCACCACAAGGGTGGGGGGTCTGGATGTGAGCTCCAAGATGGGAATTCCAGGCCACTGAGAAGCTCTGGGACACCCAGGAGAGAGAAACGGGGGAGGGATGGACACCGAGGCACAGGACAGGTTGAGCTGGAGGAGACCACAAGGGTCATTCAGCTCTGCTCAGAACCATCCCCTGTGCCCCAGGAGATCATCCAAACCCTCCTGGAGCTCTGGCAGCCTTGGGGCCATGCCCACTGCTCTGCAGAGCCTGGGCAGTGCCCCCCACCCTCTGGGGGAAGAACCTTGTCCTGAGATCCACCAAACCCTGCTCTGGCACAGCCCCAACCATTCCCTGGATCCTGTCCCTGGTCCCCACAGAGCCTGACCCTCCTGAGGGACTTGCAGGCTGCAAAAATCCATTGATGAAGGAAAAATGAAAGCCTTTGGAGAAAGGTGTCAGGTGGCACCAGCTGGAGCAGTTTGGTGACACACATGGAGGAGAAGGCACCTGGCTTGTTGGCTGCTGCCTCCTCCCAAGCCAGTTCTCCCAGTTCAACCAACTGGAAACCACAAGCCCTGCCCCTCTGGAACAACATGCCCAGGGAAAGCAAAGCCAAAAGGCCAGGCAAACCCAAGGCCAGGAAAGGAGTCAGCCCGAGAAACCTCTGAGGAAAACCAAAGAAGGAAACAAAAACCAAACCCCCAGTTTGCATCTGCAGAGAGAGGGAAAAGGAAAGAGAGAATATCGGTGGAATATTCCAGGAATTGGGTCTGTTGGGTTATGGAAATCCAACACTTGGGGGCTTGAAGTGCCATGAGTTTGTGGAGAACCCAAAGGGCTATTCTTAGAAACCATCCAGGATCTGAAAATAAACAAGTCAGCGGGGAAAGAAACTCTGGGAACTCGCGGGGTCGGAGCGGAAACAAAGCCCCTTTGGCATTCCCACATTTAAGGAGTTGTCCAAGGGCACAGGCAGGAGGCTGGATGGGGTGGGTGGGGCTGGAGAGGGAGAGGAAGGAGTAAAATCCTTGGTTTTTCCTTCTTGGCTCTTCCAGATGTTGCATTGCCAAGGTCATGGATGGGGAGGGGGCTCTGGGAAAGTCCAGCTTGGGGTCAGGAGGTGATTGAGGGTGTCCTACACTGTCCTAGGACAGGGACACTTCTGCCCCCACTCAGTTGGAGAGGCAGAAGGAGCTCCATCCCAAGCAATCCAGGCTGCAGGTGGGATGCCTGACCACAGGGAAGCTCTTCCCTCCAGCTTTGGTGGCTTCTCCAACGTCCACAAATGGAGATCCGACTTTTTCTCCCCTAAAATTAACAATTCACGGGATAAGCTTTTAATGCCAGAGCTCCTGAGCGAAACCTCTTAACCAGGAGCTGTGAACTTCCAGAGCCTGGGAAAGCATCCAGCAGATGGTCCTGAGCCCTGGAGGACCCTGGAGCTCAGTCTCCAGCTCTGCTGAGCACGTTGGAGAGGGGCAGGTGGATGTGGAGTGTGGTGGGACTCATAACACACATAGACCTTCCTTGGTGTGCCCTTTTTTATGGGAATTAAAGCATCGTGGGATGGTCCCACCACCTGAAGGGCCTTGCAATGATCCCTTCCATATTTTGGGACATTCCCAGGCTGCAAATCAACACCATGGTGGGTTCACCTGCCTGGAGCTGCTTCAGAACCCGAGGGCTCCTGGAACAGACTCTTTGCCGTGGAAAATCCTCATTTCCCACCAGAAATCCCCAGGGAAAAGGGAGCAAAACTCTGGCCACTTGGCGTTCTTCAGGAATAAACCCAAACAGGCTCCTTGGATGACTCCAGAAACATTCTAAGGAGGAGAAAATGAAAGGATTTGGAGGGAAGAAGCACTTAAGGAGCCTCTGGCGGGTGCAGGTATCCCCAGGAATTCCTTTTCGGCTCACACAGACTCCAGCCCAGTCATTAGGAGCCAGCTCTTCCCTTTTATTATGATTCAAACCACATTCAAGGGAGATTTGCATCAAAGCATTTCTAAAAATCACATGAAAGAAGCATTAGGGGAGGGGGGGGGAAAATGTTCCTGCAATGCGAGGCAGGAAATGGGAATGGCTGTGCAGGAGAAAAGCTGGGACAAAATTCCCAGCCCCCCTGGAGCTGACAGAGCACTTCTCCAAAGAAACAGGGACACAAAGGAGGAGTGGCAGGGATGGGACCTGGAATTCCTGCGAGGAAAAGGCAATTCGCGCTTTAAAATAGGGCGGGTTCCATCCCCTCGTGTTCTCCTTCAGAGTGAGGAGCTCTCCGCGTCTTCTTCAGCCTCTTCCTTTTCTTCTTCTTCCTCTTTTCTCTTTTTGTTTTCCTTTCTTTTATTCTTCATCTTCCTTTTTTCCTTCTTCTTTTTTTCCTTCTTCTTCTTCCGTTTTTTTAATTTGTTTTTTTCTTTTTCCTTTCTTTCTTCTTCTTCCTTTTTCCCTCTTCCCTGTCCCTTTCCCTTTCCCTGTCCCTTTNTATTATTATTATTATTTATTTTTATGCCAATCCCCAGAAGTCCCTCGAGAAGCTTTTTGGAGCCCCCAAACCCCTATGAATACATTCCCAAATGGATTTTTCCTCAGGGAGCTGCAGATTTCAGGGAGTTTGGGACAAAGCAGCTCCTCCTCAGTTCTCTGGGCATTATCCAGGCAAGGAACTTTCCCAGGGAATTTGATCCCTGGATTTTTGAAGGCACAGGTTCTGGGATGGCTGGAGAAGGAAAAGCAGCCAGCGGCTCCTGTGAGAGCTCTGTGTTTTCCCACATTAGGGATTGTTTTCCCACCAGGAAAAGCCTTTCCAAGGACAGAATTGCTGAGTTTATTGGGAAATTTGCTTATTTATGTCAGGTCTACAAGAAAGACCAGGCAGACCTGGCTGTTCTACTCAGGAATTAACCCTTTTTTCCTAGGGGAAAAAAAGGAAAGGATTATTAATTAATTCCAAGCGGAATTAAGAGCAAAGGGATTCTCAGGAAGGATCCAAACTGGAACAGAATGAATCCAAAGTCAAGTTTTCTTCCACCTGAATTTGTTTCTGGGAGAGGGGAAAAAAGCTGGGATGAAATTCCAACAAAAGTGAAATATTGGATGAAAAGGAGAGAAAGGGAAGGTGAAAACCAATGGTTTTCCCTTCAAAACATGGAATTCCACCCCCCCTAAAATTTTCCAGCCCTGGGCAAGGCTCAGATCTGAAGCAGGGACTGGTTTGAGGCTTCTCAGACCACCAGGGCTTGGGAACATCCAAGACAGGTGGAAAATTTGGGATATTCAGGGCGTGCCCTTGTCAGGATGGTTGGGAAGCCCTAAAAGAAAAGGGAATTTTTGGGAAGTGCTCCCTCCAGCTCCTTTTTGCATCCCTGGATAAACCAGTGCCCAGGATTTATGTGAAGAGGAATATATACATTTATATTTATATGTATATTTATATGTATATTTTTATATATATATATGCATGGATGTGCCTATAAATGCACATTCTTAAAAACACTTCCAACACGATTCTCTTCGTGAAAAACTTCTAAACCTGCTCCTCGCCCTTTGAGTGGGGGAAAAACTGGGAATTTCCAGACTGCCTTTTTTTTTGGAAGGGGTTTGACCACCTGAAACTCGCTTAAAAAGCAAAGTCTTGGCCGAAAAGACGAGGTGAAAAGCGCTTTTTTTTAACGGCACTGCCAGCTCGGCTTGGCTTGGGTCCACCTTGCTTCCCGGGTTAATCCCTTGGCCCACTTCCCACCTGGAATTCCAGCTTTCCTGGCTCGTGGAGCCTCTCCCTGTGGAGCTGAGCCCTCCAAGGTGCCGGGGGGCTCTGGCTCTCGGCCAGCAGAGCACTCCAACACCAGCTTAAGTTTCACCCAACTTTAAACCTAAGCACGTGCTTAAGTGCTCGGCCAGGATTAGTCCCGTGCCAGGGGTTAAGCTGGAGGTGCTTGGTTGGGATCGGGCTCGGAAAAGTTGGAAAGTTAATTGGGAAGGGGTTTTTTTTGAGGGGGATGAGGAGGAGAAATGGTGAAAAATGAGTATAAAAAATAGAAAATAAGAAAAATCCTGGGATTCTGTGATTCTGAAGCCAGGCTGGGAGAGGTGGGAATGTTCACCTGGAGAAGAGAAGGATCCAGGGACACCTGAGAGCCCCTTGCAGTGCCTAAAGGGGCTCCAGGAGAGCTGGAGAGGGACTGGGGACAAGGCATGGAGGGACAGGACACAGGGAATGGCTTCCCACTGCCAGAGGGCAGGGACAGATGGGTTATTGGGGAGGAATTCCTGGCTGGGAGGGTGGTGATGCCCTGGCACCGGTTGTTCCATCCCTAGAAATTTCCAAAGCCAGGTTGGAGCACCCTGGAATACTGGAAGGTGTCCCTGCCCATGGGAGGGGGTGGAACCAAACAGGTTTTAAGGTCCCTCCCCACCCAAACCCCTCTGGCCTTGTTTGATTCTATGGCTCCCATGGATGGATCTCTTTCCCAAACCTCTGGATCGGCTCCATCCATGGGATCTCCTGAGCATCATCACCCCACCCCTGCACACCATCAGGCTTTTCCAGGGAAACAAAACCACCTGGATTTGCCTCTTCCCAGAGAAGTCCCCACTCGGCAGTGACACGAAAATGAAACGATCTCAGGGAATAAAACTTCCTTTCCTGGGAGTGAAACGGTCCATCAAGGTCAAGTTTAGCCCAGGATTCCCAATGGTCAAAGAGAGGTGGAGACAAGGCTCAGCTGGAGAATCCCAGGCCTGCTGACCCTCTGGAATTTTTGGGAATGGCTCTGATTCATTATCCCTCCCCTCTCCCTCATTCCTGCCATCCCAGGAGCTCCGAAATCTCCACCAAGGAAGTCTCTGCCATCCCCAGAGGAATCCGGGTGGAAGAAGGTGGTGATGGGGCTCAAAACTCCAGATCCCCAAGGGTTAAAACATCCAGAGGGGATGATTCAACCCAAGGGCTTTGTTGTGCCATCTTCGGGCAATCTGGCTCCGTATCTGCTCCTTCTCCTTCGCAGCGGGAGGGGGGGAAAACGAAGCCAAATTTCCTCATCCCTCTGGAAGTGTGGCTAAAAAACATCTCCCTAAATTAGGTCCCAAATTCCTGTGATCCTCTGAGCAGCTTTTGAGAACAGCCCTGGCTTCGGCGGTGTGGGGAGATTTATTCCCTGATCTTTCGCCCGCCAAGCCTTTATTTTCCTGATCTTAATTGTCAATCACGGCGTCCGATTCCTCGGGAGAAATGAAAATAGCAGCTATTTGTCTCGAAAATCCACCCTTTGATGTCAGAATGCCAGGAAATAAAACACCTTTATGGTTATGGGATCCAGACCTGTCTGACCGGGATGCATTTCCAGCACGACTCCAGCGGGTTGGTTGACTTGGGGTTTAAGATGTTCTGCACCTTTTAGGGTGGGTTTGGGGGCACCTTCCCTTCTGCAAGGACAAAAAGAGCTTTTCCCCTTCAAGGACCTCAGACCTGGAGGGTGCTGGGTCTTCCCAATCCGGTTTGAGATTCCAGAGCATTGATATCCAGCCTGAAGGACTCCAGTCCCCATTGTGGGGCTGGAATGAGGCTCTGGACATCCAGAACTGCTCCAGACCCCTCAAGAAGGGCATTGCCCACCTTCCCACCATCCCAAACCACCCCTGGATCAAGGGTCAGCCATGAACAACCTCTTCTCCAGCCTCCTGGAAGTGGCAGCAGCAACTGAACTCTTCCCACAGCTCCATCCTTTGGATTGACCCTCTTTGTCCCACCAGCTCAACCACAATGCATCCACTTCCATCTGGAGAAGTTATTCCCAAGAAAGGCCAATTTTTTTTTTGGGGGGAGAGGGAAAGATCAGCAAAGTGAGGGAAAGAAAAGCGTGGTGGCTCCAGCCTGGTGATTTTTTCCGTGGGTTGGAAGGAGTTCTGTAGATTTTGGCTGCACATTTGGGGCTTAAATGTGTGCTGGGAGCTACAAAGCTGCTTCCCAAGGATGTTGGGTGGGTGGCAGTGTGGATGTGCCACAGAGAGGGGACATGTGTGGATGGAAATGGATTTGATATTATTTATATATTTTATATCATTTATATATTTTATATCATTTATATATTTTATATCATATATAATCCATAACACCTGCTGACCTTTCTACAGCCAGGGCTGGGAGCTTTTCCAAGATGTCATTCCCAAATTCTCCTTTGGCTTTTTATCCAACTCCCAATCTTTCAGCCCACCTTCTCTATGGACATCCCTCTTTCCCTGGGAACTTTGGGGATTCCCCGGGTTCTTCCCCTCTCTTTGGTTCCATTTCTTCCTCTCCCATTCCATCAGCAATTCATCAACTTGGGAGGGAACAATCCAAAAGCAAGGATGGTTCCCAAAAGAAGGAGCTGATTCCCAGGGGTCAGCAATCCATGGGATCTGCAAGTGTTCAAGGCCAGGCTGGATGGGGATTGGAGCAACCTGCTCTGGTGGAAGGTGTCCCTGCCCATGGATGAGCTTGAAGGTATTTAAGGCCCCTTCCAACCCAAACCATTCCATGATCCCACACTCTTGGCTTGCCTGGAAGACCCATGGGCCAGCACTGCATCACATGGAGGAGAGTGAGCTCAGGAAACCAAGTTCTCCACCATCTCCTCCCATGACACATCCCTGGGACCTCCTCCTGAAACACCAGCGCTTCATTGCTCTGCCCATGTGTGAGTCCTGCCAAGAAGGTCTCCTTTCCCTCCAGCCAAACTGGAGATTTGGATATTGGAGAAGGTTTTAGTAGAAAAGAGAAAGAAAATCCCCAACCTGTCTTTTCCTGGGAAAACATCTGAGCGTGGAATGGGAATGTGGGACATGTCCCTCCTTGAGCCAACACCAGAAACCCTCCAGCTCCTCACTTGGGTCCAAACCACTCAAATCCAAGCCAGCATCAAAGGGACCTTCCCCACGTGAGTCCTTGGCCACGTGAGGACCACCCAGGTCGGGGAAGTCCTGGCTGAGATCCCACCAGGACAGGACTCAGATCCCCTGGGGGTGCCACTTCTCTTTGCAGCCCCCAAGCCCCATGTGAAACTTTGACCACTTCTTCCCTCTCAGGAAACCCTTTTCATGGCCACAAAAAAAACCCAAAAAAAACATTTCCCACCCAATTCCATGAGCTTGAAATCCGAGGGAAACGACAACAAACGGAAGGTGAAAGGTTTGGCCACATCCCTGAACTCCCCTGGAGTCTTCAGCTCTCTGGAATTGTGGGTTGCCAAGCACAGGAGATGTTTTTGGAGATGAGGGCACTTCCAGGGGCACGGAGCTGCAACACGACCCCCAAAATCCCACTTTTTCGCATTAAAAGGTGCTGAGAGCGAAACAGGGAGGGGGTTCAACGCTGCTCTCGCAGCTGCATGAGGAGTGATGCCAGCACTGGAAATCTGGGAATAATTGCCTCGGCTTTCCAGAATGATTTTTATTGAAGGGGAGAAAAAAAAACCTAAAAAAAATGAAACCAACCAAAAAAAAAGAGAGAGAAATTGCTGTTAAAAATGTAACACCCCCCCCTGCTTGGAGCATCTGGGGTGTGAGTGCCCTGCTGGGCCACCATGGCATGGACTTGGGGACAGCCTGGGACATGCCAGGGAAACCAAGGATAAAGCTTGGCAAGGAAATGTCCTGCTTGCAAAGAGCCACGGGGTGGGAAATGTCCCTAAATTGGGCCAAGTGGTGGGAAAGAGGAGCTGGAGAACTGATGGGATCAGCCCCTGGAAACGGGTGGCAGAGCCCTCGGGCTGCTCAGGACGAGATCAAAGCGGCCCTGCAGGTCTGGGAGGGGATGCCAAAATTCCTGGAAGGGCTGGAATCAAGTGCTGGGAGGGCTGTGGGGCAGGACATCCTCTCCAACACCTCTTGGAGCTGGTGGGGAAAGAGGGAAAGAGACCTGCTGAAAATTCCAGGCTTTTCCACAGATTGGGGCTGGATTTAATGATCCCAAATTGCTGAGCCCCCCTCACCTCGTCCAGTTTGACATTCCAAAGAGGATTATTCCAGGTTGTCCCCTCCATGAGAGATGACCTGCACTTCTATTGGGGATGGAGGATGTTCCAAAGCAAATTAAGGGAAGCAGCAGAATTTATCTCAGACAGATTTCCCGTCCCCCTCTGCAGATTTCAGCTGGTGGTTTTGGTAAATTCGGATTTGTTCGGCTTTGATGCCACGGCCAGATGGGATTTTTTTTTTTCTGGGAGGGGTTGTTTTGTTGAACTTCCTTGCCCTCAAAACACCAGCAGAGGTTGGAGAGCTGTTGCTGTTCAGTCTTCTCTAAAGCCATTCCTATCCCAGCCTCTCATAAATCCACGGATTTGATGTCATTCTTTCAACTCTCCCACAGATTAACATTTGGGTTGGGAACAAACTGCTCCCTTGATCCTCCTGGAAGTCCAACACCCTGTTGAGTTACATCTCGTGGTACCTTTTCCATCACAATTGGCCTTTGGGGGAACATCTCAATTGGACTTGGCCTGGGTACACCAGCTCTGAGGGGACATCTGGTTTGCTGCACGTCGAGATCCTCAGGAGTTTCGCCAGAAATGAATCCCAGAGCTTTCCTTCCCTTGGAAAGCCTGGAATTTGAGAAGAGGTTTCCCAAACAGAGCCTGGTCTTGTGCAGGAAAATCCAAGCTGAGCTTGTCCACCTGGCTCTGGCTCCAAGCTGGTCAAGAATCCCTTTTTGTTGCATTTGGATGCTCTTGGAATTGTATTTCTTCCCAAAAGAGGGGCGGAAGGTGCCACACAACTTTGTAGCCCTCGACTTGGGCGTCCAAATTTGGCCTCCTGAGCAGGAGGGACTGACTTGGCTTGGAGCTCTGGAAGGCTGATCAGATGGTGAGGGACACGTGTCATCTGCTCCCTGGGAAGAGTGGAAGGGCTCGGCTAAGCGGTCCTTCTCCTTCGCTGGAATCAGTGATCCTACCCTGGGTGTGGGACTTGGGAAGGGGCAGCCACTTTGGGACAGCTGGAGGGTGTCATGGAGATGCTGCAGTGCAGGGTGGACTGTCATTTCACACAGACTGCGTCCCCCACGTCCTGGAGAAGATCCAGCAAGTCCCACTCTCTTCCAGGGCCATTCCCAACACTCTAAGCTCCCTGTGGCCAGGCAGGTTGGGGCTGGAAGCATCAGCTCCCATGTTGGATCTAATTGGGGGTGTCCTCAGGTGAATATCAAAGGTGGCTTCCAACCCAAACTGGTCTATGATGGAAAAGTCAGTGCATCTCCTTCCTGGAGCAGCTCTGGGGCTGGTCTGTGCCTGCCATACTGCACCACCAAGGATGGTGTTCCTCCACCCTGTCCTTCCTCTGGCTCTTGGTTCTACAAGAAATCTCGTGGATCCCCCAGATGAGTCCACAAGGAACCCCCGTGGGGGCTTTTTGTGACTCCACCTTTCCCCCAGCCCCATGGAAACCTTGGATTGGGCATTTTCATCCCTATCTTTCCCATCCTTCCCTCCAGAACACCCTCTGAGGTTGATTCCTCTCCAGAGTGGAGCTCTGGGGGTGGGATGTTCTCCTCACCACCCTTTCCTTTCTGCCTGCAGACCCTGAGGCATCCATTCCTTATGGAAATGTATCTCCTCAACAACCAAGCCACGAGCTCAGGGCAGAGACACCAGGCAGGTAAATTTGGGAAAACATCCCCCCAGTTCCTCAACATCCCCTTTAAAGTCCAATGAAACACGAGGGGAAGGGCAGGGGAAAATATCAGGGATTTTAAAGGCCTTTTAGGGAGCTTGCACAGCTTGTTTCCAACTTCTAGGAGGTGTCCAGAAGTTCTGGGAATGCAGCAATGACCTCCCAGTGCCTGAGGGAGCTGCCACCACCTCCTGGACCTGCTGCAGTGCTGGGTACCCAGGAATTCCAGAGGAATTCCACAGGAGGGAAGGAAGGAGCCTGGTGGACACCAAGGAATTCCAGAGGAATTCCAGAGGAGGGTACAGGAGGTGATTCCTGGGGAAAGGAACAGATCCAAGACCTTTCCATTCAGCTCCTCATCGTCCAAACCCTGCTATGGATGTTGTTCCTCCTCCTTCCTCTGGCTCTTGGGACCACAAGAAACCTCCGGAGAAATCTCGTGGATCCTCAAGACGGGTCCACAAAAAATCATCCGGAGGTTTTTGTGATTCCATCCTTCCCTCAGGCTGATGGAAACCCAGATTTAGGACTTTCATCCCCATTTTTCCTGTGTTTCCTTCCAGAACACTCTCCGAGCCCTCCCACAGGATGATTCCTCAGCAGAGGGATGTGCTCCTTCCTTTTCCCTTTCCCTTTTTCCCATTCCCTTTCCCTTTCCCTTTTTTCCTTTCCCTTTCCCTTCCCCTTCCCCTTCCCTTCCCCTTCCCCTTCCCACAATCAGCTGCGAATGAGTCATGTGGGCAGCCCAATCCCAGGAATCCTCTCCAGATCCCTCTGCCCAGTCCTGAAATAGATTCCAAAGGTTCTGGCCAAGATGCTTGCAGGGGGATCCAAGGATAAGGGCTATTATTAGCCCTGCTATTTATTATTTAGGGAACATTCCCATTGCCAGGAACTGCCACCAGTTCAGCCAGACTGGAGGCAGGAATGGCCACCAGTTCAGCCAGACTGGAGAGAGGAATGGCCACCAGTTCAGCCAGACTGGAGGCAGGAATTGNAGGGAACATTCCCATTGCCAGGAACTGCCACCAGTTCAGCCAGACTGGAGGCAGGAATGGCCACCAGTTCAGCCAGACTGGAGAGAGGAATTGCCACCAGTTCAGCCAGACTGGAGGCAGGAATTGCCACCAGTTCAGCCAGACTGGAGCCAGGAATGGCCACGAGTTCAGCCAGACTGGAGGCAGGAATGGACACACCACCAAGGAGTGGCTGTGAGGTGGGAGCAGAACAAAATAGTGGAATCTGGAGGGAAACATCTCACACAGGGCAGATGTTGGAAACATCTGGAGCACCGGGCAGTGTGTCCAGCTGGAGCATCCCTGGAAAACTCTCCCTGCCTTGGATCCTGCCCAAAAGCTGGAGGGCTCCTTGAGCCTGTGAACTTCTTCTCCACGCATGGTGCTGCCACCTAAATCCACATCCTCCTGCAGAACCCTCAACTTCCCAATGCCAAGAGCACGGAAAATATGACCCGGGCACAACCCAACCCCAAACACCACAGCAGCTTATTTTTAGGGACCTCCTTGCCCAAACCTCCAGCTTGGAGAGACTCTCCAGGGGGAGGAGGACACATGGTTGGCTTTCCCAGCTCCTGGGATGAGCCCTCAGCTCCTTGGAGGTGGTGGCGACATGTCTAGACGCTCTGGGAAGCGTTCAATGAGGAGAAGGGAGAAGGGATCCCGCTGGGAGGAACAATGGGAGAGGAACAAACGAGCGCCCTTTGATTCCCTGCAGCTGCCTTTTTAAAAAGGACTATTAGGTCACTGAAAGTTTTACTTGCAGCAAAAAATAACTCAGAAGGGGGAAAGAAAAAAAAAAGAAAAAGGCAGCAAAAAATTGGAAGCGAAGCCGTGTTAAAGAAAATAAGAAAAAAATGTATGTATTTTGGGGAAATTGCTTTTTTTTTATTTTAATAGGTTTCCCTTTCAACTCTCTTCCAGCTGATTTTTTTTTCCTTTTTTTTCCCCCTTTGAGCTCCGTGATTATTAATGGCTGGAGCGCTAATGTGCTTGGAAAAAGCTCATTGGAGAGCATGTTTTTTGGATTAGAAAATATCCGAAAGAGGTTTTTCTTTTCTTCAGCCAACGCTTGCCCTGTTTTCCCAGGCAGATTTTATCCCGTGCCACCTTTTTTGGGAGTCACTAAAATCCCCCAAAACTGGGAAAAGTGGAATCAAATGGGAAGGGAAGGGAAGGGAAGGGAAGGGAAGGGAAGGGAAGGGTGATCCCCACCAGTTCCACAGGGACAGCAGATCCAGAGCACTCAAAGCCATGGACACCAGGGCCTTGCAGATCCAGGGAATAAGTGCAGGGAGGGCTCATCTCCAGAGGTTTCCCCTAAAAACCATCTAGCCAATATTTCCTGCCTGTCTCTGTTTTCTCGTGACCCTGGGAAGTTCAAACTTCCACTAAAAATAACCCCTGCCTTTTACTGCTGGGAAAGAATCCCAATCCTCAGAGAAACAGCCTTTCTAATCCTCCCAGAGGCTGGAATACCCCAAAAGCCCAGGAACTGGCAGGCGAAATTAATGAGACTTTCCCACTTATTGCTAAAAAAACCATTTATCCTGTGAGTTTATAGCACTTGCAGAGCCAGAGGCCCTTTGGCTCTCCAAATAAACTGCTCTTTAAACACTTCTGGGATTGGCTGTGGGACTTCAGGGATAGCCATGGATGGGATCCTTGGCAGGGAAATCCCAAAGGAGTGGGCAAAGCCCCCAGGTCCTGCTCTGGCTTGTTCCTTAAAACACACTTTCCAAACCTGGGAATTTTCACCCATCGAGGTCTGCCCTTCCCACTCAGCTTTGTGTGTCTTGTCAGAGGGGGGAAAAGGGAATCCCAACCAAATTCCAGTTGCTTGGGGTCTCTCCTTGGGTTTGCTGAGGAATTCCAGGAGGAAAATCCCAACTGTTTCCCAGATGCCAAGCGAGGACGGTGGAATGACCTACAAGGAGCACGAGGCCAGACAGGCTGTGAGGTCAGAGTGTTTCCCTGGAGTTTTGTTTCCAAGACTGGAGCAGGACAACCCTTTGGAAGAGTATTTTGGGACTAGCCCAGTGCCCTCAACATTCTCCTAAATATTTCAGGGAGAAAGAACCCCAGGGGAATGAGAACACGGAGCCTTTCCAGGTCTCATCCCAGATATTGGACTGTAAACCCATCCTTCCACTCCTCATTCCAACTCCTGGAAGTGCCTGGTGTGCTCGCTGCTCCAGCTGGCACCGGGGCCAAAGCTCTGCTCCCCGGAGCAGGAATTAATTCTTCCTTCCTTTCCCTTGATGAGGCTTAAAAAAAAACCAAAATAAAATATCTCCCAGCAGGTACCGTGGAGAGGTTAAGAGGGAAAAACTATTTTTAGACCTCAAGGTACTGGCTCATCCTTTGTTATGGCAACGGGACTTGTTATTCCTGGTTTCCCCTGGCCTTTTTTATGCATCAAGAATGGTCGGGGCTTCCATCCAGCTCCCAGCAAACAGGCAAAAAACCTCGGGGCTTTCGAGCTTATTGGCTGGGGGACTGGGAAGAACATTAAAGAGAGAGGAAAGAAGGAAGCCTGTCCAGAAGGAGACTCAGAGGGGACATCTCGTGCCTCTGGAGAAGGGTTTGGGTGGGGGCAGGAGGGCAGGTGGCACCTGGAGGTCCCTTCCAGCCTTGGAACACCCTGGAAAAGCAGGGATGGGGGTTGGTTCAGGGGCTCCACATGCTGAAGTGTTGCCTGGTTTGGGGCCAAAGCCGTAAATCTTTGCTCTCCGAGGTTGCTCCACACCTGGCCCGGGTTTGGAGAACTTCTGCCAAGGGTCAGCAGCGACAGCAAAAGGTGGAACCGGGTGTGCTGTGCCTTTTTTGGGGGGTCCTGCCAGCCCAGAGGGCTGCAGAAGTGACCAGGGATCCTGGATGAAACAGGGTGGCATTCCCCAATCCTGGGAAAACTCGGGATTCCCTCTTCTGTCATCCCATTTTGCTTCAAGCAGCATCTTTTGTAGAGCCCTCTCAGCAGTTTGGACTGCAAAAAAAAAAGAGGAAAACCCCCCAAAAAGGTGTGTTTGAAAATAAATGGGCTTTTTTAGGATGAGACAATTCCATTTTAAAACACACCAGTTTAGGGGGGGGGGTTTAACAAATAAAAAGCAAAAAGACAACCTGCTCTGTTTGAGTTGAGCTGGAAATTCCACTGAGGGAAACAGGACCGTTTTAGGAGAAATTTGGAGGGGAAAATACCCTCTCCCCCCCCAAAAAAAACCCATCAACTATTCCAAGTATTGATCACTGAGCTCTTCAGCACCAAAACATGGGCTACCAATGGTTCATCCCAGGCAATTAATGGCTCATTCTGGGCAATTAGTGGCTTATTCCTGTTTTTCTTTGCCTTCTCTAAAATTCTCAGCCCAGAATTTTCATGCCCAGGCCTTAACTGGGTTCCAAATGAGATTTCAGGACTGTTGGTGAGACAAATAATCATATATTTGATGGCAATGTCCCAGCTGAGGTGACGTGTGGATGGGTTGAAAGGCTGAAGAGCAGAACTGGAGCTGAAATGATGGCAAAATGCTTCTTTTCAAGGAATTGAACCCAATTTCACTGTCTGGTGATGGGGACACGTGACCTCTGTCTTGTTGGTGGCTCCCTGGAGAGAGGGGATCCCAAGAGAGTTCCTGTCTTTATCACATCCCTCAAGGAGCCCTTGGGAGGAATGATGGACTAGGTGGTCTTCCATGCCCTTGGATCATCACCATTCCCAGGAGCACATCCACAGTGAAGAGATAGAGCTGCACTTTCCCTGAGCAAAACTGAAGCCTGTTCTGGCTTGATTTGAAACCAATCCAGTCCAAAGAATGAAACATTCCCCAATCAGGTCCAAGTGACCGAAATGAGGTGTTTCATTTCAGGGTTTGTCTCCCCCCAACCCTTCAGAACAAAAGAGGAAGGGAGGGGAAAAAAAGATGTAAAAAGAAGTGCAAGTTTTCAGCACAATTGTGGTTTTTCCCCTCTTTGCTCTGTTTTGGGATTTATGATTTTTATTATTTATTATTTTATTGCCCTGATCTCGGGATTTGTGGCTCTTGTGTCTGTCCCTAAGTCAAGCTCCCTGCTCAGGGGATGGTTCCCAAAAGAACCAAGGTGATGAGTGGACATCCTTGGGCATTGTGAGGTTGACACCTAAAAGAGGATTGTGCCAGACATTGAACCCTCCACCCCTTCCCATCCCATCCC
>WBMV01006580.1:39442-75807 GCA_013396655.1 Campylorhamphus procurvoides | reverse complement strand
CATCCCATCCCATCCCATCCCATCCCATCCCATCCCATCCCATCCCATCCCATCCCAGAATATATTTAAATGTCTAAGATAAATAAGAACACAAGATATCCCCTCTTTGTGGAATATCTCTGCCTGACGAGGCAGGACTTTCCCAGCATCCAGACTTTCTCTCTGCTCCACAGATCCATGGCTGAGTGCTGAAGTGCCACCCTCTGTCATGACGGCAACACAAGGAAATCCTGGAAAAGAGGAGGGAAAATCCAGGGCTCTCCCTCTTTCCCGACCTCACGGCACCACCTGTTTAACCTTTCCCCACCTGGAACACAGTGGGCATCTCTTCACAGTGAGATGGAAGTTTGGAAACCCAGAATTTCCATTGTCAGGGTTGTTTTTTTTGGGAGCAGAAGACAGGAATGGCCAAAGAGCATCCCGAGGGATTCTCAGGGCAACGGTGGAGTGGACAGTGTCCTTCAACACTCCCCCCTCCAAAGCACCTTCTCTCCTCCCAAAAACCTTCCAGCAAAGCCCTTCCCGGACTTTCCATGTCATCCCAGCCTGCCAAGGGGTTGTGCAATCCAACCCTGGGAGAGCAGGGGGTGCAAAGGGGGTGGAACCCAACGCTCCGTGTTTCTTTCAACAACAGGAATCCAACCCAAACCTTCCCTCTCCTCCTCTCCCACCGCAGGACCTGGACGAGATGTTTTTAATAACCCGCTCCCTTTTTTTTTTTATTATTATTTTTATTTTTTTTCTTTATGCACATACATATCAAAGTGCAAATAAATCTCTGCCATAATCCGAAGAATGCGGAGAGCCGTAAAAGTTCCGAAGGGGTCGTTGCCGCGCGGCCCCAGGAACATAAAGAGCAGTTTGATGTGCCGGGGTTTATGGGGGTACAAAGCCCAGCTCTTCTGCTCTCACATTGGCTGTTAATGTTGTAATGATGTTTAACTGCTGGCAAATGAATCACAGGTGGGGAGAGCGTTGCCCTCTCGAGGCAAGGCCCGTTTAAGCAAAAAAATCTGTCCTTTTTATTTGCTTTGCTCGATTTTTTTGTTTGTTTTGTTGCGTTTCGCTCCCCCAGTGTTCCTTTTTTAATATCCCCCCCCTCCAAGCAAACAGATTGAGGAACATCCCAGTGTGTGGAGTGATGTGTGTTTGTAAAAAGCCCACATGTCTTTGGTGGGTCTGTCACGAGCCATAAAGGAGGGCCACGGGTTTTCTTTCACTTGCAGCGTCGCTTCTCTTTTAGGGTTTTTTCTTTTCTCTCGTTTTTTTTTTTTCTTTTTGCCACTAATTATGGAATTTCTCGTTAAAATAACAAGGAGCACGTCTGGCCGGGGCTTCCAGCACATGTTTTCACTTTTGGAACCCGATGGGAACCTTATGCTTTCTTCCTTCCTCCGTGGCCCGTGGCAGTGGCGAGGTCAGTGGCAGCATCCGTGCCCCGCTCCGGCAGCTCCAGGTGTGGGAATGTGGGGAGAAACCCCCTCACCCCAAACCCAACCTGCCTCTCACCTGACTAAGGTTGGGGGCTGGTGTTAATTTGAAACCTTTCAAATTCATGCCATTCCCCCCCAATTTTGGGATTTGGGAGCTGGAGGGGGGCGGTGAGGGGGTTTCTTCTTCTCTTTCCTCAGACCTGAAAAGGGGGGGGGAATATTTCTAAAGTCCCCATCCCAAAGCCAAAGTGTCAGGAACAATCATTCCCCTCTGCTTTACAGGAACATTCAAAGCGCTCCGAAACATATTTTCGACATAACTCACCACTTTGAAGATGGGTCCAAGCTTTTGTTCCTGTTTATTGACAGGAAGTTGTTTTCCATGGCTCCGATCGCGAGGGGGACGAAGGGAAGGGCTTGCCAAGTGGTTTGTTGTACCCTGCAAAACCCGAGCCTGCCTTCCTGCCTTCCCCAGCCACCCCTGCCAAGGGGAGAAAACGTCCTGGGGGATTCCAAAGGGTGGAATTAGGGCAAGGAGAGCTGTGGGAAGGTGGGAGGGGAGGAGAAAGCCTCGCTGCCCGTCGTGGTTGGGGAAGGAGAGGGTGTTTTTAGGGGCACGCCTTGGCACAAGCACCCCATTTCTCCTGGAGGGAGGATGTGCTGGGAAGGGGCCAGGATGGTGGGATCATCCCCTTTCCCGATGGGTGGATTAGGGGAAATCATGACTCATGGGAAAGAGGGAGCTGGCTGAATCATCCCATGGGATGGGGCCCTCCATGCCCAACTCTGGGGGCTTCCAGAGGGGCTGGGGGGCTGCTCTCCATGGAAGAGGCCAGCTGAGGAAGCCTGGAGGGAACTGGGAGAACTGGGAGAGCAGTGACACAAGTGCCGCATGTCAGGAAGGGAGACACGTGGTGGGGTTGGACTCCGTGACCCTCGTGGGTCCCTTCTGAAGGTCAAGTTCCTGGTTGCCACCTCAAGTCCCGGGGGCAAAACCTCTGCTGGCTCCAACCCTGCTGAGCTCTGTGGAAGAGCAGACTCCTTTCTTGAAGGGGTATTATCCATGGGCTGGTCCTGGTGGAGGACGGTGGCAGCAGAACCCAAGGGGAAGTTCTCAGCCAGCCACGGGGCGATGGCACCACAAATCATCCCCAACCCCTCTGGGGCTCATCCCAGAGCTCTCAGCACAAACCCTCTGTTTACTGGGGCAAAGGGAGGTTCGAAACGAGGTCCTCGTGAGGTTTTTATATGGACAATGGGACTGGCTGTTCCAGACTCCGGGCCCGAGGCGCTTCCCGCAGCACCGGGGGCAGCTCCTGCCTCCACTTGCTCCCCAGAATTATTACTGCTTGGCTTGTTGCTACACTATATAGTGCAATGTTATTGCTTGGAATGGGATGTTAACTTGCTTTTTACTGAGACCATGTGTTGCCCCTGCTTTTATCCCCGGAGCGTGGCAAGAGCTGTTTTCCTAAGGATGGGCAAGGGAATATGACTCGAATATTACTGGGGATGATATAAAAACTTTTATAGACACTCTTGCACGTTTGAACTGGGAGCCCGGAATTCGAGCCACAGAGGGCCTTAATCAGGCCTTGGAACTGCAGCTTTGGGATTGGCCAGGGAGCTGGAAAAGGCACTTGCTGCATTACAGGCAACAGCCACTCTGGAAATCAGGACGTGAGACCCGGACCGAACAAAACCCTCTGGAAGTTTGGTTTAAAAGAAGCGATTTTAGGCACCGTTTGGCTCCCAGAAGGAGGAATTGAAGCTTCCTGGAAAACATACAAGGACCCCCCGAGCGGTGTGTTGTTCCCCTGAGTGGAGCTATAAAAGTGTGGCTGTTTATGTGACAGTCCCCTGTCTTTGGTGGCAGAGCTGGGACAGCTCTGAGGTGCCCCCACACTCACCAAGAAGCTGCAAAAGCTGATGGCAAAGGACCTTTGATTCTCTCCAGCTTGGCAACAAACGCTGCTGGAAAAGTGGGATAGGAGGGATGGAGAGGAGAGGTGTGTGGGAGATGAATCCCTGCTGGGTCAGTCAGAAGGGAGAGCTTGGAATAACCCTGTGGTGTTCCCAGACAATAGGTTGATCCAAGGAGATCCAGGGAGGGGAGCAGGAGATCAGGGCAGAGCTGACCTGCTGGACCTTCCCCCAGGGATCCAAGCACAAGCATTTGTTCCTCTGCTTTCCCTGCCTCCCACCAACCCTCTCAGAGCCTTCTCTTCTGCATCGCATGGTGTCTCCACCAGCTCAGCCCCCGTGTTTGGTAGGGATATCTGGAGGCAACAGCAGGCAGAGCTTTCCCACCCCGCCAAGCTTTTACGAGCTCTCCCCCCTAATGGCATTTCCAACACTCGGGGCTGCAGGGACAGTCGACACCTCGTACATCACAACCTGCTCGCTGGTGGAAAAAAACCACCCCTCGGTTTATTCCCCTCAGGCCATCGCCTTCGAGAAGGGGCCTGGAAATTCCAACACTTTTCTCTTGGCAGCAGGAGGGGCTTCCACTGTCTCACACCGTGTCCCTCACCGGGGCCTCTGCAGGTCAGGCACTGCCTTGGAATAGAATAGAAGGGTTTGGGTTGGAAGGGATCCTGAACATCATCCAGTGCCACCCCCTGCCATGGGCAGGGACACCTTCCACCAGCCCAGGGTGCTCCAGCCTGGCCTTGGACACTTCCAGGGATCCAGGGGCAGCCACAGCTTCTCTGGGAAATCCATGCCAGCCCCTCCCCACAGTCAGGAATTCCTTTCCAATGTCCCACCTAATCCTGCCCTCTGGCAGTGGGAAGCCATGCCCCTTGTCCTGTCCCTCTGTCCCTTGTCCCCAGTCCCTCTCCAGCTCTCCTGGAGCCCCTTTAGGCACTGCAAGGGGCTCTCAGCTCTCCCTGGATCCTTCTCCCCTCCAGGTGAGCACTCCCAGCTCTCCCAGCCTGGCCCCAGAGCAGAGGGGCTCCAGCCCTTGGAGCATCTCCACACCTGCTCCTGGGACAACCTGTGGAGCTTCAGGGCTTTCCTTGGGGGTTTTGGTCTTTTTTTTTTTTTGTGGTTAAGGAGCAAAGATTTCCTCCTAAGCAAAGAGTTGACTCCATGGTCTTGGTGGGTCCCTTCTGACTCAGGATTCTACCCAGATGAGCTGGAATTGTCCTGCAGACTGGGGTGGGGCTTCTCCTGCCTTGGTGAGTGCAGAGGGTGGTTCAGCTGGAAGGAGGAAACCAGGAGGTGCCCAGCAGGTGAGCAGGAGGCTGTTGAGGTAGGTGGGCTTGTGGTGAGCTCCTTGGGGCAGAGAGAAATGGGTGGCACCAAACCCACCACAGAGGTAAAAACATCCCTCCCATCAGCTCGTCTGGCTCTCCTCCCTCCAAAATCTGGGAAGGCAAAGCTTTGGAGCTTCAGGGCAAGGTGGGCTGAGCAGATCTGGAGTGAAATGTTGGCTTGGGTGATGTCATTTGTCTGCAGCTTCAGCCAAGTCACCAGCTTTGCAGAGCACAGCTGGACCCAAAGCAGGACAAACAACTGGCCTGGAGCTCCTCCAGAGCCAGAACTGCCTGTTGTTGAGTAGAACTGCCCAAATTCACCATCCCCAAGCCCTCCCTTCCACCCTCATGTTTGCATGATAAAGTCTTCGTTCAGAAACCCACATCTGGACTGCAGGATCTGAACAAGGAAGGTGGCTCTTATGAACTCCAGTTTGTCCTTCTGAACATCTCCTCGTGTCCCCTGAGGCTTTGTCCACCCACCTGAGGACACCCAAGCCTTTGAAAACCTACCAGAAGTGTCTGCCCAAGCGTTGCAGCCTGGTCAGGCCAACCCACCCATGCCTTGGGGTGGCCTTGCAGAGGAATCACCATGGCAAAAGAGGCTCCCTCAACTTTCCATGGCAACAAAGCTCCATCGGGTCGTGGAGAGTCCACTGGAAATGGAAGGTCACTTTTGGAATCCACCTGGAGATGGCCTAAAGGGTCCTTCAGCAGCCTGAGTTGCAGAGGAACTACAGAGACGGGCACCCCTGTTGGCACAACTCCCTTCCACGCGACATCTTGGGATGGTGACCCTCTCCACACCCTCATTCCTGCTGGGAATTCACTCAAAGGACCATTCCTTGGCCCACTGGGAGCCCCATTCACCTCCTCCAAGGTGTCACTTCCTTCCCAAGGCTCCCCTGAATCCTCCCTGGGAATTCCTTGCTCACAGCTCCTGCTCCTGCCTTCCCTCTGGCACCACCAGGATCGGCTGGGAATGCTTCGCTAATGAGTCACTCGCTCCTTAACGAGGGAACAGGCAACGGGGAATGGCTTTGGAGACCAAAAGGCCTGACCTGGAAAGCATCAACATTGTTCCAGCATGAGGAGGCTTTTGTGTTTTTCCTTTCAGGGGGCTGACGTGCGAACTCGGGAGGCTGAGATGGGAATGTCACGCTGCTGTAGGCTTGGGACATCTTTTAGGGATCAAACTCATCTCCAGGCCCTCCAGAGATGAGTAATGAGGCCAAATGTGTTGAGGGTTTGGTTTTTTGTTTGTTTGGTTGGTTTGTTTTTTTTTTGGAATGACAACATGCTGTGGAACTGGATATTTAAAGTATAAATTGGGTGGGTGGTGTTGCTGTTAGGGGCAGTTATGGGGTGGGGGGACATCCTCATCTTGAGCTGGAAAACCCATCATGCAAGCCCAAGCTGCTCCAGCAAAGAGGGAGATGAAGGAAACCACATTAAAAACCTGATGAAAGTTGCCTCGAGGCTCCTTCTGTCACACTCAGGCTTTGGGCAATTGAGATGGTTTTGTTTTTTTTAATTCCTTCCCTTTTTCTTCCTTTAACAAATCCAAACCCAGCACTTTGGGGCTGAAGGTCGGGAAGAGCCCCTTTCCTTGTCCCCCACCCAGGGGTGAAAGCCAGGGCTCCATGAGGAGCTCACAAGCCAGAGGGATTTGGGTTCCTTGGCTCCCCCTGGGAATTCCTGAGGCCTTTCAGCAGCTGACCTGCCTCTTTGGGTGGAGGAAAAGCCATTTTAATCCTAAATAAACAGGGGGTTTGGGCCAAACTGGACAATTCCTGTCGACACCAGGATGCCTCAGCATGTCCCACTGGATGCTCCAAGGGGTTCAAGCCACAAGGAGGAAAGGGACCCTCATGATGCAGGACAAGGCAGAGAAAGAGGCAACTCCCCCCCCCAAAAAATCGCAAATAATAAATCAATAAACCCCACACATGGTTTATTTTTGGGTTTTTCTCCCCCTCCCCTCCCCAACGGGGCTGTTGATTCACTAAACCCTCAGAGCTCTGCACTCCCCTCCCTGCTCCTTCCATCACACAGGTGGAACCGCTGGAAAAAAAAGGGAAAAAAAATTAAAAAGAGGGAGAGGAAGGAGAGAGGGAGGAAGGAACCAGCAAACAAGGGGGGCTGCAGATGCAAACATCTGCTTTGTGACTAACGTGGCACCCCCGGATGGGTCCCTTTTTATTGCCAACATTCCTTCGGAGTTAGAAACACTTCTTTTTCTTTTTTTTCCTTTTTTTTTTTTCTTTTACCACCCCCTCCCCTTCCCCTTCCAAACTTCAGATGTCCCAGAGGAATGTTTAAATTATTCTGCAATCCCAGAGGAGTTTGTTGCTTCCCTTTATAATGTGTTCCATGTTCCCTCGCTGGGGTTTTTAAAGCCGTGCCCGGTCTTACTCTTCCCAAAAATCAAGCCCAAGGGGGCTCCTTGTTCCGGCTCTGGCACGGGATCCCTTAGGATTTTCTTCCCCAAATCCCTGTGGCTTTATGGCCTGACTGGAGGAATTGACCTGCTGCTGAAGTTTGTGATTACCTGCTCTGATTTCTGAGCTTCTCTTTCAACAGAAATGTTAAATATGTCGGGTTAAACCGATCAAAAAAGGCTTTTTTTTCACTGGGCTGGCACAGGGGAGCTGAAATCCTGCACGGCCTGGCCACAGGGAAAAGGAGAAGGGTGGAAGTGGGATTGGACCTTCCTGGTGCAGGAACTGGGGATGCAGGAGCTCCATATGGGGGGTTTTAACCTCCTCAGCCCTCTTTGCCCTCCGAGGTGCCCAAAAATCAACTCAGGGTTGGCTCAAAAGCACAGAGCAGGGGAAATAAATCCAATACTTTCTTCTGCTGGCCTTCACATTTTTATTTCTCTAACTTTTTTTTTCCCTTTCCCCCCCATCATGAGCATAACACAGGCAGGTTGTGCCTGGCTCTGGGATCCCTTTTTCTGGAGGAAAATCCTCTCCTGGCCCTTCTGGAGGGCCCTTTGCAAGAGCTGCTTCCAAAGCAAAGGCACCAAAGCCTCGGTGCCAGGACAGGTGACTGCCCTGGGAAAGGAATTCCTGTTGTTTTCCAAGAAGATTTTTCTTAATGTGGCACAAAGAAAGGAAAAAAAGAGGTGTCCAGAGAGTTAAGAAGGGAGACACATCCTGAAATATTAATTAGGAGGAGGAAAGCAAATGCTGACCTTTAATTGCACCATTTAACACAATAATTCATCAGGATTTCAGTGAATGTTTTGTCAACTCCAGCACTGCTTTTTGGAGAACCATTTCCCATCCTTTGAGTATCCCTGGAGGAAGTTTCCATGTCCTCCAGGAGCCTTTTTGGGAATGCCCATGTGGGGAACACCAACTTATCTCTGATTCCTCCAGGAAAGCTCCTGTTCCCAGCAAAACGGGGAAAGACTGAGCAGGAAAAACCTGCAAGGAGGTCACCAAACCCACCCATGTCTGAGAAGACATCTGGGGGAGTTGATCTCATGGAGCTTGTGCTTGGCAGGGCATTCCTGACTGGAAAAGAGGGTTCCAAGTGCCTTTATATCACTTTGCCACTTGTTTAGGGCTTGGCCCACTGAGGGACAAAGCCACGGGGTGCCCCATCACCTGACCCAACTGGTTTCTTCTCTGGTGTGCCCAGAAATCTCCTCAGAGAACTCAAGGGGGTCCCCAAAATTCCCTGAAAGGTTTCAGGGTGTTCCCTGAACTGAACATGTGACCACATCCAGTCATTCCTCAGGCACCTCCAGGGATGGGGACTCCACCACTTCCATGGGCAACCTGTTTCTTGGGAGGCTTCAAAGAGGCTTCCTCAAATCCAGCTCTTCCCTGAGCTCTGCTCGCTTTTAATGCAGGGGAAATCCAGGAGTTTCCCTGGGAAAACTTGTGCCCTTGGCTGGGTGTCCATCCTGGTTCACTGGGGCTTCAGACAGGGCCAGTACACCGAAATTCCTTGGATATCTGTTGTGTCCTTACCGTGGAATTATTTAGGGAAAGAACTGCTGTTTAAAGAGGGAGATTTCTGCCCAGATAATGGGGTTTGTTCTTAATTCCTGAACTCCAGAAAGACCTGAAGCCTTATGAAAGGCTGAACCTCATAATCAGTTTTGCTAAAACCAGGGGGATGCTGATGGTTTGGGGGTCTTTGGCTGGTTAGTTTTTTCCCTAATCCCATCCTAATTCCACCCTGGCTGCTTTGGGACACTCCATTTGCTGGCGCCCACCACCCCGAGGTGAAACTTAGGGATGGGAAACCCTCCGGGAAACGACCTGGGGAGGGGAAATTAATTGGGAATCTGATTGTCCCTCCCATTTCCACGTGTGCTCTCCGGGCTGTTCCAAATGGGTTATTGATAGGAACCAGACCCGGCGCTGCTTTAGTGCTTAGATAACCAAATGTGTGGCTGGGAGTGCCATCGATCACCCGAGTGGAAAACCGTGTCACTCCCCAAGTCCCCCGGGAAGGAGGAAACCACAGCCCTTTCAAGGCTTGCCAGTCGCTTTACAAGTTAAGCCTGTCAGTTTTAGCACTAAATCTCAGCCTGGAAATGCTGAAATGAGAAGAGAAAAGGAGAAGGGGGGAAAAAAAGGGTGATGGTTTTGAAAACGGAGCCTCGGGTTTGTCCGTGTTTGGGGCTGGTGGTGGTGATGGATTCACGGCCTTGGGGGCTCTGGGTGTTGACAGCTCCAGGAAGGAGGGTTTTCCTCCACTCTGTGCAAGCAGATCCTCAGCTTGACCCAGCCCTTTGCTGGAGGAGGGTTGGACCAAAGCAAGTCGAGCACTGGAAGAGGCTGCCCAGGGAAGTGGTGGGATGGTTGTCCCTGGAAGTGTCCAAAGAACACCTGGATGAGGATCCACACGTGGATGAAGATGAGGATCAAGCCATGGAAAGGAGAAGGATGGAAAGCAGCTTGTTTTTCCCTCCTTCCCCACCCTGGGGGAGTTTTCATGGGCATGGCACGTTCCAGACCTTTGGGGTTGTTTTGGGGGTTGCTGGAGAGCAGTCCATTTGTCATCCACGACACAGCAAAGCCCTGCTGAGTGGGGGGAAACAATGGGTTAAATAAGGACTGGGAAAGGGAAAGGAAGAGGGAAAGGGAAAGGAGGAGGAGGAGGAGGAAAAAGAAGAGGAAAAGACAGGGAAACTTAAAATGAAACAGAAAATGGAAAAGAAAAAGGGAGGAAGAGGAAAACTAAGAGGAAGAGGAAAGGAAAACAGAAAAAGAGAGGAAAAGAAAAGGAAAAAGAAAAGAGAAAGGGAAAGGGAAAGGGAGAGGGAGAGGGAGAGGGAGAGGGAGAGGGAGAGGGAGAGGGAGAGGGAGAGGGAGAGGGAGAGGGAGAGGGAGAGGGAGAGGGAGAGGGAGAGGGAGAGGGAGAGGGAGAGGGAGAGGGAGAGGGAGAGGGAAAGGGAAAGGGAAAGGGAAACGGAGAAAGCAGGCAACTGTTTCCTGGCAGACTTTGGAATTTTCAGCAAACTTTTACTCTGAGCCAAATCAGCTCTGCTCCCGTAAATCCTCTGGAAAACTGCAGTGCCTGTTTTCTTTTCCTGCACGGGACACCCCCCATCAAAGCCCAACAGTCTCTCCTGTTCCCTCTGGAATACTTTCTCCAGGACCCTCTCTCAAGTCAGAACAACAGGGAAACAAACTCTTTCCTCTGAGTGCCCCAAACTGCAACCACTTCCCTGAAGTCTGAGGTGCAAACGTGCACAGAAAGCACCTTTCCATCCCCAAAAATCGCCGTGGCTTCCGAGGAAAAGGAGACTGCCCATCACCCCAAGCCTTTTTCCCAAGGGAGACCACGACAGTCTCAGGAACGAATCCCGGCCCAGCCCAAATTCTTGGGAAGTGCTGTCATGTTGCCCACAGAGGAAACAATAAAAGATGAAAAGCTCCAAAGCAGATCCTCTTGCGAAAGCCTCGCCCCAGAGCTCCAAACCTGTGGTGACCTCGGGCTCTGCACCACCTGCAGAGGCACCTCTGGCTCCATCCTTCACCCAACACTTCCAGATCCTCTAAATACCCTTCCCATGTCTCCCAGCTCGGTGGGATGTGAAGGAATGAAGCCACATGAATGCTCTTTCCCCAGGGGAAGAGGCATCCCAGGAGCCACCACCCTCCAAACCAAGGCACCAAACCCAGGGGCTCTCCACCTCATCCCCTCGGGAATATGGATCCAACACTGGTGCCACAGCCTCTTCCCAAGCTCTGCCTGCCCAGAGCTTCCTCAGAGTGCCCCACATCCTCTCCTCTCTTTTGGAAAAAAAATGGCATGTCCCTGGGTTTAGTGACTTTAACATGTCTCAGAGTCACTGGAAGGGACTGGCACAGCTGGGGCTGCCAGTGAGAGGTGCCAAGGAGCCCATCTGGAACAGCAGGGATGAAGCAGGAGAGAAATGGGATAAGTATTGTGGCTGTTCAAGCCTGACCCTTCACTCCTGCTCTCCTTTCTCCCAGTCCTGATCATCCTTCCAGCATCACTTTCCTGCTCCTGGCATGAGAATCATCTCCAGATCATCCTTCTAGCATCCATTTCCTGCTCCTGGCATGAGAATCATCTCCAGATCATCCTTCTAGCATCCATTTCCTGCTCCTGGCATGTGAATCATCTCCAGATCACCCTTCCAGCATCACTTTCCTGCTCCTGGCATGAGGATCATCTCCAGATCACCCTTCTAGCATCACTTTCCTGCTCCTGGCATGAGGATCATCTCCAGATCACCCTTCCAGCATCACTTTCCTGCTCCTGGCATGAGAATCATCTCCAGATCACCCTTCCAGATCATTTTCCTGCTCCTGACACAAGGTCACTGTTCCCTGGATCTCATCTCTGGAGCTTCACTGAGGAGCTGACCTTGCACAGGGTGGTGATCCCTGGGGAGGGGGAAGAACTGCAAGAAAATGAGGAAAAGTGGCTGTGATCATTTTCTTCCCTTATTTTAAGGCTTAAAACCCCTCAAAAGCAGCTGGAGAAGTGGTGAAGGAGACATGTTGCATGACTGAAGCCCCTCCATCCATCCATCCATCCTCCATCCATCCATCCAGCCATCCATCCATCCATCCATCCATCCATCCTCCATCCATCCATCCATCCATCCATCCATCCATCCATCCATCCATCCATCCATCCATCCATCCCATGCCCATGGACACTGCAACCTAAACCCAGAGGAGATACTGGCACTGATCTTAATGAGGAGGTAAATCAAGCCCTAATTTACATTTGAGGAGGAAAAGACCACATTAAACCTTCAGAGATTTTCCTCCCTCCCACCCTCTGCTCCCTTCAGTTCAGGGATCCCAAAGGAAAAGTCCACATTAGGGATGGAGTTACCAAACCCCCTTGTAGATACAGGAGACAGCTCTTGACATCATCAGCAGGAAAACAACCATGCTGGAACAACCCAAACACTCCTGCTGGGTTAAAGTGTTAGTCTCAGCTTAAACTGAGAGGCAGATGGACCCTCTTAAAACCTCAACCCCCTTTTCACATCCCAGTTGGAAAAGCTCCCACCCAGCACCTTTCCAGGGCTGCCTGAAACGTTTGAAGGGCAAGCAAAGCAGTGAGAACGATTTTAAAGGGTCCCCAGAGCCTGGAAATTTATTGTCCCTGCTGTGGTTTTAGTTGCTCTTGCTCTGCTGAAGGGACCCAGCAGAACAGGGGGCAAGTTGAAGGTGTCAGCAGCGACTTTGGCTCATGGCCCTGGCTTGGACAGCAGCCCAAATTCACCCTGGCAAGTGGCTGGAAGAGCCAAAAAGCCACCTGTGATCTCCCAAACCCCAAACCAGCCTCATGGGAATGTTGTTTCTACTCGGAGTTCACATTCCTTTATTCCCACACCAGAGATGGGCCAACCCCATAATTCCCTCCCTCCTTCCCTCCCTCCCTGCCCAGCAGAAGACCTCAGGGTGACAGGGTGTCTCCAGCTTCCAGCTCTTTCCATCAGTCCCTTCCAAACTATAAATGAAATATTTTTGACACAATGTCATGGGCATTCACAGGGACAAGAAGTGGGGTCCCAGCTTCACTTAAGAGAACCTTTCAGGAGTTTTTAGGGAGGAGAAGGAGAAATCCCCTAAAAACTCAAAAGGGATGTTATTACAGAATCATGGATGGGTTTGGGTTGGAAGGGACCTTAAAGACCATCTCATTCCAACTCCCCTTCCATGGCCAGCAACTCCTTCCATTAGACTTTGTTCCTGCTATAAACTTCCCTCCTCTTCTTCAGGGGGCTCCTGATGGGTGTCACAGCATTGAAACACCCCAAAACCAGGGCTGAAAGTGCCTTCTCTGTGTCCTAAACACACCTCTTGGTTTTCCATCCCTAAATCTGATGGTTCTTGGAGCGTTCCAGCCAAGAGATCAAGTCGTGCATCATCATGAAGGGCTTGGGGCAGCTCCTTATCCTGAAAAACCAAAGAGAATTGGAGTTAAGCCTGGCTTTGTTCTGTCCTTTCTGTCATCTTTAGCTCCAAAGAGTTCCTCCAGCAGTCACAAGGGTTGCATCATGAAGGAGCAGAAGTGGAATTATTGGAGCTCCAGGTTTTCAGGGTCCATCCTGAGCTGGAGTCAGAGACCCTCACAAGGTGCCTCCTTTCACAGGGCCCTGGGATGACGCTTTGGTAGGAGGTGCTGCAGAGCATTCCATGGGTTTAATTGGGGCAGGATTCCCACCACATCGTCTCATTTGTTCTTTCATTCCCCCCCTCCCTGCCTTTGATTTTATTTCTGGCTCTTTAGGGTCTCCTTTCCCAGCCTCTCATTATTATCGCCTCCAGCTCTAATCCCTCCCGAACCGCTCCCAGAATCACCCCTGGCTTTGGGAACCTGGATCTGTCCCCTTCCATCCACAGGTTGTCCTGGCATTCCCAATCCCCCTTTGCTCCAAGGAGCTCCTGGATCCCTCGTTTGCTTTAGCCTGGCCTTGTTTGCCTGGGAGTGAAGGAAATAACTGGGATTTCGGAGCCTCCTGGCCACTCCTGCCCGTGGATTTGGGAAAACACTGAATCCCTCCTGCCCCTACTGCAGAGGGCAATTTAAATACCAGGAGGAGATAGAGAGGAATAATCCAAAATGTCCTGACCTGGATCCCACTTGAAAGGAAACTGTTTGGAATTAAATCATTAATAAAGAGCGAGAAAGTTCTGGATTCAAGGGGTTTGTTTTTCAGGGATGGGAATCTCCAACCCTTTGCAGATGTTTGCTTCGAGAGGGGAATTTCTCTTTGTCATTTTGGGAGGCTTCTCGCCTGGTTGGGTCAGGCACACAATCATTCAGCCCTCGGACCTGGGACAGCACGAGGTCCTACCAGTTCCAAGCCATCTTCTCAGGACTTGCTCCAAAATGAGCTGAACTCCCAGGAATTTCCAACGAATCCATGTGATTCACTTCCGTGCCCAGCTCCGGGAGCTGCTCAGCACATTCCACCTCTCATGGGATGTGTCACCTTTCCTGTCAGAGGATGTGAATCCCCTCAGCTCATCTGAGCTGTCCACCCTGAGTTCCTCCAAGCGGGACCTGCAGCTCTGAGGGAACTTCAGGACAGCTCTGGAAGCTCCTTTGGCACCTCATCCAAAGGTTTTCCCACCAAACAGCTCCAGGAGTTGGGACAGAGTTGTCTTTACCCAAACCAAGGGGTGGGCACCGGTTTAAAGTCACTGCAGGGCACGAAGCTGCTCATGGGGCATCTCATGGCATAATTTCCCCGATTTTCCAGAAAAAACCCTTGTGGATGGACAAAACTTTTGCAGAAGGAAGGAAGGAAGTGAAGAGGGGATAGAAAAAGCCTCCTTTTGTTTCCCTGCATTGCTTGGCAATGGATCCCTGAGCGTGGTGAGGGTCAGAAAGGGAAGAGGGCCAAGGGATCCCAAAAATATTCCTTAGGCTGCCTCTCAGGCCAGGAGAAATCCCTGGAGTCAGGACACACCGAGGACACAGAAGCAACCAAGATAGAAGATGCAGAGTAGGAATTCTTAGCTATCCCAGAGAAATAGGAGAGGGGTAGGAAGAGACTCTCTGTGGCCGTGAAGAGCAGCAGGTGAGGGGGCAGAGGGGACACCCAGGAGGTGCCCTCAGTTTGTAAAGGTAAAACCACTGCAGAAAAACCTGAAAAAGTAAAATCAGTGGAGAAAAACCAAAGCCACTTGATAAAAACCTGCACAAATAAAACCTATGAGCCGTGGTGGCCACTCATTAATTAATTAATTAGCCTGTGAGCTGTGGTGTCCACTCATGAATTAATTAATTTATCTATGAGCCATGGTAGCCACTCATTAATTAATTAATTTACCTATGAGCCGTGGTAGCCACTCATTAATTAATTAATTTACCTATGAGCCGTGGTAGCCACTCATTAATTAATTAATTTACCTATGAGCCGTGGTGTCCACTCATGAATTAATTAATTAGCCTATGAGCCGTGGTGTCCACTCATGAATGAATTAATTTGTGAGCCGTGGTGGCCACCCATGAATTAATTAATTTACCTATGAGCTGTGGCATCCACTCATTAATTAATTAATCTGTGAGTCGTGCTGGCCACTCAATAATTAATCAATTTACCTATGAGCCGTGGTGTCCACTCATGAATTAATTAATTTACCTATGAGCTGTGGCATCCACTCATTAATTAATTAATCTGTGAGTCGTGCTGGCCACTCATTAATTAATTAATTTACCTGTGAGCCATGGTGTCCACTCATGAATTAATTAATTTGTGAGCCGTGGTGGCCACCCATGAATTAATTAATTTACCTATAAGCCATGGAGCTGGAAGCTCCTTCATCTGCGGGATGAGCTTCCCACCCACCGGAGAGGCACAGACAGCGAGCCAAGAGCAGGGATGTGCTGGCTCTGGCATGGGACACGTCAAAATCGAGCTGGACCTTCTGTGACCAGCTCCATTGGGCTGCAAGAACATCTGGTCCTTCCCTGGTGGGAACTCTGGCACCTCAGCATGACATCAGCTCGGCCACGTGTCCCCTGGAAGGGCTCGGTGGCTTTTTGGGAGCTCCATCCTGGAAATCCATGACGGTGGGATGAGACCTGTCTTCTGGGTCACTCCTGCTCCTCAGGTCAAAGAGGGAGCGAGGCTTTTGGTGCCACCAAAGTGGCTTTGGCTGGAACATCTGCACCAGATGCACCGTGGACAGAGGCTTTCGCTCCCACAACATCTGCACCAGATGTTCCACCACCCCCGGAGCCTTCGCAGCCCCACTGTCCCTGTGGAGGGGAGGGCTGGCACGGTCCCAGCTGGAAGGGGTGGCTGTGGTGGCATCCAGCAGCCCGGATGCTCTACTGAGCTCTTCTCCATCCCTCAGCCCTGCAAGGCCATGCGGGGAAGATCAGGAGCAGATTCCTGGCACTGCTCCTTCCGAGGCCGGCAACTCCAGGAGAAATGACTTCCCCCTCCTATGTTTTGGCACTTCCAGCCTTGGCAGGAGGGAGGATGGAAGCAAACAAACCTGAGGCTCCCAGAAACTCCGTAAACAAACAAAGATTCCTTTCTCCATGTGGTCCTGCCGAGAGCCAGAGGGCTGGGCAGCAGAAGGAGCAGCATTTCAGCCCCAACACCGGGCAGGGTTTCTTCCAAACATGGGGCAGAACGGAGCCTGCACCTCACACCGTCACCTCAGCCTGATGAGATGGAGGGATGGTCCAGCTCTGAGGGAGGGACCCCTCTGGGAGGGCATGGAATGTGTTTGCTTGGTGGTCTGCCCTCCTCGAGGACACTGGGGGGCCCTGGAGGCCTGAAGAGATGTTCTGCTCCAGCCACAAGAATCATGGAATGTTCTGAGCTGGAGGGAACCCACAGGGACCATCCAGTCCAGCTCCTGACCCCAACAATCCCACCCTGTCCCATTGTCCCAACCCTTCTGGAGCTCTGGCAGCCTTGGGGCTGTGCCCACTGCCCTGGGGAGCCTGGTCAGTGCCCACCACCCTCTGGGGGAAGGACCTTGTCCTGAGATCCACCAAACCCTGCCCTGGCACAGCTCCACATCACTGAGAAGGTGGAAAGACTTGTGTGTGTCCCAGCAGAGCAGTCACGTGCTGTCCCAGGGGTGGAGGCACATCCGACATCCCTGCTGGGTCATGGATGGAACGGAGCAGGTTGGGCTCTTGTGCAGGAGCTCCTCTGGAAGGAGCTTTTTCTCCTCTCTCTCCACAGACAGAGGTGGTCCAGACAGTGTTTGCTCCTCCCTAATGATGTCCTTGAGCCTGGTGGGTGGCACGAAGAGTGTCCATGAGAGGGATGAGAGAAACCTGCCCTTGTGAGAGCTCCAGTGCCTGTGGGAGGCAGCTTTGCCCAGCTGGAAGCTCCACACAGATGGTCAGAAGGACAATTTCCTCCTTTTCTTCTTCCTGAGAGATGCTGGGATGGTCGGTGCCCTCAGAGTCCTCCTCCAGCCTCCTGTCACTCCACAGCCACACTCCCAGCTGGCTTTTTGAGGGATCACAGCTTGATTTTGCCCAGGCTTGAGCTCCTCGGGCATTCAAATCCAGTTTCACTCAAGGATTAATTCACATCAGAGCTGCTTGATTTTTGAGATCTGTGCTCCTGAGCAGCTGCTGGTCCTGACCCTGGTCCTAACCCTGGTCCTGACCCTAATCCTGGCCCAGCTGGTTTTCTTTACAAACCCAAATGCCACTCACCACCCAAGGAAGTGTTTCTGGATGACTTGGATAGACCTGATTTCTTTTTTCCCCTCCGGAAAGCGGTCACACCTGCCAGAAGCAGTCCTTAAAACCCAGTGAGTTGAGGATGGGGATTTAAGCCGGATTTAAGGTCAGGCAGCCACAAGCCCTCTGGTTTAGCAAAGCTCTGGCTCTGGCCAGAGGGGCTGTTTGGCTGTGGAGGCACCGCAGGACAGATGGGCTCTGAAACAGAGCCAGGAGGTCAGAGAAGAAGAGCTCAGCTCTGAATCCCGTCATTAATCAGCAATAAGTCACAAATGAGTCACTTCTACCTCTCTGCCTTAGTTTGCTTACTAATAAAAATTCATAACCTTTGCTTTCTGCTGCTTTTTTTCCCCAATTTATCTCCTCTGAGGCGTTTTTTGGGGGGAAAAAAGGGATAAAGGACGCTGGGCTCGGGAACAGCCTTCAGGAGATGCTGCTGCAGAAGTGCCTCTCGTGTCAGGGCTGATCCAGCACAGAGCCCAGAGAGCCAGCTGACTGCCCTGCCACACCACGGTTGGTCTGCTGGGTCCTGCTCCTTCATTTCCCCTTCCTGGACCCATTGGATCAAAGAAACCTTCAGCCAAGAGGATTTAACAAAACTAACCCTGCCAGTGCCGATTCCCCCCTGGAAATGCCGGCAAAGCCCAATGTCCAAGGGGCTGCTCCGTTGTTTTTTTGGGATGCCTGTCCCAGGAGATGTTCAGACACTCTCTGGAGCACTGACTTCCCTCTGCTTCCACTCCAAGCACGACTTGGAAGGACTTCACACGGCAGAGAGATGGGAATACCGGGAACTTCCACGGGAGCATCGCACGCCCGGCAGTGGGAAGGGACAGCACACATGTCCCCAAGCCTGCTGAGGGTTCTGGGCAGGGTGTTCCGAGCCCCAGGCCAGGGTCCTGCTGCCAATTAACATTCTCCATTCCCAGATGTTTGTTGCGACACCTCTTACCTACTTTTCGGGGCTGACCTCGCGCCGGGCTCGGGACCGTTCACGAGTTTTTTAGTCATTGTTAAGAGCAAGGGAGAAAAAACAAACATCTGGTCAGCAGAGCTGCCAAGAGCGCATTCCTTCCTTGTTTTTCAACCTTCCAATCCCTTTGTTTGCAGCCTGAAATTGCAGTTGATAAATGCACAGAGAGCCACAGGGCACTGATTGGATGCGACTCGTGTCCTGACCCGTGGCACCAGTGGAATCACCACTGACATCCACAGAGCCCAGAACAAGAGAAAGGCTGTGGTGGAACCACCCCAACCACGTATGGAGGGCTGATCCTACTACCAGCAGGGTCAGTGGGAGCTTTGCCAACACCCTCAGTGGGATCAGGATGGGGCTTTGGTGCTGTTGCTGCTGTGAGATGGTGCTCCAGCCCATCTGTCCTTCACAGTTTCTACAGCTCTCCTGTTTGGGTGTTTTTTCTTCAATTGGAACCAACAACTTCACTGAATCACAGCCTGTCCAGACCAGGTGGGGTAGGTCCAACTGAGGCTCGTGAAGGAGAGGCCACGGGACAAAAGGTTCACCTTCTGGACCTTGGTTGAAGGAGGTTCAGGCTCCTGCATCCCTGCACAGGTGTGTCCCCCTGGAGCACACCTGCTGAGCCCTGCAGGACGGGACCCATCCTCCCCAGCTTGAGGTGCCTCTCCACAGCAGGCAAGTTAGGAGAAGCTTCAGAGTTGAGAAGCATCAAGAGAAGCTGCCGTAGGTTTCATCTGTCTATGGAAAGAGAGCCCTCCTGGGGGCTGGAGGAGACCTTGGAGAGGCTGTACCACCCTCCAGAGCCACCTGTCCTCTGAAGAACCCTGCTAAAACATGACTAAACTTCCATCTGAACCCAGGATCAAGGGCTGGGTGTGAGGAGGAGGAGCTTTGAATGCCTTCAGGGAGATGTCCTGGGCAAAAGGTAGGGCACCAGAGGCCCGCTATGTTCTCCCTCCACCAGGATGCCTTCCCAAGGCTCTTGCCGGGCATACCAAGTGTCTGAGTCTTTAAACAGCCTCCCTCTGGTTTTTATTTTCATGTGAGCAAGTCTGTGTGCCTGAGAACCAGATTGGGAGCTCGTTCATCTGGGACCAGAAAGCGCCAGACTTCCAGAATGCCGTCCCTCCCAGTCCTCTCCCAGCCCAACCTACGCAACCGCTGACGCTGCTGAGCGGGATCGTTCCGGCCCGCAGAGCTTCTCCTTTCCATGGGACATGCCAAATCTGCAGTTGTGGCTCCATGGTCCCACTTGACACCAGCCACGAGAACAATCCCCTTTCCTCCCCGCCGGCCACTCCCAGAAATGCCAAGTTTTGGGCAACGCAATGTTCGGCATTTCCAGCAAACCGCTCTCGACGGGCTCGTTCGCGTTGCCAGAGTTATTCTCTTTTTTCTTTCCTTCTTTCTTTCTTTTTTTTTTTTTCTTTTCCTTTCAGCCATACATTTTAGATTAAAAAATAATAATCATGCAATCTCGCAGGAAATTGGGCTTTCAAAATGGGGGATTGCGAGGGAAGTGTGGTCCGGTGGAGATTTGATCAGGCAGCCTTTACAGCCCTCCGGCTTCTTGGATCCCCTTCTTTCATTAAGATTAGTTTCAGTTTCTGGCCCCTGTTCTCCCATCAAGAATCAGCTTTTTCAGGGGACCTACAAACTCAACAGTCAGTTATTAATTTCGCTCGTGATTATAAAGCCCTCATCAAGCCTCGGCTCTGATTTAAAGTGCTTTCTGAGTGAGGATATTACAGCCCAAAGGAGAGCCCTTGCCTGCCCAGTTCCTGCACGCAGGAGGTCTCGGTGTTATCAGAGAGCTTTCCATCTCCTAGCTCAGAAGGAAACACTCCCGGGCACTCTTTTGAAGGGCTAAGGGTTGGACTCGATGACCCTTGTGGGTCCCTTCCACCTCGGGATATTCCGGGAAAGAGGGTTTGGGGTGAGCCTGAGAATATAAACACAGGGGGCACTGGCATAGAGGGTCTGTCCTTTTATCAGTTGGAGGGGAGGACAAAGCCACTCACACCTGGAAATGATGCAATATTTGTGTCCAGAAACTTGAACAAATATGGTGGAAACTACTGGGAAATTCAGCTTTGGGGGAAGAAAAGTGCTCAAACTTTGCTGAGCTCCCTACCAGTTCTACCTCTTGGGTCCTACCAAAGAACAGCCCCTGCGAAGCAACAAGGAGCACCCACAAAATCCTTAATAAAGAAAATATTTTGGAAAGCTTGACCAGGTCTTCTCCACAGGGACTCCTCCAGGGACTGTGCTCAAGCTTTGGAACTTCATCCTCTGAGCTCTACAGGTGCCCTCTGCCTGACCCAGAACTCTCCTGAAGAGGAAGAGAGGACACCCTGCTAAAATGAGCAGCTTTCACAAAGAGGATTTGCTCCGAGGGCAAGGCCAGCACATGAGCTTGCCTTTCTCAGAGGACTTCCACCACCACAGCACAAACTTTGTGCTCCTGCAGCTTGGAGAGACCTTTTTTCCCCCCACACCAAACACATTTTGGTGCCTTGGGGTGCTCTCATGGGTTGTATCTTCCATGGAGAGCTCACCGTATCAACCTAGCGCTGTATATTTGGATTTTTGGGGGTCCCACTTCTCTCAGAGTGCCTTTGCTCTGCAAGATACAAGTCTGTGGGGGCAAAGCAGAGACTCTCTGATGGGTAACAAAGACCACAGAGGAACACACAGGATGGGTTGAGTTAGGAGGGACCCACAACAGGTCACCCAGTCCAACCCTCAGCCCTGCACAGGATCATCCCCAAAGGATCATCCAAACCCTCCTGGAGCTCTGGCAGCCTTGGGGCCATGCCCACTGCCCTGGGGAGCCTGGTGAGTGCCCACCACCCTCTGGGAGAAGAAGAACCTTCTCTTGAGATCCACCAAACCCTGCCCTGACACAGCTCCAGTCATCCCTGGGTGCTGTCCCTGGTTCCCCACAGAGCAGAGATCACTGCCTGCCCCTCCTCTGCAATGAGCTCTCCCCTCAGTCTCCTCTTCTCCAGCTGGACACCCCAAGTGCCCTCAGTGCCCTCACCCATCCCTGTGTCCCTCCTTTGGACACTCTCCAAGGTCTCAATCCCTCCCTTCCATTGTGTTCAACCTGCCCCAGCGTTGCAGGTGAGGCCACCCCAGTGCAGAGCAGAGCGGGACAATCCCCTCCCTGCCCTGATGCCCCCCAGGACAGGGATGTCCCTCCTGGCTCCAGGGCACTGCTGACTCACATCCAACACATCCAAGAGCTTCCACTCCCTTTTCCAGCTGCCTGCCCACCCTCTGAAGAAGTGTCATCAGTGGGGACATTTGAGCCTGAAATGCAGCCCAGGACCATTCCTGGAACCATCCCCCCCAGCCTCTGAGCCAACATCTGCCCTCGCCTTTGGAGGTGAAACCCAAACCAGAAGGGGCTTGTGCAACGCGTAATGAAACCCAGTTGTTCTCCAAGGCGAGGAGGGAGATGTTCGTGCCGTCCCCCGAGCACCCACCCAAAGCTCTACGTCCCCACACTCCACCCAGGATGATCCCACTCAGCTTCTTGGTCCTGTTTTCATATGTTGTAGCTGAAGGAGGTTCCCCCTCCTGGAGGTTTGCTGACCCTCAGGGTTGCAAAGAGAGCAGGAATATTAAAAGGAGTTGACAGAAGAGCTCTGGGGGGATCTGGAGGCTCCTGGCTTACCACGCCATGGACGGGCCCTTAGGATCACGTACATCATCTTATTGTTCTAATTATTATTACTTTCATTAAAGGAGAGCAGAGGAGAGCTCCAGGAGGGGAGGAGAGCCTGAATCATGCATACCTTTTATATGGGAGCCAGTCCAAGCCCTCAGACAGCCCACCCCACCAAAGCCAGCAGCAGCGAGAAGAGGCCTCCAAGATTTTGGATAAAATGCCGCGTCTGAGCTATCTGACATAGGGGACGTCAAAGCTCCTCCCAGCTGTGGTTGCTTCACAGAGCTGATGTGTATCAGAGGGTGGTGAGACCCTGGCACAGGGTGCCCAGAGAAGCTGTGGCTGCCCCTGGATCCCTGGAAGTGTCCAAGGTCAGGTTGGATGGGGCTTGGAGCAACCTGGGCTGGTGGAAGGTGTCCCTGCCCATGGCAGAGGTGGAATGGGATGGGCTTCAAGGTCCCTCCAACCCAGCCCATCTGTGATCTCAGACCATGGACAGCTTGTTATTTCAGAGCACTCAGAGGGGCTTTCCAAGCTCACAACACTTTAGGTTTCCTTTTTGATCAAGACCTGATCAACCCCTCCCTCAACTCTTCATTCCCTCCCAGCGAGGAGGAAATCCAAGGCACTTTTTTGCAATGCTTTGCCTCAGGACCTCAGTGTCTTCAGATATCCCACCCCAAAAGTGGGCACTTTTGTAGCTGGTGTATCCACAGCACTAAACAAACCCCTCAGCTGCCAAAGAATTCCCGAAGCACGACAAATCTTCTCTGCTTTGCTCCCCCAGCTGGATTTGGGAGGGAAAGGGGTGTGGGATCAGTGGCTCTTGTCTTCTGCAGGGATGGGATCCTTGGCAAGAGGAGTCAGGGCTGGCAGAGTCAACATCTGCTCGTGGTCGAAGAGGCACAGCAGAACCATAACCTGCTGTACTACAAGGAAGGCCCACACCCCTCAGGCTGCTTCCACAGCCATTCCCACGGGTGCTGTTTAAGTCTCCCACATCCCCAGCCAACACAGGACAAAGTGTTCCTGTGTCCTGGTAGAGCCACATGGAAGCTGAGATGATCCATCTGTTGCATTGCCCCTTCCCACCAGACTCCAGCATAAACCACAGGTTCTCCAGATGGGAGAATGTTCTTTCACACGGTTGTCATCTCAGGCATTGCAAATCCACAGAGATCCAGAGTGGTTTGGGTTGGAAGGAACCCTCAAAATCATCTCCTTCCACCCCCTCCATGAGCAGGGACACCTTCCATGGACCAGGTTGGTCCAGCCTGGCCTTGGACACTCCCAGGGATGCAGGGGCAGCCACAGTTTCTCTGCTCAACCAGTGCCAGGGCCTGCCCACCCTCTCAGGGAACAATTCCATCCCAATATCCCACCTAACTCTGCCCTCCGGCAGGGGGAAGCCATTCCCTTTGTCCTGTCACTTCTGGCCCTCATAAAAAGTCCTTCTCCAGGCTTCTTGGAGCCCCTTTAGGTACTGAGCCTCCTCACTCCTTCCCAACATTCTGAGAGCACCTTCACCCCCAAAGCAGCTGCTTCTCCCTCTTCCAAACAAGGGGGAAGTCCCTTTGAAGAGTAGGAAATGGCTTTATGAGCAAGGATGGGACAGCAGCAGTCACTGGAGCCTCTAAGAACAGCCAAGACACGTCTGTTGGGACTGGAAACCAAACCGGTCACGTTCTAGGAGAAGAAGAGGGGTCATCTTCTAAAATAAGCATCATTTCTTCCCCTTCTGCTCCCCAAATCTTCCATGCTTCAGCTTCCCACCTGTGGCCTCTGCACACACCCCCTTATGCAGGAAATAGCATCCTCAAGGTGGAAGAAGTTGGAGATATCTAAAACCTTGCCCATGGAGGAAGCAGTTTTTCCATGCTCCTCTCAGGACTCCTCCATCACCCATTTTTGGGTGATGTGAGTGGAAGGGGGCAAAACTCCCTGGCCAGGAGGTTCCTGCATCTTCCCTTCCATGGCTGAGGACAACCAAGGAGAACTCATGCTTGGATGCACCCAGGGCAAGTGGAGAGTTGGGTTTTTTCCCCTCTGTGTGGACTCGGGGAAGTTTATTCTCCTCATTTGTGGGTTCCACCGGCATTTCCACCAAAAAGGACACAACGTTTTGGAGCTGGAGGCTGGGGAATGTTCCTTAAGAACCGGGAGGGATTCCAGGAGGCAATTTTATTCTCAGGACAAATAAAACATGGCATGTTCTCCCACAGCACATCTAGAAGGAATTTCAGGTCGCATTTAAGACTCCAGAGCCCCCTGAGCCCAGTGCAGGCTCTGGAACACCAGCTGCGCCGGAGAGCAAAGACTGATTAAAGGCATGAAGTGTTTAAATTCCCATTTTTTTCCCCCAAGGAATGGCTTTCCTTTGTCTTGCCTCACTTCTTCCCAGTGAGCTGAGCAGAATCAGTTACGGCACCACGAGCGAGGGCTGAATTACGCTCACGAACATGCCTCTCTTTGGTGAGGCTTGGAGGGAAAATGAATTCCATTTCCCCACATACCTGAGGAATAAAGGCACTTGTGGAGGGGGATCTGTGGAGGGGCAGGGAGCCCTCGTGGACTTTGCAGTAGTGTTTTATTAAGAGCTGGAGAGTTCAAGGGTCTCACAAATGTACGTTTTCAATTAGCTTTCCATTGTGTCCCGAACAGGCTCTAAAGACTCAGCTAAACTTTAATCCAATCACTTGATTTGACTCCAAGCGTGATTTATCTTTGAATCATCATCTGTTCAGTGAGGGAGAACAGAAAGCAAACTCGTTCTTGGCCCAGCCTGCCTCGCACAGGATTTTACTGCCATCCCAGTTGTGTTGGCCTCTTGGCTGATGTCTTGGCAACCACAAGCCTTGGCTTTGGCTCTCTCTGTAGGGCTGAGCTCTCCTGCTCCTCCTCTCCCCACCTCCCAAAGTGCTGAACTGCACTCAGTGTTTGTTCTTTAAACCTTTTCCCACCAAGCCTGGAGGGGGGTTTTTTATGATGTATGTTTTGTAACCCCTCCACTTCGCCTTCATGAGAAGGTTCCGCTGCTCGACCTGAGCTCAAAGCACCAATCCTGCCTTAAAAAGGGGCTCAACAGAAGGCATTTTCCTGGAAGGATGTGGCACTCAGACACACAGACCAGCCAGGACCTTCTGGGCACTCACCAAGAGCTGGTGTTTCCTCAGGGAGGTTCAATCCTTCCTCCACGTGGTCTCCACCCATGCTGTGCCTCAGTTTCTCTGCCTAAAAATGAGATTTTTATGCAGCACACCCAGGTTTCTCCAGAGGTTTCCCATTCTGGCCTCCCACGTTACTGCTGGAAATTCCCAAGTCCTGAAAGGCTGACTCAGATATCACTGCGAGACTCACAGTTTTTAGGAGTTCTCTCCAAGTGCCAAGTCTTGGAATCTGACAATTTCATGAAAAAGCTCAGGTTTCTTCCATTTTCCCTCTTTTTTTTGGTGGGAAAACCAAGATATGTACCTGCTTCCAGCCAACCAGCCTCCCCCAAAACTCTCAGATGGAGAAGAGAGGAAGTTTGCTGGAGTCAAATCAGCATCTCATGGACCAGTTCTGCTCAGCATTAAAAGATCCTGGAGTTTCACAGGAGCATTCCTGCTATGCATTCCCAGGAATCCACACTCCCCCAGCCCTGGATGCTCATGGAAAGAGCCCAGGATTCTGCCCATGCTCCAAATTTCCCTCAGCTTCCACCAACCCATACAGGGACTTCTGGAGCTGTGGCTGGGTCATGCTGAGGTTGCAACCATTGGAGGTGGTGAGGTGGGGATTGGCCCTTTCTCCCAGGACGTCGTGATAGGACAAGGAAGAATCCCTTCAGGATGCACCTGGAGAAGCTCAGGTTGGATGTGAGGAAAAGTTTCAGCACTCAAAGAGTGGTCAAGCGTTGGAACAGGTGCCTGGGGAAGTGGTGGAGTCACCACCCCTGGAAGAGCTCAAATAATGAGTAGAGGTGGTACGTTGTGATACGGTCTAGTGGACACGATCTAGTCAGTCAAAGGTTGGACTTGACGATCTCAGAGGTCTTTTCCAACCCTAATGATTCCATTTGGAATGTCATGTGGGACCAGGGTGCAGCCTGGGTATCAGGGGGCTGCCAATATCTGCAGATCCTTTGTTGGTCCATCACCGAGAGACTTTGAGTCAAGACTAGATGTGTCTTTTTAAAAAAATATCCAAAACATATATTTGAGGCCAAATTTGCTGGGGAAGAACCCAAGGCATGTGTTATCACAGCCATCACACCAGAGGGCCTTAATGATTCCCTCCTGGCTTCAAATCCCAGGAAACTTGCTTCTTGTGGATGCTGAACTCGTAGAGCAGGAATTCATGTGGGACCTCACTCAAGACGACTGGCAGAGTCCACAGTGGATCCAGCACTCTCTTTTTGTGGTGGGACACTCTGCTGGTCCTGCTGGGAAGGACTCTCAGGGCTTTGCTTTGATGCTGGAGAAAGGAGGAAATCCCAGAGCTTTGGGTGTCCCCACCTGCTACTTTGTCCTTGGGCAGATTTGGGAGAGTTTTCTCTTCCAGATCTCCCCTCATTTGCAGGTTTTTCTCTCCTGAATTCTCCAAGACTTTTCTGCCACAGAAAACCACCCATTGCCAAACCCAAAAACCCCAAATCCAACCGTTCTCTGCCCCCATGAGGATGGCAAGGAGCGACAGCTCTCCATGAGGACCAGGTTTGGTGCTGCTCCATCCTGCTGCCGTGCCCATGGAGCCAACCGAGGCCAGGAGGAGCTGGATCCCATCCAAGGCACTTTCAAGGTGGTTGGAAGAACCACCTGGAGGATTTTACACACAGGGGGAACTTTTCCTGAGCTGTTTTTCCTGGGAACACGTGCTGGCTCCCCATAAAGAGGGAACAAGCTGTCAGTCAAGCACAAGCAAGTCTGGAAACCTGCCTGGGTGACTCTGGTTTCAACTCCGAGGTCTCCAGGCAGGTTTATGAGGTGCCACCTGCGGGCTTAACAAGTCCCAGGGATGGCTGTGCAGGTGCAGGGAGCAGGAGGGAGCAGGGATGGGGGGAGTTGGGAAGTGGGTCCCTGCTCTGGTCACAGTGCCAACCCCAGGCTCCAAAATCCCACACGTTAATGGGAAAGAGCAGGAGATTCCTGGCAGAGGTGCAAGGTGGAGCTGCACAAGCCCAGGTGTCCTCTCTGTCCCATCCTCTGGGCCGGGTCTCCTCATCCTCTCTTTCCAGAGGGAAAGCACAAAGGTTAAATCAAAAAACCTGGGATGGGCATGGTTGGTTTTTCTCCTGGTTTGGGTTGTTTGGGGGTTTTTTCCCCATTAAATCCCGATGACAAGCAGATATTCAGGATTTCTGGTGGCCAGAGGAAGGGCCCCTGTGGCTTCATGAGGGAAAAACCCACTTCTTGAAAAACTGCTCGTGTGCCTTGCAGGAAACACGTTTCCTACCTTGGTTGTGTCAAACCAGCCCCAACCTTTCCTGTTTTCCCCAAAAAGGCAGGCTCAGAAGGATTCTCCCAGCTCCTGATGGCCAAGTCACCACGGCATGAGTTGGAGCAAGGTGGTCAAATCACCTCTCTGAGATATCCAACCAAACCCTTCCATAGCAGCAGGAGATGTCACCTGAACGACAGCTTTCCCTCTCCCTAGAGATGCTTCTCCTTGGAAATGGGAATTGTCCCTGGACACAGCATTCTGTCAGCCTTGCCAGGGGTACATTCCATCCTCCACTACCTCATTCCAGGTGGTTCAGGCGGAACCATGGAATGGTTTGGGTTTGGAGGCACCTTAAAGCCCATCCCTTCCCAGCCCTCCACTATCCCAGGTTCCTCCAACCCAACCTCGGACACTTGCAGGGATGTGGCAGCCACCGCTTCCCTGGACAACCAGGCACAGGATTCCCAAGGCCGTTGCACAAGGAATGCCACATTCCATCAGCAGTTCCCATCCAGCAGTCAAGGAGGACCATCAAAGCACCCACAGGACAATGACTTGGATAAGGAATATTTGGCAGCCTCGACTCCTAAAAAAAGCCCCGTGAGAAAGGTGGGAAAGCACCAAGTGAGTGTGTTTTTTATTGGGAAAATCCCTCCCTGCTCCCAGCGAGTGGGATTCATTTGCTGTCACCCCACAAACACCCCGCAGAAAGGTTCGAATCACGGGGATCGCCTTTAAACACCAAAGACTTGAAAGCCCAGACTACCCTGACGAGTTTATAGGGACAATGAAATAAATCAGAGTTGTATTAACAGCCATCCACTCGTGCCTTCCTCCCCAAACTTTGACATCTGAGCACACAGGCCGTGTTTCTACGCTGGGAATAATAAAGGCCCTGTTCCCTTCTTTCCTTAAATCAACATCCCACCGAGGTTTTGTCTCCCAATTATTCCAGCAGCTCCCAAACAGCCCTTTGAAATCCCCTTGCCTTGGGATTCCTTGTTCTGCTTCTCATTAATTCCTTCCCCCCGCAACTGTTTCGGGTTAAAAAGACGCACGTTCCGGTGTTAAAGGATGAGACTTGCACTTTGCCTGCCCCCAGCGCTTCACAAATGGTGTTCTCAGGTGGCCCAGGGATGGCACGTGGCTCAAAAGGACCTATAGGATCTATAGGATAAAGGGTGGCCCAGCCTCTATATGTGATTGTGAGGAGCTCCACCAGGCCAGCTCAGGTCCTGGAGGTCCCTCTGGCGCCTTATTTTGCTAGAAGTGACCCCAGCAGCAGGAGCTGCACTGTCCCACCTGGGTAAAACATCCCCCAGCATTCTGGGCATCTTCTCTGCTCCTCTGGGACCCAAGTCACAGAACATGGTGGTGTGATGGTGGTTGAGCAGCTCATGCTCTGGGGTCATTGAGCTTGAAAGGTCCTCCCTCCATGTGCTCTTTGGGCAGGCCAAGGACTGACTCCCTTCCCTGAGGGATTAAAGATGATGGAAAAGCATCCAGACCAAATTCCCAGCAAAGGAAAAGGGAGAATAGTCATCATAAGAATGCCATTCTGTCAGAACCAGGAGGTTTCCCAGTGTCAGGGAGAAGGTTCCCCAAGTGGGGGTGAAATGAAGCAAATGGGACAAGAAGGGCAGAGGAAAATTTACCTCCCGGATAACCTCAGGTGACCCTGGAATTTTTGGGATACAGGAACAGAGTGAAAGCTTTCAGCCTCTATAGGCACTAGAAAGAAAATAAACTCTAAGGGGAATAATCCCTAAAAGCAGATTTAGACCCCAAATGCCGTGGAATAGGGAAAATCCCAGAGTCTGCCATGGGTGGATGTGTGTAGGTGACAGAGGAAGTGGGAAAACAGGGCTGAGGAAGGTCATTCCCAGCAGGAATGGGGAGAACAGGGCCCAGGAAGGCAATTCCCAGCAGGAATGGGGAAAACAGGGCTGAGGAAGGTAATTCCCAGCAGGAATGGGGAAAACAGGGCTGAGGAAGGTAATTCCCAGCAGGAATGGGGAGAACAGGGCCCAGGAAGGTAATTCCCAGCAGGAATGGGGAGAACAGGGCTCAGGAAGGTAATTCCCAGCAGGAAGTGGGAAAACAGGGCTGAAGAAGGTAATTCCCAGCAGGAATGGGGAGAACAGGGCTCAGGAAGGTAATTCCCAGCAGGAATGGGGAGAACAGGGCCCAGGAAGGTAATTCCCAGCAGGAATGGGGAGAACAGGGCTCAGGAAGGTAATTCCCAGCAGGAAGTGGGAAAACAGGGCTCAGGAAGGTAATTCCCAGCAGGAATGGGGAGAACAGGGCTCAAGAAGGTAATTCCCAGCAGGAATGGGGAGAACAGGGCTGAGGAAGGTAATTCCCAGCAGGAATGGGGAGAACAGGGCTCAAGAAGGTAATTCCCAGCAGGAATGGGGAGAACAGGCCCCAGGAAGGTAATTCCCAGCAGGAATGGGGAGAATAAGGCTGAGGAAGGCAATTCCCAGCAGGAATGGGAAGCTTTTAGTGGGAGCTGTTGATATCCAAACCTGGAAAATTCCAACCCAATCGCCGATGGTTCCATAGATTTTTTATGGACCTCCACCCCAAGCAAAGTCCCTCAATCCATGATTCTCTTCCATCAGACCCCACTGATTAAAACCAACCAGCAATGCCATGGCATTTTGGGAATCCCCTTGGATCTGAAGGGATTTGGGAGAAAACTTCCAGCCAGGTGCCAAAGGATCCCACTTGGTTGGACATTCCCTGTCTCCCTACAAAGGTGTGGAATGGGAATCTCCTCCTCCCTCCTGAGCCCTGAGCCCTCCCATGGCTGGGGAAACCTCTCCTGGTTTTCCCTCTCTGTCCAAATTGCCCGTGACCGTTCCAAGAGCAGCTCTGCTGGAACATCTGCTCTCCATGTGTGGAGCCAGACGTGTCCCCAGGGATGAGCACGGACGGGTCTGGAAGGGAAGAGACTCTGGAAGAGGCTGCAGAGGAGGAGGGACCCAGCAGGGAAATCTCACCCAGAGCCTCCTTGGCTCAGCCCAGGCTGCCACTGTCTCCTCCAGAGCCCTTTTCAGGACAAGATCTGCTGTTCTCCTGCTGATCTGAGGCTTTTCCAGTGTTTTATGGTGGGGCAAACCAAGTGAAAAAGGGGCTGGGGAGCTGTGGGAGCACCTTCAAGAGAACTTGTCCCTTTTGGGAGCGTTGCTTGGCTGTGACATTGGGAAATAGGGGGATCAGGTCTGGGCTGGGCTCATGGTTGGACTTGAGGAACTCCAAGGTCTTTTCCTCGTTGATGCCACACTTGGCATTTTCCTTTCTTGGGCAGATCTGCAGCGAGTGGGTTTCTCGTTCAGTTTGCACAACAGGACAGAAAAAGGCAGTGCAAGGTGTTCCTGAACTGTCACCTCCTCCCAGCTCCTCCTGCTGCCATTTTTCCCATTGCCTTAAAATCCCAGGAGCCAGCGTGGCCACCAGGCCAAATCCTGGGCTACTAAACCAAGCCATGAGCAGCCTGTGCCTTCTCCTCAAATCCATCCATCCATCCATCCATCCATCCATCCATCCATCCATCCATCCATCCATTTTCTGCTCCCTGGCTCTCTGTCTGAAGCTCCTGAGCTGGATTCCGTCCAACAGCTCCCAGATGTCACAAGAGACACCTCCTGAAGGGTCACCCAGCAGCAGGACACGAGCCTGGCCATGAACCCGAGCACAGCATTAAGGATCTCCATAAAAAGCTCTTTATGAGATGCTTCAGGAAAAGCCTTTAGGTTTGCTCTAACTTAAACCACATTTCCATTTATTAAAGCCCTCAAAATACGCCTGAAACTCTTTCTGAATCAACTCAAACCTCGGCTGAGGTGTTGTGAAAGGGGAAGAGAAGGAAGCACATGCTTATTGTGCACTTGCCTGAAGGTTCTGGGGGAGCTTTACCCCTTCCACCCCATTTCCACCTTCCACCTGCCACTTTCCCAGTTTCCAGCTCCTGTCTCCCAGTTTCCACTCCCTCTCTCCCAGTTTCCAGCTCTTCCCTCCCAGTTTCCAGTCCCTCTCTCCCAGTTTCCAGCTCCTCTNCCCTCTCTCCCAGTTTCCAGCTCCTGTCTCCCAGTTTCCAGCCCCTCTCTCCCAGTTTCCAGCTCTTCCCTCCCAGTTTCCAGTCCCTCTCTCCCAGTTTCCAGCTCCTCTCTTCCAATTTCCAGCTCCTCTCTCCCAGTTTCCAGCCCCTTCTCCCAGTTTCCACCCCCTCTCTCCCAGTTTCCAGCTCTTCCCTCCCAGTTTCCAGTCCCTCTCTCCCAGTTTCCAGCTCCTCTCTTCCAATTTCCAGCTCCTCTCTCCCAGTTTCCAGCCCCTTCTCCCAGTTTCCACCCCCTCTCTCCCAGTTTCCAGCTCCTCTCTCCCAGTTTCCAGCTCTTCCCTCCCAGTTTCCAGCTCCTCTCTCCCAGTTTCCAGCCCCTCTCTCCCAGTTCCCACCCCCTCTCTCCCAGTTCCCAGCCCCTCTCTCCCAACTGGTCCCCACACCACAGAACCGTGTCCATTGGGCTATACCAGCCTCCCTGATTTCCTGCTCTGAGCCAGCCCCAAATGTCCCACCACCCCCCAAAATGACCCCAAAAGGTGTCATTTATGTGTAAATGAGGGACCGAACTGGGCAAGGCAGTGGTGGCCCTTTCATGTCCCACCTGTGCCCAGCAGCCCCTCCCACACCTTCCTGTTGGAGAGCAGGAGATGCCCCTGGCTTTGCTGCCAAAGAGGGCACCATCAGATGGCTCTGACAGCCCAACAATACCAGTTTGTTTGCCCAGCCACACCGAGGGGGGGGGTTTAACTCTCCACCAAAACCACAAAGGACCCTCTTCAGATCCTTCCTGCAGCCCCTCCTTACCCAACCCAACGCCAACAACAACAACAACAACCACAACAAAGCCCTCTCCAACCAGCAAGTGCAGGGACTGGACTTGGGCAGGAGTTCAAGACAACTTCAAGACAAAGCCATCAGAAAGCTCCTGCTGTCCTGGGCCCATCGATATTGTCTTGCAGACAACAGCTGATGAAAGGAGAAGTGCATGAGCTAATTAGCTTGGAGCAGAGAAGAATGGCATCGTCCCCCCGCTGGGGAGACACCGAGGATTTAAACCACTTGGATTTGCTGCCGGGGAACCTTTGGAGGACGTTCTTCCCCCGAAATTAGAACCTCACTTGATCGACCAAGGTTTCTTGAGGGTGGTTGGGTCAGGGCATGGAGGAGCTCTGCTACGACTTTGAGCAGGGATTCCCACCGTGGGACCAGTTGGATCCCACCAACCCCCAGCTGGAGAACCTCCTGCTGGACTGGCCGTGGCTGGAAGAGCCCCCGTGTGTGGGGTCAGTGCAGGAGGCAGGAGGGGCAGGTGGTGGAGCTGGGGGTGCCCCGTGCCCACCGCAGCCCCCCGGGCAGCGCCGTGCTGCCAACCTGCGCGAGAGGAGGAGGATGCTGAGCATCAACTCGGCCTTCGAGCGGCTCCGGGGCCACGTGCCCACCTTCCCCTACGAGAGGCGCCTGTCCAAGATCGACACGCTGCGCTTGGCCATCGCCTACATCGCGCTGCTCCGCGACATCCTCGTCTCCGGCTGCCACCCCCGAGCCTACGTGGAGCGGTGCCTGAGGGAGGGCTGGCACAGCCGGGAGCCGGCAGCGTGGAACACGAGTGGTGAGAGAGGGATGGGGTGGGATGGGGTGGGATGGGATGGGATGCGATGCGATGGGATGGGATGCGATGGGATGGGATGCGATGGGATGGGATGGGATGGGATGGGATGGGATGGGATGGGATGGGATGGGATGGGATGGGATGGGATGGGATGGGATGGGATGGGATGGGATGGTGGGGAGGAGGCTCACATGGCATTATAGGATGTGCTGAGCTAGGAGGGGTCAGCAAGGAGCAGAGTCCAGCCACTGGCCCTGCACAGACACCCCAACAACCCCACCCCGTCCCCGTCCTGTTGTCCAAACCCTCCTGGAGCTCTGGCAGCCTTGGGGCTGTGCCCAGTGCCCTGGGCAGCCTGGTCAGTGCCCACCACCCTGTGGGGGAAGGACCTTCTCCTGAGATCCACCAAACCCTGCCCTGGCACAGCCCCAGCCCTTCCCTGGGTCCCATCAGAGCGATGCTTTGGGCTCCCAGTGGAAGAGCAACAAAGTGGTTTGGAGCCCCCACTCGTCACATCCAAGTGGCTCTGACAGCAGAGGAATCATGTTCAGAAAAGAGAAGCTCAGTAAATTCACATTCAAAAATAAAATAATTCAACCTTTCCTTGGAAATTTCCTTTGAGAAAGATTTTTTTCTTAAAAAATTAACCTCCCCCAAACCAATTTATTAAGCTCATGGGAACGGCTCCTTTTGCAAACAAGATGTTTGCTGTCAGAATATATTTTTAAACCTTTTTTCCCCCCCAGTTCTGTGCCAAATTGTGCTTTTATGATACAAACTGCTGGAGCCTGGAGAGATTCTCTTTGTTCCCTTCACAAGTTTTCTTCAGCTTGTGCTGGGCTGAAAGAAACACCTGGCTGTGAAACACAGCATTGAATTTCTAAAAATGCACATTTTGTGGTAACCCCAGAACATTCCCATTTTGGGTCCTTTCCAAACTGTGCCAGAGCGAACACCTATTTGCAATTTATATCCTTCTATAAATATTTTAGAGCCAAGGGCTGTTATTCCATTATTTTTAATTCTGGCTGTCCTCAATCCCGACTGAGGTGGGATGGATTCCAATCCTTTGGAATCCAGGTTAGGTTGTTTCCTCGGGATTTGAAGGTGGGAAATGTCACCAAGTGCCCGCCGTGGGATTTGTGCCCCCCAGGGCAGGGAGGAGCAGAGAGGGGTTTCAGCAGCTCCTGGTGCTTTGCATCATAAATTCATTAATTAATCCCTTTTCTGTCTCAGTCCCCTTGGATTTTGGCACCTCTTGGAACCCTCAGAGCCTTCCAAAAGTGCAGCACAAACAGAGAGGAGTGGCTGAATGAAAACAGTCCCCTTTCATTTCACAGGGGACAGAACCTACAGGGGAAAGCAATAATTCACTTTAAAAGAACACTTAATGGTGTGTTTCCCCCTTTCCTACCCCTTTCCATCAGCTGTGTGGCTGGGAAATTACTCCTTCTACAGCCCTGACCACAATTCTCTTGTCTACAGAGAATATTGGTGTTTTCTTGTCTAATTCCCCCCATTTTTAGTAAACAAATCAACACCTAATATTCCTGAGGAGCCCCACTTGGGAAGATCTTTTGGAGGGGCTGAATAATTGACTTGTTAAATGCTAATTGAAAGGGGTTTCAAGTGTTCCCTGTGTTTTCCTTTCTCCCCCTCTCTCCCTGTGCAGATCTCACAGCCCGCCTGTCCTGGGTCAAGTGGGATTGATGGGCCCCAAAACAAAGCCCTTGGAAGGAAGGTTGGACTGGAAAACCTGAGGAGGAACCAGCTGTCCCACATCCCTCGCTCACCTCCCATTCGTCCCCCAGCCCCTTTTGGTGTTAATTCATGGCTTTTTAGGGCCTTCTGCTCCTCTTTCTTCTGCTTTCTCACACCCTCCCCTTGCATGGAAATATTAAAATGTCCCCAAGCAGTGTCAGCACAATCCCAGCAACATCATCTTCTCTTCTGCTGGGTGACAGTGACGCCCACATCCCATTTCCAGCACGTCCCCCTGATCCCGAAGGAAAACTCAGCAGCTCCCAGGGCTTGGCTGAAGATGGTCCAGGTGACAGTCCAGGAGATGAGAGGTGACCCTTTCTGGGTGTCCTCCCAAAATTTCACACGTCTTCAGGCTGGGAGGGACCTTAAAGATCACCCAGTTCCAACCCCAGGGACCTTTTCATCTCAATGAGACAACTTTGGGAGGTCAGAGTAAGAGGTTTTGGTAGGACAAGGTCGATGATCAGTCCTCACTTGGGCACCATCTCCTTCACTCCTCAGAGAGGAGAAACTGTTTCCCAGGGGGGGAAACTGTGAAAAACCTTTTTACCTTTCCCATTTTAATGTGCAAGCAAAAAGGGGGAATTTCCTGTGAGGTGCAGCAACGTGTTTCACTCAGTCCAGAACAAAAAAATTCATCTCAAACTCTTTTTCACCCATCTCAGACCAGCTGGGTGAGTTTTAGGGGAAACAGCAGCTGAAGAGATGAAAAATCTTTTTAAAAAATTCCATTTTTGTACTTTTACCTACTTCTCTACTCCCTTGGCTTTTAAAATAAAAACAACGCCAAAAACCTTACCGTGAAAACACCCCTTGGATTTTACACAAGTGAATAATAAAAACCTTTAAAATCTGTGAAATATGGATTTATTGGTTCTTCCAAATCCACTCCTCCCCTGTGCTGGCCCAGACCTGGTCTGGGAGCAGCTGTCACATTGTCACCTTCCCGGTGACAGTAAGGCTCAGTCCCATCAGGGGGATCACTGTGGGGTATCCAGGTAGACCCAGCAGGGCTGTCCATGGGTGTTGTCATGGCTGGGCATGGTGACCTGTCACCAGGGGGGTTCCACAGGGCCCTGTGCTCCTCAACATCTCCAGCAGGGCCTGGATGCAGGACTGGAAGGGACACAGCTTTGCAGATGACCCCAAAATGGGAGGAGCTGCTGAGAGATCCTGCAGAGAGACCAGACAGGGCAGAGGGTTGGGAATCACCAACCATGGGAAGTTCAACCAGGGGAAGTGCCGGATTCTGCTCCTGGGATGTGGCAACCCTGGATGGACGGACAGACTGGGAATGAGAGGGTGGAGAGCAGTGCCAGGAAAGGGCCAGTTGTCCATGAGCCAGGAGGGACATCCCTGTCCTGGGGGGCATCAGGGCAGGGAGGGGATTGTCCCGCTCTGCTCTGCACTGGGGCGGCCTCACCTGCAACGCTGGGGCAGGTTGAACACAACGGAAGGGAGGGATTT